>LPNX010538503.1:445058-498652 GCA_001517045.1 Pseudotsuga menziesii
ATTCCTCCTCCCATGATTCCCTCTACACCTTTCTCTCCCTCCTTTGACTCCCCCCCTCTTTTAGCTTAATGAATGTAATGCTAATTTCTCATATGTTATATGCACTAGATCGCATATGCGATATATCACATCTACGTTATATCGCATATGCGATATGATAATAATGTTTTACATAGAGACCATTTGGTGTTAACCATTGTATACATAATACATGTGTGATATAACACATATACGTTAAAACGGACATGCGTTATATCTCATATGTGATATGATAATCACGTTTTACATAGCGACCGTTAGGTGTAAACCATTCTTAAATAACACACATGCGATATAACACATATGTGTTAAAAAGAACACGATAGTATATTGCATATGCGATATTTGTTTTATAAAAAATGTTGGGTTGCAGGACGTGGGCCAATTTTATTCTAGAAAAACAAATAATTTGTATAAATCCGTGAATAGAGATTTGTTCAATCTGTGATTTCATAATTTATTACACAAATATGTAAGGATTGTACAATTTTGGGTGGATTTCAATGGGAAATGTATGTAATAAAGGCTGGAAATCAGCGAGGAAGGTGCTTACACCAGAAGAAGTTGAAAAAAAGAGGGAAGAATCAAGAAATTGTCAGCACTCAATTAATAAGAAAATACTTCCCATTCCTTCTCAACGGGTCAAGGAGAACAATTTCGTAGAAAATACAATGTTGGATACCCTAGAGAAAGATTCCAAGCAGAGGAATTTGATAGTGGATAATACCATTAATTCTCGAATGACCTACATTTTAGTATCAAGTTCATTGGATGGAAAAATGCTCTTTGCTTCAAATACTTGTTCCTAAATATCTCGAGGAACAGAACAGATACCTGGCATAGAGGTTGAGGAGGATAATGCAATGTTAATGGAAGCTGGTTATGGGGAAGATGAAAATATTGGTGCATTATTAAGTAGACAATTTTGTGAAGAGTTCAATTATTATGTTCCTGGTGACGCAAATGTGGACCCACAACAACCATGCCAGGTGGTTCAATATCCTAATCGAAGTTGTCATCCTGTAGTGGATGTAAACGTCACTCCAACATTTCAAACAACAAAAAATCTTGCATCAATGCGAAAGAGAACTCCTAAACGCATACAAGTGGATAAGAGCAAATTGACTTCCATCAAAGGTAAGATACCTAAATGGACTATCCTTCGTCATTGTTCTCAAGTAATGAAACAAAATTTTGATAAAAAATACAAAGCCAGTAAATACAAATTGTTTTTAGATTTGATTGAATATAGGAGTATGGAAACTATTAGAAGAAACTGAGGCATAAGAACATTGAAGAATATTAAATCAAGTAATCACATTGTTAAATCTCTTTCTGCTACATTCACATCGATTGCTAAAAAAATCATTCACGGGACTGTAATGTGGCTCACCGCATCTTGGATAAATCAATTGTAAGTAGATCCATAAGACAACGTCGTTTACTTAAATGCACATCACATTTTGTGCCTTTACATCCAAAAAAACTTAACAAATGTTCAGTAAGAAGAGACATCCTTGATGTAGAGGGAAAAATGGAAACATTATGGGAATTTAGTGGTAGGTTTCCCTGTAAATACATGAAGTTAGTTGAAGCAGTGAAGGGACTAGTGCACACATTTTGGCACGATAACAATATTCCTTCTTCTAACACAAAGGTCATATTAAAACATTGTACGGGTTATATGAATAATAAACTGCACGTTAAACATTATCTTAACATTACACAAACTCAATTGTTCAAGATGTTTAAACTGTCCCACGTAGAGCTAAGGCTTGGGAAAATATAGTTTGAAAAATGCAAGCCTTGATATATTAGAGTCAATACCATTCGAAACACTTGTTGTTGTAGGTACCACATAGAGTTTGATATATATTATCATAAATTTTCAGATATACATCGTTTTTTTGCATCCTAACCATGTACAGGAATGCTCAAGTATAGTACCTCCAATGTCATCTAGATATTTCATCCATAGCATAATGTGTATAGGGAAACATGGGAAGACATATTCCATAAAACAATGTGTAGAGGGTTCTTGAAACAAATGTGGTGGGATATCATTATGGTCTGATTGCATCCATGAAAGTGAAGGTCAACCATTCAGGAATACAATTTTTGAGTACAAGAAATATCAATATGAGACATATTAACTACATGATGAGAAAGAAAGTAAGAGGAATAAATTGCTGACTTCAAATGTGACAATGTACACAAATAATATTCATTTAAATTACTATATTGTTTATGTTGTTTTATAACGTTGTTTATTAAGTTAAATTAATATTCATGTAAATATTTTTATGTTGTTTTATAACATTGTTTATTTTGTTTCCCACTAGGTGCAAGTATGTGAATTTATTTTAGAGTTCCATGGAAAGATCCAATAGTACATTCAGCATGTCCATATGGCACTGTCGAAGCCTGGAAATTCGCAGGCAACAACAGAAAGGGATTCTACCCAGTCAACGTTCCCAACTAGCCCGTTGACTGTTTGGTATAGGGAATCCATCCGGTTTTGCGGTCCGGCTACTGTAGGTCAAACAACAAAACAAAGGTTTTACCAGTTGCGGCCCGGTCCACCGGAATTTGTATTTTTTGACTTAGGGATGATATGCATATGCCTAACTAACCATGCAGGGTGGTGCAAGATGCAGGGAGTAGTCACAATGTGATGCACAGGTTCTTAACTCTCGTCTTAGACTCACCAGCATCTGAATCACTATATGCAACAATGAAATGAACTAACTATCTATCTATCTATCTATCTACATATCCCCGGGGAGCCAAAATGTGATTTATTTATGAGTAATGTGTATTATTCATGCATTATAAACATAAATTATAGGTAGCTGATATTCCTACCTACAACACATGAAAGATTAAAGATATTTCAACAATCAGATAGCCAATTGCTTTATGAACTGCATACATTACTCATGGTGGTACTTCCACAAAATAAACTAGAAATCATGTAACCAAGAATATAGGTTCAGAGAGTTAGAACGATCTCGCGGTTAATGGAAAAAAGCTGGAAAACAAAATAGTTCATCTTTCAGCCATCCACAGCATAACATTTGGAAATTCCACCCATCTTTCTCCAACAAGCAAACCAAATTTATTTATTGCAAAGAGAAATAGTTCTTCTTACAATATCGCTTTCTAGTCTAATTGAGAAAAATCCCCCTTTCCCTTCTAAGCTTTCTACATTTATACAAAGAGGGTGAGACGGTTGGGCTGCCCAAAGTAATATTTGGGCTTCCCAACCCTTCATTTCGCAACGTTTACTTTTCTCAAATGTTTTTTACAAAATTGTTACAAAATACAAAATGTGACCACTCCTTCACGAGGAGGGTCCCACTTGGGTGTCTAGAAACTTCTTCCATGCCAAAGCTTCAACAGCAATGCGTTCAAATGCACAGGGTTCCAAAAACTGAATGTTGATTTCAAATTTCTCAGCCTGGTTCTTTATAGCCTCGATCCTGGCTGCACTTAACCGAAGATGGTGATCTAAAAGCTAGAGACTGATATCTGAGTGGTCTACTTCATTCCTCATGATCTACTCATCCAGGGCTTTCATTTTTTGCACCTTAGCCTCCTCCTCCTGGTATTTCTTCTGCAACAGCTCCAAAAAAGCGTTATGATCCGGGAAAGCATCCAACCTCTTCTCAGCCTCTATCTGGCACCGGTTGTAGGTAATGAGAAGTGTTCTGAAAAACTCAGTGCACAATCCTTTTGTCTTTTTAACTGCCTTCTTGAAATCTTCAGCGGTGTTGATGGCGAACTCCACGAGGTCATAATCCTGCTTGAGGGCCTGGTGGTCTTTTGACGGTAGTTCTACTAGAGTTTCTTCGTTGTTTTCCAGCCTCGCCATTCTGGCAGACAAGACTTCAAGCACGTCCTGAGACCTCTCCATGAAGTAATAGTAGGTTTCTATGATTTCTTCTAAGTGGCCATCTATCTGTAGAACTGTGCACCTCTCCTCGTTTATAGCAGTCTGCAGCTGCAGCATCCTAGCTTTTTGTGCCAAGACATGCTCTTTGAATGGCTGGAGGTTGACCTGTTGTTCCCTTGCTTCCTCCAGAGCAGTTGTTAGAGAGGCAATCTTCTCTTGATGTTTCTTTCCCTGCTCTTGGGAGTGCAGCTCGCTGGCCTGCAAGATAATATTTTGTTTCTCTTCTAGCTCTTCAACCTTTTGCAGCAGCTGCTCCTTCTCCTTCTTCACCTCTTGATATTCTTTATGTATTTTCTCCAGGCATTCTTTGGTAGTCTCCCTAGCCTATCTCTCTTCATGGAGGGCCTGCAATTCAGCCTCAGAAGCCTTCATCTCCCTTTGCATATCTTCATATTTTCACTTCAACCTGTTGCTTTCTTCCCTTTCTTTCCTCAAGGTGTCTTTCAACTCGGCTGAGAATTTCTTAGATAGCTCCAAATCAGTTATTACCTTATCCATTTTATCTTCCGAGCCGTTGATTAGCGTAGCCCCGGCTCTTAGGGTGAATCTTGGATCTCGGTCTGTTCCTAACATAACAGTCGTATGCATTATCATTTTCCCTGGTAGACTTCCTTCCTCAACTTTATTCTCTGTTCTCTTTACTATCCTCTTTCTTACCCGATCATAGAAGACAGTGTTGAAGTCAGGGATTTCTTCTCCCTTTTTCTGAACAAAAGGAACTAGCTTGAGTGTGGGGACCACAGGTTTGCTGGCAACAGACACTTATGGGTCCTGGTCCTTTGGGTTTTCCGTATCCTGAGTTTTCCCTCTAGTGGTACCATCGGCTGACTGTTCTGTCTCTGTTTGTGTCAGTTTCAGCCTTACTGCTCCCTGCTTTTGTAGCTCCTCATCGAGCTTTCTCTTCGCCTCTTCTGCTTCTTTAGCTACATCTTGGGATTTCTCAGCTGCTTCTTGGGCAACTTTTCTTTTCTCTTCTTCTTAACTATGCAGCCACCCTACAGCTTCCCGCGCTAACCTCTGGGCCTCCTCCTATCTCTTCTTGGCCTCTTCTTCGGATTTGGCTTGCCCATCCCCTTTTCCATCTTTAGTGGTGATCTTTTTCTTGAATCTTCTCTTCAGTGCTGTCATGTTCGGGGCATTTCAGAAGACAGATTCTTCCCTATCAAAATGGTGGGTATACTCAAAATGCACATTGTTTTCCTTGCAATGTTTGACAACTTTACCTTGGGAGTCATTTCTGTGGTAGGGCATCTCGCCAAAATGGAATTTCCCCAGCTCCTCTACGAATTCATCAACTTTTTTCACCCTAGTGAATCTGTAGCTTCCCAGCTTGAAGGGCAAAGGAGGGTACGCAGTCTTCTTATGTTCGAACAGAAAACTGCATATTCCATCTATGAACAGTTGTCTGACTGCCTCCTTGTGGATAATGTAATCAGTTGCGTATTTGGGCAGCAGGGAAGTTTCTCTCGAACCTCTAAACATCCTGAAGTACATGCCATTTTCAGTCAAGTAGCAGTCTGCATACTCCTCTATCACTTGCATGGCCTCCTCTGACATACAATCACACTCCTTTAGGAAAATGAGTGTGTATAGAGGCATAAGGAAGTGTTCACAGACATCTCTGTAATGGTTGTGATATTTATGTGCCCATAATGGTTTATAAGCAGCGTAGAAAGGCATTCTTTCCCTATCCCAGATGCACATGAGACCAGGGAAAGGCTGGTTACATAATATACACTCTATAAGTATTCAACACATATAAAATTCAGACCTTTTATGGGACTCTCCTCCCAAGGCTGAGGCCAAGCAAGCAGAAAGACTGTTTGAGACAAGGTTGGCCCAGTTGAAGATTGTCCCCTGGGTTGCAACATAAAAAATAATGGGTATCCATTCCAGTTTGAACAACCTACCATGAGCTCTTCCAAATATTGTGTTGAGCATCAAGGCTATGAATCTGTATGGAGCCCTTAAAATTGCAATATCATATTCTCCTGTTACTCTGGTTCTGAAATGCTTTCCAGTCAACATCATTCTTTTCATGGTTTCTACCAAGTCCATTCTAATGTTGTTTAACCAGTCATGAGATAAGAACACTTGGGATTCTAGCAAGTGGTAGGCCAGAGCTACATATCTGGGGCTATATGCAGCATAGCCCTGTTTGTTAACATCTTCTAGAATCATTGTTGTGACATCTGCCCGAGGCAGAATCCACCCAATTACTTCAGAGCAGGGGAACAGCTCTGGTCTGGTGGCGACCTTCATCAGTGCAGATATTTCAATGTTAGCATAGATGGACTCTTCTTCCCATCCTATGTAAGGAACCTCTCTTCGGGTGATCAATCTATATATTTCCCCCCACTGGTATTCAGGTTCAACACCGGAAATGCACTTGGTATCTTCATATATATATTCTATCTTAGTGACAACTTCTACTTCTAGCTCTTCCTCGACCACAGGGGCCTTCTTCTTTTGTCTCTTTGACATGGTGAGCTCTTCCTACCATGAAATTGTAATATTAAGCCCTTTTGGATAAGTGACCAACTTGTATACATCAATGTGCATTGTGCCATTTATTCTATGTTTAAAGTGATAACAATCAGTCAATGAAGCCAATATATGCATGTATAAACTGAGAGAGCCTAACTAGCAGAACTTATTGCAACCAAATGTGCAGTTTTCAGTGACACTACTACATTTCGACCAAAAATCTGACGGCCCTATTGTCGTATTTTTGACACTTCCCTGTCGCATATACGACACAATGATTTTTTTTTAAGCGTCGGTGGATTTTCGTCGGTTATCCGACATCTCTCCAATCCGTCGGTTAAGCGACAACTCAGTTTACCGTCGGTTAGATGTAAAGCGTCGGTTATCCGACATCTAACTTATATTAAATTTTAAAAAAATCACCTGCAAACTGTCGCTTTACCAACGGGGTTAAATTTAAAGCGTCGGTTATCCGACATCTAATTTATATTAAATTTAAAAAAAATACCTGCAAACCGTCACTTTACCGACAGGGTTAAATTTAAAGTGTCGGGTATCCAACATCTAAAGCGTCGGTGATGCGTCGGTTATGCGACAGATATCAGTGTTTTTAAAAAAAAAATCACTTACAAGCCGTCGCTTAACCAACGGCTGTAAGTGTTTTAAAAAAAAATTACCATGGATTTGTATAACAAAAGTGCAAAACGGACCTCTCCAGTCTCAAGATGGCAGAATTCAATAGTGTAGACTCTAGAGTATATTGCAAGATTCAAGAAACTAAAAGTTGGTATTATTATATATGTTGGAAAGGAAAAATCAAATTTGAAATATGTGAGTATTGTTCTAAATAATCTTTCTCCTACATTCAAAAATGTTGCTATCGTCTCTTACAACATGTCTCTTTTTCTCAACCCCTGCTTCGCCTACTTTACAGGTTGTGTTTTCTTACCTTATCAAGCATCAAGACACCTTGAGAAATTTAGGTTAATGACCCTTTGGAGATCAATTCTATCATTTGGGAGTCTCCTTCGCAAGCATGAGTGTGCAAAGTAAACACCCAAATCCTCAAAGAAGAAGTGGACAGCATGCTCTCGTTGCCATAAGGAAGGACATTCCTTCAAGAATTCTTTCATCCATCTTTAAAAAGTTAAAGAAATTGCTAGGCAAACAACTAGCAACAATGACCTCTTTAAGGACAAGGCTGGTTTGTCAAACTTGCAAATTTAGTTGTTCAGTCTTCCATGTGGTCTTCAACTTCTTCATAGGAATGGATTGAATATTCTGGGACTAAAAGAGATGTGATGAAGCCAATTAATTACTGAAGTAGGATTAGACAAGAAAAATGATAACATTCCCAATGGTTTGACCCAACATTGCATAGGTATGGATAGCACCTGCTAAAGAAAATCAGATCCATAATGCAAACTTTTCATCTGAAGGTCATTAGTTACTCTAGTTCTTCTGAGCACCTCAGCAACCAAATATTAACTATAATAGGGGTAGGGAATCCCACAATGTGGATAGGAATCTCTGAAAAACAAGCTCAATGCCCAGTTGTAAAGTTCACTGAATATTAAAAATGGAAAAGTTAGGTGGCAAATATTCAATAATATGGTTTTTGTCTTAATGGACAAACAGAGATAAATATTGCAGTGTCTCAACAAACTATATTCACTAATTTAGGACAACAAATGCAATGTATAACCAACCCTGTTAGATGGAAGCTAAAAAGGAATCATTTCTTGTAATCATCAAAGTAAAAAAATAAGATCTTAAATTGAGTCATCCAAAGTTCAAACACTGCATTCAGTAATTCTGTGTAGGAACTGAACTTCCAAAGGCTCCTTTCTAATATCAAACAAAGTGTGATTACTTGTCAATAGAGCTAGTCAATAGAGATGCTTGTAAAACCAATTTAACAATGGCAGGATTGAAGAAAAAATTAAAGCAAGAACGTGCATATGCTTAACTGAGTTCTAAGAGCCGTGAAAAAAAATCCCTTTGCATATAATGTTGTAATACAAAAATAAGTCCTTGGGACAAACAAGTCCAAGGCTTAAATAACAGGGAATAAACCTTGGCACATGAATATAGTAATTAACCATGCTTTTGAATGGTACAAAAGTATCCCTCATGGAGATATTGCTAATCTGTCATACACTTTAATTTCAGGCATGTTTCAGACCAAACCTTTCTAAGTAAATGTAAAAGTTCCTAGCCGCTCATTAGTTGAACAAATTAAGATCAGACACCAAGTTTACTGTTGTTTGTAATAATGACCTAATTTTTTTTGCTTGATGTCAAATTACTATACGATTCATCAATTTATTACTAGAAACTATGTTATTTACATTCAATTACATCCAAGAAAAGAAAAGCAAGTGCATAAGGAATATCAACAGTTCAATTTAGATCATACAACCTAGACCTAGTGTTCATAACTCACAATATCTTATTCAATTTGAAGCAGCTTATAGGATATATATGTATATAACTTAATAAATGCAACAACATCCTCCTCTGCAGTTCCTCCAATTTCTCCTATCAGAACAATACCTGAGAGAATGCCAGCAAAGAACTTAATTCATTCTGCAAAAATGCTACCAGGACCACAATAGAATATTCTTGATGGATATTAAAATCAAATGCAAATATAAGCCCAGCATAAGGAGAATACTTCGAATAGAATAGAAAACAAGATAATACATCACAGTGAATAAATAAGTGTAAGGGGGTTCACCTTTGTAGGAAGTCTTCCTTGCTCCTCTTCTAGTTGAATTACGAAATCTTCCCCTGTAAATACGGGGTCAGAGCATCCAATTAAGGCAAATCATCATCGGACAACAAAAATGATGTCGAATATCACCTCTCTTTAACTGTCAAACCCATCCACAATAGATTTTACTATCACACCAAGACCCTATTATCAGATGATACTCATTTCTAGAATAATTATTATAAACCCAATCTATTGGCATGAATAGTGCAACCAAAACTTTGATAATTTTTAGATATGAACTGTTGAGCAATATGTATTATGCTAAACAATATTGAGAGTGGGTCTTCTAGGAATATTGAGAAAATGAATATAGACTGTATGAAGGTCCCCCATTAAACAATGAGACCTACAACAAAAACAAGTAGTGCCATCTTTTGACAGACTGCAGGGAGTTTACTTATCTGTTAGGTTCATAGGAGTCATGGGGAAAATGGCAGCAGAAAATTTGAAACAAAAGATGGTAGACAGAAGGAAAAAAGGGACAATCATATCACGATATGCACAGCATAAGCCAAAACTGATTTTTCAAATAAAAAATGCCATCAAGACAAGAGAACTCGTATTGACCCAATGGAACTTGATCTCCAACAATCACTAATCTAATCACAACATAAGAAGAAATCTGGGAAAACTATTTTTCCTATGACATACAAGGGTGCCAAATCCAATAACAAGATTTGTGCTAACAAGGGCCATCTTCCACTAAAAAGAGAACCATTAATGTTCTTGAATGAAGAACCATTATTGTTCTTGAACAAAGAAACACTATTGTTGTTAAATGAAGAACCATAATCCAATCCTTGATAATTACAGCCAGAAGGGCAACTGCAATAGAAGTTCCCAAGGGAAAATTCAGTCATGGAAATGCAGCCAACCATGAGAAACAAATGCATGCCAATCTTTGGAAATTACAGGAATCTTCATAGTTGCTCATAGTTGCTCAAGGTTATGATGTCTTCCTATATTAATGATTTCCTGTACTGTAAAGCACAAGCTAAAAAATATGATGTGCTCAATTGAAAAGCACGTAATAAACATAAAATAATGATCCTAGGCAAAAGCTGGATAGGCCCTGATAAAAGGGATCAAAAGATCTGTTTCTCCTACAAAAAAAATTCAAACTCCTCTCTGAAGCAACTTGAAGCAGTAGGTGATATGGTTAAGTGACAATTCAAATGGAAGACCAATGAGGAACTATACTTATCCTGGGAGATTTTGCTGGATTACAATTCAGGGGATGGTGCGGCATGAAGCAGCAACAAATTTGCCTCACCATCGGCACCAACAATAAGAAGGCTTTAGGCACTCACAGTTTTAAGTCACATATTAAAAATGTCAGATCTCACCTTTCAGATCCGTAATTTGTGTAATGAACTTTCTATCCCCCATATTGCATGGGTGTTCAAGTGAAATTTTTTCACTTGAACAACAAAAATGACATGGTCACGTGGTCAGGTTATGAGAGTGTTATGGTGATATCTTCTCTTATTGGACGCTTGTTTTGATGAGAGTAATAATACATAGGGAAAATCTTAGTACAATTTCATTTTTCGAACAGCAGTAAGCATTTCCAGGCATGGGTATATTTAGAGACAGCCTGGAAAATTCAGACTTTGAAGAGAAGATTGGACAATCAGTTTAGATGGTTTACCATTTCAGTTTGCATACTTACAAAAAATCAGTGCTTAAAGCTTTGTATGGATGATTTTGTGGGCACATTTCAGACTTTGGAAGTAGTTTTGGACATATATTATCCCCTCTTACCTCATGTTTGGGCAAGTATTTAACAATAATTTAACAAGAACCTATTAGAACAAGATGAATAAATTCCTCACCTAAGAGATCATTGTCAAAAACTACTTGCACAAATCAGGAAGACAAATAATGGAAAGCAGTGTGATCAAAAGTTAGAACAAAGAAATAAAGATATTGGGAAAAAATTATTTGAGTATGATGCAGCATGCAGCATGCCCTTTGCTGTAAAAAGGGATAATCTTGTTAAATTATTGTTTGGGCATATTTTAGACCCTCTTACCTCATGTTCTGGGCATGAAAGGTGGAGGTCTGTGGTAAATTAGCAGCCCTGGGCCTGCCCACAACCGTTTTACAGCAAATGGCATAATCTATGGAATTTAAGCCAATTCCTAGCATCTTTGGGGTACATAACAGATGCAATGAACAGAGCTAAGAGGCATCTCTGGGTAATTCTAGGCACATTGTGAGCAAGTTTGTTCAAGGAAACAGCAGTAAGACTAGTTCTGGGCATAAGTGGCCATTTTCCTTCTTGTGATAGTCCCGATTTAGCCTTGTACAACACTTCTGGGCAAAAAATCAGCAATCTAGGCAAGCTATATTGTCACAGCAGCCTTAAATTTGGTGTTCTGGGCTGTTCTAGGCAGCAAGACAGCTATATAAGCCCTTTTATCAACCTAAACATTAATTTTGGGCACAGTTTAGAAGTTGTTCTAGCCCTAACCAGCAGTAATAAGCTAATAGCCTCAGAACGGATCCTAGTAAAGTCATTTTTCTTAAGTTTTATTTGGTGAACACTGAGGGCTCATTGATGTTGAACCAATCCAATAAAAACAGAGTACTGTGCTATGCATCTATTTCTCTAATCATCCGATATCCTCAATTTAAAAATGACAATTCCTGATCGATCTTTTTCATGTGAGGGAATATCCTAAAAATACCTCTACATACAAACACCTAAACCTAGCTGTCAGTTATATGATACTGAAGAAATATTATCCAACCACTGGATATAGAAGAGGATAGAACAGTGCTACCTTCAATGTAAGATGTAAGGATATATTCAAAACATACCTATATCTGTCTGAAATACTCAAGAAAAGAGAAAATAAATTGAATCTCAACACAAAGCTTTCAAGGAAAGGCCTGCTTGAGGTTCTGAGCACAGTATCCTCTCTTGCAATTCTCCTTTTATAATTGATAATTTCATCAGATTAATTCAAATAAGAGAAAACCTGTAATGTCCCACACAAGATCTCCTTCCACGCAACTCTCTCCAAGCACTACAGCAAGATTGGGCTCAATCAATCTTGACAGAAGAGAAGAGGTAGTGAACAAAGTAGAATGATGTCAAGAATCCAATGGTACCAGTGGAAAGCATTATTGCAAGCACCATTATCAAGGAGTACCCAAGATAAAGCACTGCAGAAATTGGGCCACTCAAGCTGCGAAGATCAAAAGCCAGATAGTTGATTGCCATCCTTCACCCACCAAGCCTTCATGGCTGCACGCAGATAAAAGAGCCATGAATGTAATGTCATCTGGCATAACCCCTGCATGTTGCATAAGGGAAAAGAGTGTAGCAGGAAAAAGAGTATTTGACTAATATGAGTGTTTGACCAGAAGAAATAGGAAGATTTTTTTCAACAATATCGTGAGAAGGGAGCTTAGAAATGGCTCAAGTGTATAAGGTTCTATAAGGATTGGTGGATAAGGTCCCCATTGTGGATTAAACTATGACGAAACAGTGCCATATGTCACAAATTATAATGAATCTAAGATGTAAAGGAAACTCTGCTAAATGTTATACAATGGGCTTCTCATGTTGCCAAAATTCTTCTGCAAGATACAGCCTGGTCAGACTACTAAATTGGGTTGAGAGAATTGATGGGGCATATGACCATGAATCATAAAGTTTTCTGGAAGAATGTCAAGGCCAGATAATATTGATCTCCATAGATTTCCTGGCTTCTTATATGTCAGTTCTTCCTCAAGCTTAATACCTCCAGTGATTTTCATCATTGAACTTGCAATGAAGCCATGAAGAAGCAAATGAAATTAATCATCTAGCATGTATCACCTTGACTTTGTGAGGTGTTTATGTCATTTCTCCAAAAATAAGGCAAGCACAATGAGGTTCCTACATTGACAATTGAATTCTACCTGGAAGGTCAATGAAACACCATCCATTTGTTTTCAGATTAGATAGAATATATCGAACATTAAAGATACAAATGTTGAATTGGTATGCACTATTTCAGTTCTATATGGAACATAATATTAAAGATGTGTCCATAATGAGAATGTTTAAAACATAAATTTCTGTGATAGTCGTGGACTCTATACTTTTTCCATGGCTGCAGCACTTAGCAGTATGCTTTCTGCATTGCATCAAGGAATGATATTAGTGATATTCTTAGGAATGAGGAAGCATCTATTATCTTGATAGACTTTGAATCGGTTAGCATCAGAAGGGTATGAAATAACCCGCGGTGCTAAGCTGAGACAGTACCTTATAAATTCTATTACTACAAATTCCAGATTACAGGAGTTCACTCATTGTGTTCAATCAAGCATTTGCAGTCTGTTGTAGCCGCAACGGTTCTCCCCAAATTTATTAAAATTTTGGGCCCCCTCCCCTTGATTTAGCATTTTTGTTGATTTTGATTTCTTGAGCCTTTTGAACATGCCTCTTTTCGAGTGACTTTGAAGTTTTATTTTTAGTCTGTTTGAAATTGCCATGTTGGAATTTATGATGAGTCACATCGCCCAAGTTCGTGGTTTGAACCAAGTTTGTTTACACTGTGGGTCGCCATTGTGGAGAGATAACAGGTTTCTGTCCGTGGCTGATTTTTTAAAAGATTGGTTTAACACTCAAGTTTTCTTAGATTGGACGTCATTTTATGTTAGATCAGAAGCTGGAAAGTTTCAGCGCCTCTCCTGTTGCGGCTCCGCAATCGTTTACTCGTCCGAAGTCCAAATTGCCCCGACAGCTGATACGTATTGGCCGTGTGTCCAAAACCTTTTCTCTTCCATCGTTGCGGCTGGGAAAGCGGTGTAGCGTCCGATGTCAAAGCCGTCCGACTTCCGATTGACTTTTCCTGCCTTTCCGTCACGTGCCTAAAGCCTTTACCTTTCCGCCGTTGTGGCTGGAAAAGTTTTTCCACTACCGAAATTAAAAACCATCCGACGTCCGATTAAAACCCCTCTTGCCCGCGTTTCGCTTTTCCATAACTTACGCCTCGCCCGCCGTTGCGGTTGGGAAATCCTTTTGGCCTTCGATCTTGTTTCCTTCCGATTTCCGACTTTAAGTTTTCCTGCCAGTGTGTTTCTTGTTGACCGTCGTAGGCTAGGTTTGTCAAACCCGCAGGTGGTGAGCCTTGCCATTTCCTTGTAGAATAGTCGTTTTCAATTGTTAATATTTGTTGTTTTTGAATGATGCTTGTCGATTGATGGCAGGCGGTTTTGAGGAGACCAGTCAATCTACCGAGGTACAGAGAAAGGCGGACCCGTTTGGTGGAAGTGTAACTGAAACCAGGGGAGTAGAGGACGAAATCCGGAGCTATAAAGGCGCGAACCAAAATTGATCAGCTACCAAGTGGTTCATGATTGCATAAAGACAAGATATATGAATGTGAAGCATTTGAGAAACTAAAAGATCATGCGTCTGGGAGAAATCGAAACGCTCCGTAGTTGTAGTTTAAATACTGTAAAGATAGGACTTAGAAGGGGATTTTTCCCTGGAAAATTTTGTAAACGTTGTAAGAGGAACTACTTCGTTTTATAAAGGAAACTAAAATTTTGCCTGTTGGAGAGAGTACAATATGGAAGGCATCAAATGTAATTAAATGAGCAATGTTGAAGGGGAACTATTTCGTTTTCAGCTGTGTCTCATGGACTGTGAGATTGTTCTAATTTTCTGAACCTATGTTCTTGTTGGAATATTCTTCAGTTTATTTTATGGTGTTTTCTGCTGTGAGTAACAAATGCTGTTCATAAAGCAATTGGCTATCTGGTTGTTTAAATATCTGTAACTGTTCATGTGTTTGGAAAGAAGTATCAGCTATCTGTAACTCTTCCTAGTGCATGTACGAAATGTATTACTCACCCAAAATGATGACATTGCTCCCTAGGGATAGATTAGATAGTTAGTTTATTTCTTATTGTAGGTGATTTGGTTGCTTGCGGGTCTAAGACGAGAGGTAAGAACCTGCGCATCAC
The DNA here is from genome assembly GCA_001517045.1 of Pseudotsuga menziesii. Taxonomy (NCBI): domain Eukaryota; kingdom Viridiplantae; phylum Streptophyta; class Pinopsida; order Pinales; family Pinaceae; genus Pseudotsuga; species Pseudotsuga menziesii. The sequence continues at coordinate 460,292 of LPNX010538503.1, forward strand.
GTTGTGACAGCTCCTTGCATTCTGACCACCTTGCATTTAGTTAGGCACTTGCATCTCATTTCTAATTCAAAATACAAAAACTTGGTGGATCGAGCCGCAACCGGTAAAACCTTTTGTTTTGTAACTTGACCTACGGTAGCCGAACCGCAAACCGGACGGATTCCCTATACCAAACAGTCATCGAGCTAGTTGGGAACATTGATCGGGGAGAATTTCTTACTATTGCTTCCTGCAAATTTCCAGGCCTCAACATTTTTGGTGCTAGAAGGAGGACCGCCAGTGCATGGCTGGCCGAGGAAACCCATTTTCCCAATATTTTTCTACCAGTGACAGTTGCGAAAGAAGTGGGTTCCATAATCCAACCCCTTAAGTGAATAGAGAACATCTATATCCCGTTCGCAACGAAATTGTTAATGACTTGAGAAGACACACCAGGGCATATTTAAAGAAGATTGGAGGATTAACCATTATCCCTGAATTTCCCAGGAGAGAGTATAAAAGGAAAGATCGTCTTGTAATAGAAGACTCAGTGTTGGTTGGATACTGGGAAGAACTTGTAGAAACTGCCTTACAAGAAGTTGAGCTACCTTTGAATCAAGAGGGCCCAGATACCCCTTACATTTCTCCTGTTCACACCCCTATTGGGTCACCTCCTCACTCTCCACCCCTACTCATGGCAGGCGTTAATGCCAACCTACCTCCTCCCAATCCACTGAATCCACCACCTGCATGGACAGCCAGATCACCTCTAAATATGACACCATCACTACACGACCTACCTCAATCCTTTGAAAAGTTATTGCCTAAATTTGCCCCCAATGAGAGGATCCTAGTGGATGATCATATACAGAGTTTCTACTTGGCAATAGAAGGTCTGAGGGCTGGGGAGCATGAATATGTAGTGTGTAGACTGTTCCCACATACCCTTAAAGGAGCCGCAACTTCATGGTATTTTGGGCTGCTTGCTAACTCAATCTCGGACTGGAATACCTTCAAGAGGATTTTTAGAAGCAAGTATGCGACTCAGAAAACTCATGCTGCCCTCATGAAAGGACTATGTGCATTGAAGAAAGAGAAAAAGGAAAAAGTGCACAGTTTCACACAAAGGTTTGCAGCATATCTTAAGAATTTCTCTGAAACAGACAAGCCTTCAGACAAAGTACTGATTGAGTACTATACTTCAGCTTTAGGCCCTGATTTGGCCATGTTTGCAAAAGGTAGGGCCAAGCCTACTTTGACAGAGACCTATGAAGAGGTAGAGGTGGTGGAAGAGGAAAGAGAAAGTATTGAAGACTATCCGGAACAATCAGGAGAGAAAGGTGCAGGAAGAAAAACCTTATTGTTCACTAAGCCTAAGGAAGAAAAGTCACCAGACCTGGAAAATATGGCTAAGATGATGCAGAAGTTGTCCAACAAGATCATAGATATGGAGAAAGAAAAGGAGGCACAAAAGTTTTATAAGCCATATTATAAGAAAAGAGAGGATAAGGATCATTCTCATCCTCCTCCTCATAACGCTGCATCCATGAATCTAACAGAGGTTGGCATGGATAATTTCTGCACTTTCCACCAACAACCACACTCTGAAAAGAATTGTCCACAATGGATAAACTCTATGACGCTGGTGATGAATCAACTGTTGGATTCAAAATTAACAGAAGAAGATGATGAAGAAAGAAAAGAGAATTCTGCCTCTACGTCTAATAAAGAGAAGGAAGAGGAAACCTTGGCTTTATGGAATTTTGTCTCATTATTTGATGCTGAAGAAGGAAACACTCAGGAATACAAGGGCGTTATGGAAACCAATGTGGCCACAAGAAGCAAAGGAATGGTTGGGGACGACAGTCTTATTCTTCCAAAGATCAAAAGGCTACAGAGAAATGTTAAGAAGAAGTTTCAAAATAAGGCCTTGGCTGATAAGATTCCAAAATTCACAATTACCAATCAAAATCCTAGACAGAATGATACAACAGCCAAGCCAAGTGAGGAAAATGCTGATAAACCCCATCCCATTGGACGGCCGATGAATTATGACGTTTTGGAGGATTTAAAAAAGGTAAAAGTGAATGTTCCATTATTTGAAATGTGTAAGGTTCCACATCAAAAGGAGAGACTGCTAAAAGCACTTGAAGCATCAGATGACAAGCTTCCCGCCGACAACCAACCTCAGGATGAAGAAGAAATTGGAGAAACCAGCGTTGGAGGTAAGTCTAAAGCTAAACATCCACCTTTCCTCTTGATGTTTGAAATTTTTAATCATAATGTGCACAATTTTCTGGTAGACTCAAGGGTGTCTATTAATGTCATGCCCATATTAGTATGCAAGAAGATAAATGGGCAGCCTAAGCCAACCACATGGAGGGTGGTTCAATTGGATAGGATGGACGTTAAGGTAATTGGTGAGATGGAAGACGTCCTAATCCATCTAACATCCAATGACAAAGTATGCCAAGTTATTAAAATCGTGGTGGCTGATATACCAGACGCTTACGGTCTTGTCCTGAGCAGAGATTGGTCAGCCAAATTAAATGGATATTTCGCCTCAGATTGGTCACATCTGTGGTTGCCATACAAAGGGAGTCCAAACCAGATTCAGATTCTAAGAGAACCCCACATGAAGTACAATGTTACTCAACTGGATGAAAAGAATATACCAGTGGATTCTGTGTTGGGAAACTATTTTCTTGAGTTGGAACCAGGGAATTATCAAGCGAAGAAGCCAGCAACCCATCTGACACCCAGCCTGATCTCCTTCAATTCTCGTAGGCTGATGAGATTGATTGTAAAATAGTAGACTTAGCAGTAGGAATAGATTTACATTCAGTTGTTAGTGACTTTTGGACTTTATTTTTTGATGGCTCAAAGACATTAGAAGGGTCAGGGGTCGGCTGTGTCCTTATTGATCCACAGAAGAATAAACATTTCCTGTCATGTAGGTTAGAGTTTGAATGTGCTAATAATACAACTGAATATGAAGCGTTGGCGCAAGGACTCAAGAAAGCGATTGAATTAAAGGTAAGTAATTTAAAAGTTTTTGGGGATTCTGAAATTATTGTGAAACAAATCTGGAATCAAATCCACTGTGTTTCTCCTCACTTGAAAGCTTACCAGAATAAGGTATGGGACCTGCTTAAATGTTTTGATGCATTCAATATTATTTCAATTCCAAGAATTAGGAACGCAGCAGCTGACTTATTAGCCACTTCGACCGCTAGGCTTGTACCCTCAAATAATCGATGTACTGTTGAATTGCTTTTCAGGCCGTCAGTACCTGATATGATTACCAACCTGCGAGTATTCGATGATGACCAGCAAATTATAGAATGTTTAACAAATGACGAGGTATTCAAAGGAGCAAATACTGATGATGAAGAACACCAAGCCGAGATGAAATTTGATAATTTCATCCCTAAAGGGGTCATAACGTTAGAAAAGATGTTTGAATTAAATGAAAAGTTTAGGAGACCCACCAACGTGAAGACTCATAGCTCAACTCTACAGTTTGAGCTGATAAATTTGGGGACTAAAATGGCGCCTAAGTTCATGAATCTCAGCAAATGCTGTTTGCCAACAGAAAGAGACAAGTTCATCAGTCTATTTAAACAATACAAAGATGTCTTTGCCTGGACGTACCAAGATTTAAAGACATACGATACCAGCATCATCAAGCATGTTGTTCCCATCAAGGCGGGAGTCAAGCCATATTAGCAGCCCTTGAGGAAAATGCATCCAAAACTGGAACCGCTGATCCAGAGTGAGGTAAAGAAATTGTTGGATGCTAGAATCATTTTTAAAGTTAGACACTCTGAGTGGGTATCAAATCTGGTACCCGTCAGAAATAAGTTGTGAGAAATCATACTGTGTGTGGACTTCAAAAACTTAAACCGTGCATCGGATAAATATAAATATCCTGTGCCACCCATGGAGAAAATGTTACAAATGATTTCATGTTATAAACTGTTTTCATTATTGGATGGGTTCTCTGGCTACAATCAAGTATTGGTAGCCGAAGAAGACATATTAAAGACAACGTTCAGGACCAAATGGGGAACTTTTTCCTATAGAAGGATTCCCTTTGGACTGATTAATGCTGGAGCGACATTTCAGAGAGCTATGGACATAGCTTTCCATGGAATGATTGGACGAAGTGTTGTAGTATACCTTGATGACATTACAATATTCTCGAAGAAAAGAGGGGAGCACGTGTTCCACCTAAAGCAAATTTTTGAACGCTATCGGAAATATGTGTTTCCCTCAATCCTAAGAAGTGCGTATTCGCGGTCATGGAAGGCAAGTTACTGGGGCACATAGTTTCAAAGAGAGGTATATCTATAGACCCAAAAAGAATTAAGACCATTGAACAAATCCCTATTCCCCATAATAAAAAGGGAATGCAATCCTTCATGGGAACCATAAATTCGTACGAAGGTTTGTGCCTGATTTTGCCCAGACTGTTAAGCCACTGTAGCAGATGGTCAAGCAAAATGCACAATTTAAGTGGACTGAAATTGAAAAGAATGCTTTTAGTAAAATCAAGACTGTTGTGGCACATGCACCATCCCTGAAAAGCCCCAACTTTGATAAATATTTTATTATGTATACATTTGCATCCGATGATTCATTGGCAGTTGTGCTTACGCAAAAGGAGGATGGGGGTGATGAATTACCAATCTCTTTTATGAGCACTGGGATACAAGGGGATGAATTAAACTACCTAGCCATTGATAAGCAAGCCTACACAGTATTTAAGATAGTGAAGCAATTCAGGCCTTATATATTAAAAAATCAAACCAAGGTAATAGTCCCCTACCCAGCTGTAAGATCCCTTCTCATACAGAAAGAGTTAGGAGAAAGAAGGGGCAACTGGGTAACAGCTCTTCAAGAATACGACCTTGAATTCAAACCAGCCTCTATAGTTAAAGGACAATGATTCTGTAAGCTGATGACTGAAAGTAGGAACAATGACGAGCAAGCATGGGAGGATGAAGCCGAATCGCATGTAATGGATGTATGTCCTTTGTTTACAGCTCCTAAGTCTTGGTATAGAGACCTTGTGCATTACTTGCAGTCAAGGCTATTTCCAGAACATTGGAATTCCAAACAAAGAAGAGCTTTGCGTCTTAAATTGGCCTCCTATCAACTTGTTGAAGTAGTATTGTTCAGAAAGAATTATGACGGGGTTCTCCTCAGATGTTTAGAAAAGGAAGATGCAAAGAAAGTAATGGAATAATTACATGACGGTCCGGCTAGGGGACATTATTCAGGCGACACTATAGCTCACAAAATCCTTAGAGCCGGTTACTATTGGCCTACACTCTTCAAGGATGCGCATGCACATGTCAGGAAATGTGATATTTGCCAAAGGTGTGGTGGAAGACAGCCTAAAGCAGCAGCACCCCTAAATCCTGTGATGATCATGGAACCATTTGAGCAATAGGGGCTGGACATTACTGGAGAAATAAAACAAAATTCTTCCCTGCTGCACAAGTACATTCTTACTACTACTGATTATTTCACTCGCTGGGTCGAAGCTATCCCACTACGCAAGATAAACGGAGACGAAGTCATTAGCTTCCTACAAGATCATATCATGACCAGGTTTGGAGTTCCAATTTCTTTAGTTTTTGATAATGCAAAATAATTTTCATCAATTAAATTGACTGCATTTGCTCATGATAAAGGGATAAAATTATATTATTCTGCTAACTACTATCCGCAAGGGAATGGCCTGGCTGAATGCTCTAATAAAAACCTCATTAGGATTCTGAAGAAGACTGTAATAGAAAACCAGAGAAGTTTGCACTCGGCCTTACCCAATGCCTTGTGGGATGATAGAGTCACCCCCAAGTCCGCAATAGGAGTGTCACCGTATACCCTTGTGTACGGTAAGGAAGCCATCCTGCCTCCCAATATCATGCTACCGTCTTCCATTTTAGCCCAAGAGTCTAGTGGGTCGGAGAATGAAGTTTTAAATAAGAATATATAATCTCCTGAAAGCAGAGGAGGTTAGATCCAAGGCCAGAGAACATTTTAAGCAACAGTAGGAGGTAGTAAAAAGATTGTTCGACAAACATAAAGCTGGAAAAAAGGACTTGGAAGTGGGAGACCTAGTTCTCAAGTGGGACCATCCCTATGATGAGAAGGGAAAGCATACTAAGTTCCAGCAGTTGTGGGTAGGCCCATTTCAAATCACAACAAAACTTGTCCCTGCTACGTATAAGCTGCAAGATTTACAAGGTTGGGAGGAGAACTTGCCAGTTAATGGTTTGGTTCTCAAGCCATATTTTTCTTGAGTTTTCTTTGAGCTTTTTTGTCGTGTATATAAATAAGTTGTTTGGTTGTTTTTGAGTCATGCTTTCATTTGGTTTAAATTTAATTTTGTTGATTTTCAATAAAGGGAACGAAATTGCGGTTGTCTGGAGGACATTAAGATATTTTTGGGAATAGCAAATATGTTGAGTATCAGCCTGTGTGTTGCTGATTGAACTTCTTCCAGTCTAGCTGTTTTCTCGAATGTTTCTGTGTGCATTGAATTCTTGCTTAATCCCTATGAAATAAGCTGGATTCAAAGAGTCCAGAATACTATGTTGAGGCTCCATCCACTCCACACTTAAAATGTTCTAAGGGGCGATAACAGAGGACCCATGGAAAAGAGTAAGGTGAACAGTATGTTAAATACAAATGATCCCATGCCAAGAAGTAAATGCCAAAAGGCAGATAAGATTCGAAACTCCTATGAAAACATCATACATCAAAACAAAGGATGAATCATAAGTACCACATTGCCAAAGATCCTCTCCATCCGTGAGCTGAAACATTAAGCATACCAATCACACAAAAGGGAACTATGGGATAGAGGATCCTGAATTAAAATTTAGTAAGAAAGGCACACAGAAAGACTTGCATGAAAAGGACAAAATCCGAAAGCACAAAAAGTGCCAAAATGGCATGGGAATGCGGAGCAAACGAACATTTCTGTTCACCACCTGCTACAATCCTGTGGTGTCCAATGCTGCCAGCTACCTGAAGACAAAATTAATAATGAACTCATATTTAAGCTTCAGCAGAGTTATCTGGACTTGAATATCTTGGTTTCCACTTTTCCAAATTGTACTATCATCAATGATTAAAGGACACACTTCTGTAATTTGAGAAATCCAGATGGTTGGAAGAATTTAACAGACACACTTGTTGTTAAGCAGCGTGTCACTCAAAGAATAATCTTCCATAGATCTAGGTTCACTAGGTAATTGACAGTTGTTGTAGCCGCAACGGTTCTCCCCAAATTTATTAAAATTTTGGGCCCCCTCCCCCTGATTTAGCATTTTTGTTCATTTTGATTTCTTGAGCCTTTTGAACATGCCTTCTTTTCGAGTGACTTTGAAGTTTGATTGTCAGTCTGTTTGAAATTGCCATGTTGGAATTTATGATGAGTCGCACCGCCCAAGTTCGTGGTTTGAACCAAGTTTGTTTACGCTGTGGGTCGCCGTTGTGGAGAGATAACAGGTTTCTGTCCGTGGATGATTTTTTAAAATATTGTTTTAACACTCAAGTTTTCTTGGATCGGACATCATTTTATGTTACATTAGAAGCTGCGAAGTTTCAGCCCCTCCGCCGTTGCGGCTCCGCAATCGTTTACTCATCCAAATTCTGAATTGCCTCGATAGCCGATACATATTGGCCGTGTGTCCAAAACCTTTTCTCTTCCGCCGTTGCGGCTGGGAAAGCCGTAGCATCCGATGTCAAAGCCGTCCGAATTTTGATTGACTTTTCCTACCTTTCCGTTGCATGCCTGAAGCCTTTACCTTTCCTTTGTTGCGGATGAAAAATTTTTTCCACCCCCGAAACAAAAAACCGTCCGACGTCCGATTAAAACCCCTCTTGCCCGCGTTTCACTTTTCCATAACTTATGCCTCGCCCGTCGTTGCGGTTGGGAAATCCTTTTGGCCTCCGATCTTGTTTCCTTTCAATTGTGGACTTTAAGTTTTCCCGCTAATGTGTTTACTGTTGACCGTTGTAGGCTAGGTTTGTCAAACCCGCAGGTGGTGAGCCTTGCCATTTCCTTGTAGAATAGTCGTTTTCAATTGTTAATATTTGTTGTTTTGAATGATGCTTGTCGATTTATGGCAGGCGGTTTTGAGGAGACCAGTCAATCTTCCGGGGTGCGGAGAAAGGCGGACCCGTTTGGTGGAAGTGTAACTGAAACCAGGGGAGTAGAGGACAAAATCCGGAGCTATAAAGGCGCGAACCAAAACTGATCAGCTACCAAGTGATTCATGATTGCATAAAGACAAGATATAGGAATGTGAAGCGTTTGAGAAACTGAAATATCATGTGTCTAGGACAAATCGAAACGCTCTGTAGTTGTAGTTTAAATACTGTAAATATAGGACTTAGAAGGGGCTTTTTCCCTGGAAAATTTTGTAAACGTTTACTTGTAAAAGGAACTACTTTGTTTTACAAAGGAAACTGCAATTTTGCCTATTGGAGAGAGTAGAATATGGAAGGCATCAAATGTAATTAAATGAGAAATGTTGAAGGGAAACTATTTCGTTTTCAGCTGTGTCTCATTGACTGTGAGATTGTTCTAATTTTATGAACCTATGTTCTTGTTGGAATATTCTTCAATTTATTTTATGGTGTTTTCTGCTGTGAGTAACAAATGTTGTTCATAAAGCAATTGGCTATCTGGTTGTTTAAATATCTGTAACTGTTCATGTGTTTTGAAAGAAGTATCAGCTATCTGTAACTCTTCCTAGTGCATGTACGAAATGTATTACTCACCCAAAATGATGACCTTGCTCCCTAGGGATAGATTAGATAGTTAGTTTATTTCTTATTGTAGGTGATTTGGTTGCTTGTGGGTCTAAGAGGAGAGGTAAGAACCTGCGCATCACGTTGTGATAGCTCCTTGCATTTTGATCACCTTGCATTTAGTTAGGCACTTGCATCTCATTTCTAAGTCAAAATACAAAAACTCGGTGGACCGGCCCGCAACCGGTAAAACCTTTTGTTTTGTAACTTGACCTACAGTAGCCAGACCGCAAACCGAACGGATTCCCTATACCAAACAGTCAACGGGCTAGTTGGGAACGTTGATTGGGGAGAATTCCTTACTGTTGCTACTTGCGAATTTCCAGGCCTCAACACAGTTTTAACCTCTAGTTGCCTAGTTGCATATAGTTTTGAGTTATTTAGTGCTTCAAGTCACAATTAGTTTTGGGCAGACAACCAAATCTTGAAGAGGGTTCTATTTATAAAGGAAAGTGTGGTTGACTTTTGTGCGAGGATCATGCTTCACACAAGCGATGAATATGATGTTGAATTGAGTCATCGAATAACTATAATTGTTGGTCACGTGGGAAGACCCAGGTTTACTATTATCAACCAACAACACCCCTAGCTCACTGGCCCTTTCGATGATAGACCACGAAGCGATCTGAAGTCTCACCCAAAGTGAATCTAATGGGTTGGCCAAGACTCAAGTGTCTTGGACCAGGTTCTGCACACCCTACTTCTCTTCTCACATTCCTGCTAGTCACAAGGTCAGTTATCTTTGTGCGTCACACAACTTCCACTCGCTCACAATATCTATAATCCTTTACACATCACTGCGCACCGCTCCTTCTCAACACTAAGCCCTCAGTCCACGGTTTCGTGCACCGCAGCTCCTCTGCGGTGCAATATCGCCTCTCTGCAATATCCTACCTCCGTGGCTTTGCGCTCTTAGCGTCGTCTGCGTCGACGAGCGAGACTAAGCTTCCAGAAAGTTATATTGTGACTAAAAGATCCTTCTAAGCAAACATAAGGGAACCTTTATGCAACCTACTGAAATACTTCACTTATATCTATCCTTCTTTATTACTGTGAGCTGAACAATACATACATTCATTTACTGCAACTAAAGCCATATGCATAATAACCAGTAACAGTAAGCAAATACAATCACATTCATGCAACACATAACACGCAGATTTAACGTGGTTCAACCCCTGGATGGGAGCTACGTCCACCAAATTGTGCTTCTATTATTATATCTTGAGGGAAGTTAGCATAGTTCTGTTGCACTGCATATGCAGCGTGAGATCTCTCTTAGACCTCTTGTCTACTTCTATCTCTATATTTTATTTCTTACAATATATTCTTCCCTCTCTGTCAATCTCTGTGGGTTGTTACATGCAGACTCAATGACTCACAAGCAAGCTAACTTCCTGGATCTTTACAAAATAGTCTGTCTAACCAGCTAACTCACTATCTGACCAACCCTCTAACCAACCAACCCTTTACAATACAAAATACAAGCTTTTATAGGCGGCCCGAAGGTCTCACCATTACAACACTGTGGGCCTGTCTCAACAGTAAACCCATACCCTAATTAGTGACAGTCGGTCCTCTCTGTCCTTGAGGTAGCCGCTTCCTATCACACCACAGCTCTCTGCAGTCTTCCATGCTTCCCGGCACTGATCATGGGTACTGTGCACTGCTTCACTTCTCTGTCCTTCGTCTTCAATGCTTGAGCCTCATTACTCCTTCTCCTTTATGAGGGTTGCTGAGCCCTTCTGTCTTCCACCGCTGCCTTCAATGCAGTGGGTGAGATTTCTTCTCTCGACCGCTTGGGTACCGTTGCCTTTCTTGACTTCTCTATCTCAAAAGTCATGGTTTCTGGCTCTGCTCTATAGCTGGAAACGTGCTACGGCGTTGTATCCTTGTCTTATCTTCCTTCCACCAAAACTTATCTTTCCGCTAAACTAGCAGCTCCTACTGTAGCTGCGGGACCCTAATCCAATAGTCCCCTAACACTCACTTGTGGCTCGCCCTCGAGCCACTACCAGCGGGGTTCTCCTGTGTAGCTTCTCCTTCGCCTCCTGCGAATTGTGTTGTAACTTGCCTTGAAGTCTTGCGACTTCATTCCTCATCTCCTCGGCATGTTGTTTTTAGTTTCTGTAACTTGGTTCATGGGTCTTTCTATGTTACTTATGCTCGTATTTCCTTGGCTTGTACAAGCTATCCGGATTTTTACTGCTATTCCGGTCTTCCTTGTCCTCGTATCAAGATATGTTGTTTTCTTTCCTTCTTTTTCGTTCTAAAAGACTTCTAGCTGATACCGGCTTGTGACCAGTTCAGAAGCTCTATGTTCGGTGAGTCAGCCATAGATATCCTTTCGTCTTTATCTGGGTTAGAACTTTTATCACAAAGGAATCAGGAATTTGTATCTTCCAGCCTTTTCAAACATTTCCTTCCGCTTGGAGCCTTGTATACCGAGGAGATACAAACCATGAATTCCATTCCGAGAACAAGCCTTTGTCCTCGTTCTGGAATTCTACTGTCTTTTGGTTCTGCCGCTCTCGTCCACTTCTCTTATCTTCGAAGTTCCCCAGGTAGACATGCTGCCTCTGATCATTAGATTGATGCTTCGTTTCCTCTGCAATATCTTATTCTTCTCTTAGCTGATCAGATATGTCGGTGACCTTCTCCCGTTGCTTTCTTTTTCTCATTTTTACTTTCCACCTAGCGGGAGACTTCTTCGCAAAATTTTTCTGCTCTGCTTTCTTATCTTCAGTGATCGGCTCAGTGTTCTTCTTCTCCTTAGCAGGGATTTTGGTAACAACTTCTACTTCAGGTGCTTGACGGTTCATCCTTCGTGGCTGTCTGATCTGTGATGAATCTAATTTCACAACCTTGGGTGGTGTCGTCATGGCGGCTAAAAGGCCACCACGATGAAACTGCTTCACTATGGCTTCCATGGGTTTGTCCACGGGCAGACTCCCCCTTGGCTGAATGGTCTGGCCGTGCACTGGCTTCGAAATCTAGAAGGCACAGCACTCTGCAACTGAATCAGTTCTGTGCATGGGGAAAACTTAACTACTTTCTCTATAGCTCTCAGGCTTGGTAACTGTACTCCTCCATTATGAAGAACTTGTTCCTTTATGCCGAAGGTGGCAGTCCCGGACGCAAAGGTTGTCTCCGATAATACCCGTGGGTTGTAATAATTACCTAGTCAAGGCGATACATGTCATATGATCCCCTAATTAATGCTAAAATCTGATCAAATATTCCTCGAAGCGTGTGTACGGGTGCCGGTCTCGTCGGGGATTTACCAAATCTGGAAAAATTTATTATACTGCTGCCAAATCTACGGTAAGGGATACCGGTCATTTCTTCATTAACTACCTGTCAGACGGTGACTTGACTGTCCCTCTGTTGGTTTCCAACTGAGTACGTGGCACGGAGAAACATCGCACTGCCGCGATGCGACTCCATGTCATCTGCGCAAATAATACCTTTTTTTTTTTGGGTGTAGACTAGTTTCCAATGCAATTCCTCCTTTCAACTACACTGGACATCTGCACTCTCATAAACTGTTCGTGCTAAGAATGAGAGGTGGGGAGACTGTCACTGTAGAGCTTAAGCCTACTGCCATTAATCCATGTGGGAAGAAGCTCCCCGTTCAGCTGACTGAGTTGAGCAGCACCTCCCTCTGAGACTTGTTGTATCTGATATGGCCCCAGCCAATGCATTTTGAACTTCCCTGGAAACTTAATGAATTTGCTGTCATATAGGAGTACTACATCTCTGATCTGGAAAGTCTTATTCTTAATGTGTCTATCGTGCCAAGATTTTTCTCATGCTTTCTGCACTTTCTGGTGGAATCCAACGATGAATCTGTATTCTTCCAAGGTAAGCAACTGTGCTAACCTTTCTTCCACTGTGTCTATATCAGTCATCCCATTAATTTGAGCGATTATTAAACTGGGAAGAATATATTCCATAGGCATCACAGCCTCCTGCCCATACAACAAGCTGAAAGGTGTATGTCCCGTGAGTTTCTTGCATGTGGTTCTGTATGCCCATAATACAGTGTTAACTCGGAGGTCCCAATCATTCCTTTGGCTATTGCAGATCTTAGTCAGAGCATTTTCTAGAATCTTATTGAAGGCCTCCACCGTACCATTAGCCCGGGGATTGTAGGGAGTGCTCGTATGGTGCTGAATCTGGAATTCTTCTGTCAAAGCCTCAATGGTATGGTTCGAGAAATGTGTGCCTTGATCGATCATCAGAATTACTGGGCACCCAAATATACTGATGATGTTTTCAAAAAGGAACTGTGTGGCTATAGCAGCATCACAATTTCTTACTGCCTTGGCCTCTGCCCATCTGGTGAGGTACTCTATTCCGGTGATAATATATCTCGCACCTGTGCACTTTCCCGGTGGGTTGATATGACCCACAAAGTCTATTGCCCATTTTTCAAATGTGCGCAGCGTGACCTGCGGTCGCAGTGGCATTTCATCGCGTCGCGAGGGTTTTCCTACCCTTTTGCAGATATCGCAGCATCTACAGAAGTCCTTGGTGTCTTTATGCAATGTAGGCCACCACAATCCTGCCTCTAGGATTTTCTGCGCAGTCGGCTTTCCAACGAAATGACCTCCTACGATTCCTGAGTGTGCTTCTCCGATAATAGCGTCTTTTTCATGCATCATCACACATTTGCGCAGAACTTCATCTGGGCATAACTTGTATAGGTGTCCTGCGATAAGGGTGAAGTCTTCTACTTTAACAACCAACTGCTTCTTTTGCTGCTTGGTAAAGTCATTCGGTGCTACTCCTGTGGTGAGGAATTGGATAATATCGGCATAATAATCATCTACAATCTGTATAGAAAACAACTATGCATCGGGTAGATTGTCTTCGAGGTTACTTGGTTCTTCTCCTGAGTCTATCCACGACAGATGATCACGTCCAACATTCAGTCTTCCTGGTTTCACAATGATTTCGAAATCATACTCTTGGAAGAGGAGTAACCTTCTGCAGATTCTCCCCCCTAACACTGGCTTGTTGACTAGGTACTTCAATGCAGAGTGGTCAGTAAACATCTTGAACGAGGCTCCCAATAGATAGTGTCTGAACTTCTGTAGTGCGTACACCATAGCTAAGCCTTCTCTCTCTGTTGTGGTGTAGTTCTTTTCGGCTGTCGATAGCTTTCTGCTGGAATATGTAATGGGATGGTCAATATCTCCTTCTCCTAGTTGTGTCAAGACGACTCCCAGTACGATGCCTGATGCATCCACATGTACATGAAATGGCTTAGTCCAGTCTGGAAATACTAGGATAGGTGCTGTAACCATCTTTTCCTTAAGAGTGTCTAGACTCTGCTGACATTCCTCATTCCATAGGAACTTTACATCTTTCTTTAGCAATTTCTCCATTGGTGCTGTAATCTTTGTGTATCCCTTGATGAACTTTCTGTAGTACCCGGTATGACCAAGTACTGTCCTCAGTTGCTTGACTGAGTTAGGTGCTGGAAGGTTCACAATGATGGCGATCTTTGCGGGATCTACCATCAAGCCTTGTCTGCACACAATGTGACCCAACAAAATACCAAATGGTGCACAAAATATACATTTTTTCAAGTTTAGCGAAATCTCGTATTGCCTACATTTCTCTAGCATCAGTCTTAGGTCTCCTATGTGTTTGTTGATTAGTCCGAATACAGTCCAGTCATCAAAATATACTTCTAAGAATTTATGGATATATTCTTTAAATACAGCAACTACTACTCTAGAAAATATAGCTGGTGCGTTCTTAAGACCAAAAGGCATTACCGTATACTGGAACGAGCCCCATTCTGTCGCAAAGGTGGTCTTAGATCGATCTTTTGGATGTATCCTGATCTGATGGTAGCCTGAGAAGCCGTCAGTGAAAGAGTATACCTCCTGTCCTCCCATGTTGTCTAATACTTCATCAGTGAACGGTGTCGAAAATGGGTCATGAAGTCATGCATCGTTGAGCTTGCGTAGATCGACACAGATTTTGATGTCCCCTTTTGTTTTCTTCTCTTGCACGACCATGGGGCTAACCCATTCACTTTCCTCTACCGGCTCAATGATGCCTGCTGCTAGCATCTTATCGATCTTGTCCTTGAATTTTTCCTTGTAACGCGGATTTAATCTATATGGGCGCTGCTTGACTGGTATAGCATCCTCCTTCAATGGTATCCTCATCACTCCCAGGTCTCTGACTATTCCCTTCATCTCCGTGAACTTGGTGGGAATTAGGTCCTGATAGTCATGTAAGAAATATGCGATCTGTCTGACTGTTTCATCGTTCCAGTAGTCTCCAATAGAGGCAAACTTAGGTTCTGCATCCGTGCCAATATTGATCTTTTTAATCTTAATGGGTTCAGTGATTGCTGGAATCTCTAGCTGTGGTCCCTCAACATCACGAGTCCCTTCTAACTCAGGAATGTTAGTGTTGCGAGGATCCTCATCTGCCTCCTCGGTTTCTGATACAAAATTGTAGCATTCCAACGCCTCTTTTAGCTGGATAGCCCACTCAGGTTCGGCTGGCACTGATGTGGTGCAATCTTCAAATATCTTAGTCTTGATCAGTTCTAAGGCCTGAGCAATAGTTGGATGTTCTGATTCAAATGCAAAGGTGAGTAGAAAACTGTCTTTCATGAGTGACCATGTGGTCGTCCCCTTGCACAATTCGGTCTCTGTGTACCAGTTCCTTGGAACTGTATCGAATGTGTGGATGAATCGGTGAATCCACTCGTCATCGGGAACGTCCGACCAGCTCTATTCACATGCCTGAAGGTGTGTTCTGGGATCAGTCTCTCCTATGTACTTCTGTTGAACATACTCTCTGTTGACAGAAAATCTGATCGTCATGAGTCTTTTAATATCGTCCCATGATACAATATTCTTTTTGTGTGCAAAACACCAGCTTGCAGGTGTGGCTCGTACTGCAAAGTCCATAGCTGGGATCCTCTGCTTGTAAGGGATCTGTTGCTCAAATTGCTCAAGGAAGTCCTGGATATCTGTAAGTCCATGATATGATGGAATCTCATTAATTTCTGCACCAATCCATCGCAGTGACTTACTTATGAACGCAAATCTGCGCGCTGATACTTCGTAAAGTCTGTTCTGCCAGTTCTCTAAATCAACGTCGGAATCCGATGCGCATGAGCTGTCGCATCGCCAACTAATGTTCCCTTCTGCGGTTGGATTGATATAGTCGTTATGGTTTGCAGTCATTTGGTAGAGATTATCCATGTTATATTCCTGCTCTGCTCGGATAGGTTCAATATATCTAGGACCCTGGAAGGGATCCAATGGCGTGATGACCCGGATCTGCACATCCTCGAAGGTCATCTGTCTTCTCTTTAGGTCGATGACAGCCTTGCTGCCGATCGCCCAGTCAATACTTAGTAATGCTGGATATGGTCGACTATCACCAATGATTTCTATAACTTCAAAGGCCACAAAACTGCGAACTCCGTCAATGTCAACTGGCACCTGCGGCAGTCGACCCAATGGTGACACTTTCTGCTGGTTCGCCAATCTTAGGTGGATAGGCGACCTAGTTAACTGAGGGCTACCAATCTGTTGCCATGTCTGCTTAGTCAGGATGTTCACCTCTGATCCTAGATCTGAGACGACCTCATCCATCTCAAAGTCTCCAATCTGCGCTGTGAGCTTCATCTCTCTTCTGGTCCTCATACGTCCTGTAATACTATGAACAGCGTGGTGTGCACTGTTCAAGAAAGAGGGTTGCTGACATTGATCTATGATGCGTTGTAGCTCGCCGATAGATTTTTCATTTCTCAAAATTTTCAAGAAACTGTTCAGGAAGGATTGTACACTTTCTGTTGATTCATCCTCGTCACATCTTCTCGATGTGGTAGCCTGTGGTGGCTGTTCTCTGCTATCGCCACAAGGTGCTTGCTGTGGTATGCCCCTAGACGGCGGTACCTAGGATCCTGATGGGGTAGGTTCATCAAAGGAAGCCTTGGCTTCATGAAATGTCTCTTTATTCTTTTGCAGGTCTAATGATGTTGTTTTACTAGGGGCTCTGCGCACCCATGGCTGATCTGCGTTCTTTTCAATAGCCTGCGATGTACCACTGGTGGAAGCACCGCTTCGAGTCATAATGTTAACTGCTGGTTCCGGTTCCTTAGGTTCAACAGCAATAAGCTGGATGTTCTGGTGTGCTACTGGCTTAGGGTCTTTGATCTTAGCTATCAGGGTAGGGCACTCTTCTATGGTATGATCATAGGATTTGCAGTAGTTACAAGTGGTGGTGGGGATCTGACAGTCCCTAGCATAGTGTCCTACAACTCCGGAGTTATAACAAGTGATTGGTGCATGAACTTGACAAAACCCCCCTCCTCGTCCAAATCCTCCTCCATGGCCTCGTCCTCTGAATCCTCCTCCATGGCCTCCATAAGTCTGATCCGATGGTGGTCCTACTGCTGGACCCTGTGTTTCTGATTGGACTCTGTACGCGTCATGTTTTCTATCTAACATGAGGTCATATGGTCGGCAATCCTGTTTAGCGTGTCCGTTGGACTTGCAGAAGACACAATATAGGTTCTTAAGTGTCTGTACATACTTCTGAAGTAAAGGGAATTGCTGAGGTGGGTGTCCATATGTTTTGCATATTTCACACCATGGCCCTTGCGCTCGTGGTAAGGGGTTAGGAGCCCTTGATGCTGAATATTCTGCAAAGACTGGACAATTGTCTTTGGTATGACCTCGTGCTTTACATCGTAAAAACCATATGTCCTGCATAACCTCTTTCCCTTTCTTAAGTTCATGTATCTGTAATGTGAGGTTGGCCAACTGGTTCTGTAAGGTTTTCATGCCTACAGTGGTCTCAGCTAAAGGTGAAGCTTCTAACTTCATCGCCATCTCCAACGCATCATCCTATGTCTGGATTTTCTGCTGCATTAGTGGCAGTCTGATGTGAGGGAGCAGTGCTGCAATAAACCATTCCTTATGCTACTCCAGCACAAACTCAAATCTTACTTGGTCTATAAGGGATTTGAATTTCTGGTCAAAGTCCCATACTGACTCTGATGGAAGATGCTTAGTATCCTTGAGCTCTGTTATACACTGAGATTCAGACTTAGGTTTCTTGAACTCTTTAATCATGGAGTTCTTGACCTGGGCAAGTGTCTTGGGTACTGTAGTATACTTTATGTACCATGTTAAAGCTCGGTCTCTGAGTGTGGTAACCAACTGTACAAGCTTAAGGTTATCATCATTGATTTTTTTAATGGTCCACATGGCTTCACATAGAAACCAATGCTGTTCTGGGTCCTCTGTGCTTGTACCCTTAAAGGTAGGTAGCTTCATATCATCTCCCATTCTATTTCTCCGCGGTGGGTTCTGACTAGCTGGATTACTACCACTCAGCGGTGTAGGTGAAGGTGATGTAGCAGTAGCAGGTACTGTCTGTGAACTACTAGATGTAGTACCTACAGGATTATTCTGAGTTCCAGCCTATTTCTGTGGGGTGTAAGGGTGGTAAGGTATACCCCCCTCTGATTCTTCTGTATTACTAGGACTCTGTTGTCGAATACTGTCTGAACTGTTTTCAAATATTGGAGATCTGAAATCTACTTTATACTTCTTTCCACTACGTGTTCTTCCGATGTCATCTAAATCACTTTCAAAGTCTTGTGACATTACTATCTCTACTTATTCATCTGAAATCATGTCCATTACTCCTTTTTCATAGAGCAGCATCTTAAGGGACAAGTTTAGAGATATTAGGTACTTACCACGATATCCTTTGAAGAAGTACCGTTTAGCTTCACTAAAGCTCTTTCTCTGGTCAACTGCAAATTCTGTAACAAAGCCTTCTAGCACACTTGTAAGCCAGAAATCCACTGCTCTCGTAATGGGATTGTCAAGGTTCTGCACGGACTGAGTCAGCTACGGTGTCCAGACAATGGTTCTTTTCTTCTTGAATATGTTCTTATCTGTCAACTTTGATAACCAGTCGTAAAGCTCATCTCCATAGGTTGCAAAGAATATCGCATGTATATATGAAGATATATGTTTTTGTAACCAGTCCTCTGTACTCAGTCCAGGGCTTCGATTTTCTTTCTTAGCAAACTCCCTTAAGTTTGAGTCCAGCCATTGGTGAAATTCTTCTCTAGTAGGATGCCAACAGAACATTGACGTCCAGTCATTCAAGCCGGCAACGGAACCATTTGTTGGCCGCGTGGGCAGACCTGGGTTTACCATTATCAACCAACAACACCCCTAGCTCACTGGCCCTTTCGGTGACAGACCGCGAAGCGATCTGAAGTCTCACCCGAAGTGAATCTAATGGGTTGGCCAAGACTCAAGTGTCTTGGACCATGTTTTGTGCACCCTACTTCTCTTCTCACACTCCTGCTAGTCACAAGGTCAGTTATCTTTGCGCGTCGCACAACTTCCACTCGCTCACAATATCTATAATCCTTATCGCATCACTGTGCACCGCGCGATGCACCGCTCCTTCTCAACACTAAGCCCTCATCCCACCGTATCGCGGACTGCAGCTCCTCTGCCGGTGCGATATCGCCTCTCTGTGATATCCTACCTCCGTGGCTTTGCGCTCTTAGCGTCGTCTGCGTCGACGAGTGAGACTCAGCTTCTAGAAAGTTATATTGTGAGTAAATGATCCTTCTAAGCAAACATAAGGGAACCTTTATGCAACCTACTGAAATACTTCACTTATATCTATCCTTGTTTATTATTGTGAGCTGAACAATACATACATTCATTTACTACAACTAAATCCATATGCATAATAACCAGTAACAGTAAGCAAATACAATCACATTCATGCAACACATAACACGCAGATTTAACGTGGTTCACCCCCTAGATGGGAGCTACGTCCACCAAACTATGCTTCTATTATTATATCTTGAGGGAAGTTAGCACAGTTCTGTTGCACCGCATATGCAGCGTGAAATCTCTCTTAGACCTCTTGTCTACTTCTATCTCTATATTGCCTTTCTTACAATATATTCAAGATCCCTCTCTGTCAATCTCTGTGGGTTGTTACATGCAGATTCAATGACTCAGAGGAAAGCTAAGTGCCTGGATATTTACAAAACAGTCTGTCTAACCAGTTAACTCACTATCCGACCAACCCTCTAACCAACCAACCCTTTACAATACAAAATAAAAGCTTTTATAGGCGGCCCGAAGGTCTCTCCATTACAACACTGTGGGCCTGTCCAAACAGTAAACCCATACCCTAATTAGTGACAGTCGGTCCTCTCTATCCTTGAGGTAGCCGCTTCCTGTCACACCACAGCTCTCTGTAGTCTTCCATGCTTCCCGGCACTGATCATGGGTACTGTGCACCGCTTCACTTCTCTGTCCTTCATCTTTAATGCTTGAGCCTCGTTGCTCCTTCTCCTTTATGAGGGTTGCTGAGCCCTCCTGTCTTCCGCCGCTGCCTTCAATGCAGTGGGTGAGCTTTCTTATCTCGGCCGCTCAGGTACCGTTGCCTTTCTTGACTTCTCTATCTCAAAATTCATGGTTTCTGGCTCTGCTCTACAGCTGGAAATGTGCTACGGCGTCGTAGCCTTGTCTTATCTTCCTTCCGCCAAAACTTATCTTTCCGCTAAACTAGCAGCTCCTATTATAGCTGCGGGACCCTACTCCAACAATAATACACAAACAGAAAATCCTTAAATGAAGTTATATTGGACATAAATATATTGATATGTTGCATAAGAACAGCAATGATGATATTGTTTAATACTAATAAAATCACCACAGGGCTTAGCTAATCATCCAAGTGAAAAGTTAATAATATAGTGACCGGTTAACCAGATATAAGCTGTCAGAAGAGGATTATAGTCTTTATACTCAAGTAGAATTCGGGCTTATTGGATAAACCCCTGCAAGAAGCCCCAATGCTGCAGATGGTGGCTCTGTTCTTGAGTATTAGATTATCGCATGTTCATACAACAAGGCAAGTGACATGAAATGATTTATCTCTTAAGCAGATGGGAGTGGTGTTATAAGGTTTTAAAATTTCTTTATTTTTTCTCTAGATCCATGCTAAGCTTATGTAACATCTCATGGCTGAAGAGGGAGGAAGTTGATTTGATGGAACTTATGTCAAATAAAAAGAGAATAATGAAATATGGCAAATTAGATAATTGTAATGGGATGACAAAGGTACTCCAGAGAGAGGTGATGACTTGAGCAGCTGAGTCCCTTTCCGGGGCACACATGGATGGAATCTAAAGTGATACCCAGAAGCTACTACAAGGATCTTGATTGCACTGCCAATGGACATTTTGAGATGGTGCAAGGGTGCATTCAGGCTTCCAAGCAGCTGTGGGGAGCTCAAGCCTCAATTGCTCCTTTTTATTTTCCTTTTCAATAAGACAATAAGGTAAAACACAAATAATTTTAATTGTGGAAACATGTGTGCAGCTAACAGGAACATATAAGTAATAAATAATTAATGAAAACTTAGATTTGATTTCACTGTTGAGCCCCTTGCTCAAACCAAACACTAGAAGAATGCTCATTATGAGCTAATTTACCTTGTTGGAAGCTTTAATGACTAATACAAGATGGACAACCTTGCACCAATAAAAAGGCCAGACTGTTCAGGACTACATTAATGCCCTCCATATCCTCTGGACAAAACTAGGTATCAAGGACTCGGACAAGCACATAGTGCTCAAGTACATAGCAGGCTACATAGGGTCAACCCAACAGAAACAACTTTTGGACAAGGCTAGCATGTGACTAAAACTAAATCTTGTAACTATTATTCACAAATCATTCACATCGAATCAATTATTATTAGTAACTATTGGAAGTAGGAAGATTAGACACAAACACACGAAGCAAAACTTGCTAAAATCCTAAAACAATGCACAACGATGGTGACATTTACCAGAAAAGTAACCAGAAGTTATGGGAGGAATTTGGAAGCAATCAAACTTCATTAACGAGTTCAAATAGAACATATGTAATCGGGCAGTGCTCAAACTTGACTTGTTTTTTGCTAAAATGCACAGTAGAATTAGAAGAACAAGTAAATATAGAGCCCACACAGTTTAAGCCTAGACCAAGGGATTTTGGAGAAAGGAAAGCCCTTCCCAAAAAAATTCAAACAGATAAATACCATACACTTAGAATAAAAAGAAAAGGACTCTCTAACAATATTCAGGTGGAATTAGAAGTTGTTACAACTGTCACAGTAATATAGCTGAGAGGGATGTACTATAACTACCATGTCAGAGATGTCACTACCTACAACTCTTACAAATACAGTAAACTTGCAGCCTGTTCATGAAACAACAGAGACCAAATAGGTGTTTAACAGGTAGTACTTCCAAAAGAGAAGTGACAAGTACAATTGAACATGGTCTATTCTCCTCTGATCAAAAAAGAGAAAAATGAAAAGGAATATGTCTAAACAAATTCAGTGTCTTCATCAAACTTAGGGCTTCCAGGGAGTGCCTCACCCCCCCTCCCCTCTTGATGCTTCACTCCTGAAGTGTGCCCCAAGAGGGATTGTTCCAAAAGGACCCTTGGAAGCACGCTTCCAAATCGCTCCATCCTGTAAGTGATTTAAAGGAGTGTCCTCCTTTTTAAAACGGAACACTCCCTCTTGAACCTATTGATGCATGATATTATTACGATCAAAGTTCTCATACTCAAGCTGGGGAAAAACTCATATGACCTAGGACTAGCAAGACTCGATGACTTGGGAAAGACTTGGGAAAGCCTTGAGAAAGAATCAGTAAAGACTTGGTCGAGTCTTGGCCAAGTTTGATTGAGTATTAACGAGTCCTGGCAAGTGGCAAGTTCAGGACTTAGCATGAACCGAATACTCAACCCAACTAAGACTCAACAAGACTCTTGAGCCTTGGCCAAGATAGATTGCACTAATTAAGGGGAAGGACCATGACTATAAATGGATTGGTGCATTGTACACGAAAGGGAGGAGAATGATAAAACTTATTACCAATCATAGCCATACCCACTACATTTTCCACAATCACTCAAGTTGGAGCTACTTAAGATTGCAAAGAACATATTTGCTATAGCCTATCTATTACCTACCTTCACAAGTTTCTTTTGAAGGTAAGAGAGGTACTGGCTAGTATGGTCTCACATGAATCATGGCATGTTTAAAAGGAAGTGTTGCATCTGTATATGATAGACATGAATTTCAAGAAGTGGAGGACACCACTAATGATGGTCAATTTTGGGCACATGTTAGGTATGCTCTACAATTTACCAAGCTCGTTTATAACATGATTTAAGTTATATATACAAATCAGCCAGTGATTGGGGAGGTGTACAATTAGATGGACAGCATGTTAGGCACATAAAAGACATTGTTAAGCCGAGATGTGAAATCTTGTATTATCATTTTCATAAACGTGTGGTCAAATAATGGTATAATCTAAGTGTTCCACTCCGTGCCTTAACACATGTCCTTACACCCAAATATTATTCTCCATGTTGGTTGGCCCAACAAACACCTCCAGGTGGGGTGAGGAGAAAACCACAAACAAATCCAGAGGTGCAAAGTGGGTATATGCATGCATTAAACAAGTTGGTCCCTGATGAAGAGGATTGTGCTCAAGTATGAAGTGAATTGAGCAAGTACATCAGTGAACATAAAATATTTGTTAATCTACCATGCACCAAAAGGTGGAACATGTATGGCTCCTCTACCACACATTTGCATAAATTGGAAGTGAAGGTGATTTCACAAGTTGTTAACACTTTACAGAGAGGTGTTAGAGCACCTACAACTTCACCACAGCATAAAGAGAAATAACCTAAACGTAGGCCAAGTAGAAAGCTTGGTTTTTGTCCACTACAACTTGAAGTTGTTGTACCATTATTCTGGGTGGTAAAGAATGATAGAAGTTGGAACATATATGACTTGGGACAACAATACAAAGGAGGTTAGTTTGGAGAATGAAGCTATGGATTTAGATCTTTTGGGTGATCATGTAACAAAGATGCCACCCCCATCCACCAATTGTATTCTAGATGCATGAACTTTTCCTTTAGTGTCGCAACCTCCAGCATTGCATGAGGACCATGTAGCTATTGGTCATGTTCCACAACCACATCCACCTACTCCTACTCTTATTCATAGATCAAGAGAAAAGAAACAATAAGTTTCTTGTGGAAAGAGGAAAGCTTAATAGATACCAGATTTATCTGTCCTTTACCTATTTAGAATTTTCTAATTTAGTTTTAGTTTGTACTTTGTCTTTACTATGGTCTATTTTGTGAACATTACGTGACAACTTAAGTTTGATCTTTGGACATTGAACCTACCTTTAAACTATTGACTGCATCTTACAACTCTTTGGTAATGAATATGATGCTCTGTTTCATTTCGTGGTTGATATTTTCTATACAGTTTGTTGACGACAAATGTTAAATCTTGAAATTTGAAGGTTGATGTTATGGTTCATGATTGATAATTTGATGAAAACATTATAAGTTATAACTACTAAATGATTGGTGTTATGTCTACTGAATAGTTTATGCTTTAATGATCATCATTAATCCAGTAGTTAAATCTATGTTTTCATGTTTTCTGCAGTTAATTCAGCTTTCTGCATGTATTTTTTGAATATAACAAATAATTAACATATATGTTACAATATGTATTATATAAAAAACCCTGTTGCACGCCCTGCTGCCAACAACATAGAGATTCAAGGTGTTCAAATGGGTCAGTTAACCTTCTCTATTAAAAAATTAAAAGTAATAGCGGACCCAGATTTAATGGTTCTACCCAAACTCATAAACTCACATAACCTTCTTCGAAAGATATTCTACACTTCATAGAAGAGCCATAAACATGTTTCCCTTCAAATGACCTTCGAAAGACATTCTACAGTTCATAGAAGAATCATAAACATGTTTCCCTTCAAATTATGGACAACAACACCATTCTGATTGTCAGATCAAGGGCAATACTACAAAAGGGAAATTCGCTAACTGGTGAGGTTCATGGAATATTGAGCCGTTCACCAGGGTTCAATTCTTGCAATGGTCTACCCCACCCATATGGCATGAGGTTGAAAGGAATGAGGCCATGTTCAAGTGTTTGGGCGATTTTAGGGGAACATC
This sequence comes from Pseudotsuga menziesii, assembly GCA_001517045.1. Classification (NCBI taxonomy): domain Eukaryota; kingdom Viridiplantae; phylum Streptophyta; class Pinopsida; order Pinales; family Pinaceae; genus Pseudotsuga; species Pseudotsuga menziesii. The sequence continues at coordinate 485,221 of LPNX010538503.1, forward strand.
TACTCCTCAGGCATGGCACCTGTGCTGAAGAAAAACCACTTTGTAGTGCAAAGTTTCTTGAAGCACATCCCAAGGGCAGAAAATGCCAAAAATAAGGGCACTACTTGGGAGCAGAATTAAAATCTGGCATCTTCCACTGCAATTCAAAAATGACGGTTGGAATTCTACAATGCCATCAGACTAGTATGTATAGTAAATCCTAACACACACAGAATTGTTTTACATATGCAACATATATAGAAAATGTATTAGTAATATATTATATAAATTGGATGACAGATTTTTTCGGCTCGATTTTTTTGCCAAAATAAAATAATCACTATTTTATAGCAAAAACTAAATAAAAATGGGCATTCGGCTCAGTTTTTAGAGTCTTGGGGGCCTAAGAAAATCCAATTCCATTGAAAATTTGTTTGGTTTCATTTTCCTTACAGAAAAGAGTTTCAGTCAAAGTGTGGAAAGTGCACAAAACCCTGCTGACCAAATAAAAAAAATACCGTTGCCATCAAAACCCTTTTATGTTCAAATTTCCAATTTTCTCGAGAAAAAATAACAAGCAAAGGCCCAATTCATCAAAAATCATCGACATTCGATGTCTGAGGGTACATTAGGGAATTGGGTATAGAAAGAAAGGATGGATCCCCGAGTTTTGAACTTGTGGCCAATAATTGCGAGGCACTTAAGTCTAAGTATACTGAATTCTAAACCGTCTTTTACTAACTATAATAGGGTAAAATTCAGAACTTGGTCCCCATACCTTACATAATTCTCTGAAATACAATATCAAAGACAAGGGAAACAAATAAATAATGCTTACGATATCTACCGCCACAGACACCTCCCCTTGACGGATGATACACGACTCTCCCTGTTCAGTAGAATTCCCATCAGAAAATGTCGATTCGTCCAGTAATCTCGGTCTCCTGTTATTCCAAATGCTCTCACCAAATTTTCCTTGAAATCGCTTGGGTCCACTGAAAACCTTGAAGTATTTGTGGCATATCAAAGAAATATAAATTGGATTTTATTAAAGTTTCCACTTATATCTTGCGATATGTATCTTATACGTTTAAAATAATAATGAATGAATGCAAAAATATATCTATTTTTATGGCGTCGTCGCTTAAGCGATGGCTTTGAGAATATACGTTGCTTAAGCGACACTTGTGGCCACATGTACAAAAAAAAACGTATTCTTGTGATTTTTGTAAGTTTGAAAAGAGAAATCAACGCGCCGTCGAATTTTGGATCGAAATGTAGTAGTGTGAGTTTGTCTATGTTTATTATGAAGAAAAAAATAGTTATATGTAGTGAGATTGTGCAAGCTACCACTGCTCTCTAATACCAAGCAATTCTAACAATGTATTCCAGCAAGAAGGAAATCTACATAAAATTGAAGAAGGCTCATGTTGTTCACGGGAAAACAATTACATTAACACGACTAAAACTTCCGCTCTCTGCAGGCGCCATTATTAATTCGCTACGCAGGACAGAAAAGGGACAAAAACCTCTATGATCCTTGTCAAGCAATCTAATGGTTGACAGCCTAAATGGAGTGGCACATCCCTTCCCCCTTCAGCTCGGGTTCAAAACAAAACCAACGGTGCACGGAGTGGCATAGCGAAACAGTTGCTATTCGAAGGGGTGGGTAAAATCCACACAAGAAGGGGAAAACCACCAAATTCCATAGGAAAACCAACAAAAACCTCCCCCTACAAAATCATCATCGCCCAGGGTAGCTTGGTGTAGACGGTGCAACGGCCGTCTGCACCAAACCCCATTTACTACGTGTAAGGCTGCAGAAGGTCACAGGAAAAACTAATACAGGGGTTAAAACCGACCCCCCGACTGTGGACAGTAAGACCCATAAAATCTTCAATATATTGGTGAAAACACGGGGTGAAAAGAAACAGTCACGACAAACCTAACCGCAGTAAACATTAATCCAACGCTTCGAACGGAATAGGGTAGGGAAACAACGAGCCTACCTGGCACAGCAGCGTGTATGGCAGGTCGAAGACGGTCAGGCTTCCACAGTTGCCACCTGGACGTGGGTACACCGACATCGGGGTCCGAACAAGCTCGAGAGGTCGACAGCTCACTCGGAGCGAATGATCACGACAGTTGAAATAATGATAGGATAACCCAACATGCCCCGATCCCATATCTAAACATATGGTCAACAAGTGCGGTGGTTAACACATTGGATGGTGGCCAACCTTGGATCAGAAGCTGAAACGTATTTCTTTCTGTGACGGTGGAAATCCAAACCATAAATTCATCCCCAATGGCGGGGATAACCGGGAGGCACACAATGCGCATCGGAGCCTAAAGACATCAGAATGAAAGCAGAAATGTAGCCGCAAAGGTGGGAACCCATGACTTAAAGAACGCTAAATGACTGATCAGAAGAGGAAACAATTTTCCTTCCGCAACGGTGGAAGAAAGAAACGGTAAAAGTTCCACTGCAAAACCAAAATTAAGCCGAGGTAAAACGAATAAATCGAAAAGAAAGTCGAAGACCAAACCATAGATCCATCTGCAATGGTGGGAGTTAAACGCAAACACCTTCCGCAACAACAAAGAAAGAAAATATAATAAGCTTCGACGTAAAACCCAAAAGTCAATCGAGCAGGAAATGAAACATTCAAGCAATTATCGGGAGCGAAAGTGGTTTGTCGTCCGCTACGGCAGAGAAAGAAAGGACAAATTATTCCGACGTAAACCAAAAGAAAACCAATGGATCGGAAAGAAAATCAAAGACACAACCAACTATCCATCCGCAACAGTGGAAGACCCAACCATAGATTCATCTGCAATGGCGGAAAACCAAACCAAATAACTTCCGATTCAGGCCTGCATCAAATGCATTCAAAGGCAATGATAAAGATTGATCATACAATGGATTACTTCAAGTGCTAGAGGGAGAAACCACACAAGTGGTAAATCAATTCAATCATTCTAAGAAATCATTATTGGACCAACTCAAAGAAGAAAATCGGACTAATCCAAGCAAAAGGAGGGTCCTAATTTTTTTTGGAATTTTGGGAAATTGTTGTAGCTGCAACAGGCACGATGGCAATATGAGCAATTAAGAATATGCCGAGACAACTTCCCTATCAGAAAAATACTATAAATGGTTGAATTTGCAGAAAATTACACCCTACAACCACAAAATGAAATAAAAATTCAATACTATCACTCAGAGTAGGTGAGCATAATGGTCCATATCACTTATCGACATGGGCCTGATAGCAATGAAGAGAAATGTGTGATATTGAAAGAAAGTCACTTCTACATAAGTGATGACTGAACCCATGACATCCTTTACATGCAACATTACTATAAATTGTTCTATGATTGTGTGATAGATATGGATATACAATTTTGTCATAATTTGATTTGGTCTGATGGTTGTGCTATGACAACCAGAAGAGCAGATGTGATGTAAGCTGTTGAATTGGTGGCTAGATTCCAGTAAGCTCCCAAAGAATTGCATGTAACAACAGGAAAAAGGATTTTTAATAATCTAAAAATTACCATGGAGTATAGTTTATGGTATCCAAAACGACAAGATTTTAACTTGAAAGCATTTACTAATGCATATTGGGAAGGAAGTGTTGATGATTAGAAAAGTACTAGTGGATCAGCATTCTTTCTGGGAAATTGTTTAGTATCATGGTCAATTAAAAATGAATCCTCCATTTCAGTCTCTACAGTAGAAGCAGAATATATTGTTGCTGCATCATGCTGCACTCAGGTTATTTGGATGAAACAAACCCTAAAAGATCTACTTGTAAAATAAGAACATCCAATAATGATCAACTGTGATAATAGTAGTTCTATAATTATGTCTAAAAATTCTATCATGCATTCTAAGAAAAAAATATACCAATCAAGTATCACTATATAAGAGAATAGTTATCTCAAAAGGTTGTCATATTAGAATACATTGACACAAAAGAACAGATTGCTGACATTTTCACCAAAGAACTACCTAAGGAAGCCTTTGATCATCTTATATATAAATGGGAGTAATTTTGTTACATAAGTATTAAGAGGAGAAAGCTGAATCTCTGGGCGATAAATGCTGATAGGGGGAGCTGTCAAACATAGAGGTTCCTTTTTCATTGTTTTCAGAGGGGGACAATGTTTAGAGGTTTTCCATGAATTCCAAAGGAGGAGATTGTTGAGTATATAGTTGTCATTGATGTCAAAGGTTTTCATGAATGACAAAGGAATAACCCGTGGATATGACGGGAGGACAAACTCAGTGATAGGAAAAACTTACTGACAGGACAAACTCAGTGAAAGGGTAAGGTAGTGATGGCATGGCATGGCATACTTGAGAATGTGGAATTAAACATATGAGATGAATGAGATGGACATGGATGAAAAGACAACATGAATGAATGATATGAAGGATTCCAAGACAGCGTTGACAGTATGATATAAAAATGGTTAATGAAACAAAGAAAAGAGGTCAAGTGGAAGTAGAGATGCAGTATGAATGAAAAAATTGTTAGAAATAGTCACAAAGGATTTCCACAAAGAAATCATGTAGATACGCAAAGTCATGGTGAGATCCGAATTCGATCTGAAATCAACGGTCAAGAAGCATTTCGCACGAGATCCAATGGCTAAAGATCAGTTCTGCAAAAGATAGGAGGGAGGATGAAGTTCCACAACAGATCAAGATCAAAGGGTTTATATTAGTCTTTCTCTAGATCCAACAATTAAGGATTAATCCGACAGTTAGGTGGAAAATCCAAAAGTTCCGTAAAAGATCAAGATCAGATAGTTCAGATTAGTTGCACCAAAAGATATTGACAGTGTAGAATAAAAAAATGCGCAAAGGGAATTGTAGAAAAAACATTTAAATATTCTATGAACCCACAATATACATACCAGAATCTGGAAATCGACGGTCAGGAAAACACCCGCAAAAGATCAACGGTGCGGAATTGTTGTTGTGGAGATAAGGTTGCAAAAAGTCAAGATATGATTTTGGGAAATGTTACATCTTGTATCCCATAATCTGGAGAGATTGGACAGCTAAAGTTAGTTCCACTAAAACATATCAACGGTTCTAAAAAACAAGTCCAGAAAGAAGTTTGTGGAAAGGCGACATACGATTTTGGGAAATGTTACATCCCACATCCCCCAATCTAAAGATCGATGCTCATGGAGAATATCGATGAAGATCGATGGTGGGGAATCGTTGAAATAAAAACTTGGTGTAGAAATATGATTTCAAGAGGAAATCTGTAGAGTAGATCAATGGTCTAGAGAGATTCGCATATAAGGTCAACAGTCCCGACTGCATCTGGAGAATAAGATTACGAAAGCACCAGAAAATGATAAACAAGGCTGCGGAAATGAATTATGAGCTGTGAGAAGAATGAAATGGTGAATTTTTTGAAACTTAACGATGAAATGATGTGACGATTGATTGGGTAGATGATGAAGAGGTATGTCTGTAAGTAAACAATCACGATCCAAAATGAAAGAATGCAACTATGAAGACATGTGTTGGTAGGTAATAGGTAAAAGGTATTTATTGAATGAATGTGTAGAGAATAAAGGGTCTCTGTTAGAAATATTGACAGAGTGCAAAGTCAATAGTTTACAATTGTTCCAAAAGACTGAGAAAATCATATCAGGGTGGCAGGGTGGTGCTAGGGTAGGCCACATGTTTACAGGGGGCCGAAGCCTCCTTCTAGTCGTAGCATCCTTGGCCGTTGAAGCAGGAAGAAAACCATAGGGGCTTTGTAGCATCCTAGTCTGTAGTTGCAAAAGAAACCTAGGGTGTGTTTTGCATCCTTTCTGTAGTAGCATATAAACAATTTTGTAAAATTCATCTTACTAATGAGTCTAAGTTAGCGGTTTTCTCTTTGAGGTTTCCATGATAAAAATTGTATTTTAATTGTTGATTGGTTATATTTTATTTATTTAGATTCAATATTGATTCCAAGACACTATTGACAGTATGATATAAAAAATGGTTAATGAAACAAAGAAAAGAGGTCAAGTGGAAGTAGAGATGCAGTATGAATGAAAAAATTGTTAGAAATAGTCACAAAGGATTTCCATAAAGAAATCATGTAGATACGCAAAGTCATGGTGAGATCCGAATTCAATTTGAAATCAACGGTCAAGAAGCATTTCGCACGAGATCCAATGACTGAGGATCAGTTCTGCAAAAGATAGGAGGGAGGATGAAGTTCCACAACAGATCAAGATCAAAGGGTTTATATTAGTCTTTCTCTAGATCTAATAGTTAAGGATTAATCCGACAGTTAGGTGGAAAATCCAAAAGTTCCACAAAAGATCAAGATCAGACGGTCCAGACTAGTTACGCCAAAAGATATCGACAGTGCAGAGTAAAAAATGTGCAAATGGAATTGCAAAAATAACATTTAAAGATTCTATGAACCCACAATATACATACCAGAATTTGGAAATCGACGGTCAGGAAAACACCCGCAAAAGATCAACGGTGCAAAATTGTTGTTGTGGAGAGAAGGTTGCAAAAAGTCAAGATATGATTTTGGGAAATGTTACATATTATATCCCATAATTTGGAGAGATCAGACAGCTAAATTTAGTTCCACTAAAACATATCAATGGTTCTAAAAAACAAGTCCCGAAAAAGTTTGCGGAAAGGCGAGATACGATTTTGGGAAATGTTACATCCCACATCGCCCAATCTAAAGATCGATGCTCATGGAGAATATCGATGAAGATCTACGGTGGGGAATCGTTGAAATAAAAACTTGGTGTAGAAATATGATTTCAAGAGGAAATCTGTAGAGTAGATCAATGGTCTAGAGAGATTCACATATAAGGTCAACGGTCCCGATTGCATCTGGAGAAGAAGATTACGAAAGCACCAGCAAATGGTAAACAAGGCTGTGGAAATGAATTATGAGCTGTGAGAAGAATGAAATGGTGAATTTTTTGAAACTTAACAATGAAATGATGTGACGATTGATTGGGTAGATGATGAAGAGGTATGTCTGTAAGTAAACAATCACGATCCAAAATGGAAGATTGCAACTATGAAGACATGTGTTGGTAGGTAATAGGTAAAAGGTATTTATTGAATGAATGTGTAGAGAATAAAGGGTCTCTGTTAGAAATATTGATAGATTCCAAAGTGAATAGTTTACAATTATTCCAAAATACTGAGAAAATCCTATCAGGGTGGCAGGGTGGTGCTAGGGTAGGCCACATGTTTACAGGGGGCCAAAGCCTCCTTCTAGTCGTAGCTAGAGAATAGGGTGTCGTATCATCCTTGGCTGTTGAAGCAGGAAGAAAACCATAGGGGTTTTGTAGCATCCTAGTCTGTAGTTGCAAAAGAAACCTAGGGAGTGTTTTTCATCCTTTCTGTAGTAGCATATAAACAATTTTGTAAAATTCATCTTACTAATGAGTCTGTGTTGGCGGTTTTCTCTTTGAGGTTTCCATGATAAAAATTGTGTTTTAATTGTTGATTTTTTATGTTTTATTTATTTAGATTCAATATTCATTCCAAGACAGTGTTGATAGTATGATATAAAAAATGGTTAATGAAACAAAGAAAAGAGGTCAAGTGGAAGTAGAGATGCAGTATGAATGAAAAAATTGTTAGAAAGAGTCACAAAGGATTTCCATAAATAAATCATGTAGATACGCAAAGTCATGGTGAGATCCGAATTCGATCTGAAATCAATGGTTAGGAAGCATTTCGCACGAGATCCAATGGCTGAGGATCAGTTCTACAAAAGATAGGAGGGAGGATGAAGTTCCACAACAGATCAAGATCAAAGGGTTTATATTAGTCTTTCTCTAGATCCAACAGTTAAGGATTAATCCGACAGTTAGGTGGAAAATCAAAAAGTTCTGCAAAAGATCAAGATCAGACGGTTCAGATTAGTTATGCCAAAAGATATCGACAGTGCAGAATAAAAAAATGCACAAAGGGAATTGTAGAAATAACATTTAAAGATTCTATGAACCCACAATATACATACCAGAATCTGGAAATCGACGGTCAGGAAAACACCAGCAAAAGATCAACGGTGTGGAATTGTTGTTGTGGAGAGAAGGTTGCAAAAAGTCAAGATATGATTTTTGGAAATGTTACATCTTGTATCCCATAATTTGGAGAGATTGGACAACTAAAGTTAGTTCCACTAAAACATATCAACGGTTCTAAAAAACAAGTCCAGAAAGAAGTTTGCAGAAAGGTGAGATACGATTTTGGGAAATGTTACATCCCATCCCCCAATCTAAAGATCGATGCTCATGGAGAATATCGATGAAGATCGACGGTGGGGAATCGTTGAAATAAAAACTTGGTGTAGAAATATGATTTCAAGAGGAAATCTATAGAGTAGATCAATGGTCTAGAGAGATTCACATATAAGGTCAACGGTCCCGATTGCATCTGGAGAAGAAGATTACGAAAGCACTAGAAAATGATAAACAAGGTTGCGGAAATGAATTATGAGCTGTGAGAAGAATGAAATGGTGAATTTTTTGAAACTTAATGATGAAATGATGTGACGATTGATTGGGAAGATGATGAAGAGGTATGTCTGTAAGTAAACAATCACGATCCAAAATGAAAGAACACAACTATGAAGACATGTGTTTGTAGGTAATAGGTAAAATGTATTTATTGAATGAATGTGTAGAGAATAAAGGGTCTCTATTAGAAATATTAACAGAGTCCAAAGTGAATAGTTGACAATTGTTCCAAAAGACTGAGAAAATCAGATCAGGGTGGCAGGGTGGTGCTAGGGTAGGCCACATGTTTACAGGGGGTGAAGCCTCCTTCTAGTTGTAGCTAGAGAATAGGGTGTCATAGCATCCTTGTCTATTGAAGCAGGAAGAAAACCATAGGGGTTTTGTAGCATCCTAGTCTGTAGTTGCAAAAGAAACATAGGGTGTGTTTTGCATCCTTTCTGTAGTAGCATATAAACAATTTTGTAAAATTCATCTTACTAATGAGTCTGTGTTGGCGGTTTTCTCTTTCAGGTTTCCATGATAAAAATTGTGTTTTAATTGTTGATTGTTTATGTTTTATTTATTTAGAGTCAATATTGATTCAGCAACCCCCCCCCCCCCCCCCCCCTTATTATTGTGGGATAAACCAATAAACAGTTCAAGAATGCGCATGTATTTCAATGGTTGTGTTTGTTGCACATAAAATACAAGGTGCCACATATATGGAACTACTTTCAAACTTGTCATGGAAAAGGAGATCACAATTTGGTAGTGGTTCATGCATAAAAAATTCCCTTGGAAGGAAATAGATGAAGTGTACATGTGCACGCCTTCGAGAGACTGCATCTATAGTGAAATGGGGTGCATTTGTGATGGGAGAACAAGGAACAAGGAAAAACCTAATGTAGAGAATATTCTCATAGGTGGAAAATGTGGACCGATCCAACACACATCGAGTGAACATATTACATGGAACTCGACAGTTTTGTTTAATTAGAAGCTTAGGAAACTTAACCCTACAAATTTGGACAATATTGAAGGCTTTCTTTTATTGTCCCTGCAGCATCAATGAATGGGATGATTGTGAGTATAAAAATACGGTTGATACATGGGATCGAGTGACACTTGGCACCAATTTGAAAGGGGTTAATGAAATAAATTATTTGGAAAATTATCATACATATATTTCTACAGACCATGATCACATATTGGATCTTGTACAAGAAGGTACAAAAAAGTAAATTTGTAGTACCTAAATCACTACAAGCCTTTACATTTAAATAAATTTTATTTATGTTACATGCAAGACCTTTTTAAATAAATGTATTGATAAATCAACCTATTTCCTTTCACATGTCATATATATGCAATGGTTTCCCCCAAAAAAGTCAGTGGGTTTTTGACTATTGGTTAGTGCATTGCTGAGAGGGGAAACAAACCATTCTCAAACCTATTACAGATGATGAAAATATTGAACTCCCAACTAGATCGATGGTTATAAAAGGGGAGTACTTGACACTAGAAGCACAACAGAAAAGAAAGGGTCGGTATGTATCTCAATATTATAGACCAGGAGCTATTGTATACCACTTCACCAACCTGGTAGTTGGTATAAACATCAAGTTGTGCACACTTTCGAACAAAAATAGGTCACATGTAAGATACTTTCTACCTAATTTAGAGCATGAGAGATTGATGGACACCATCAGCAGCAAAGATGATCAATATGGCCTACTTGAGTGAGTGTATTGTTAGGTGTTAGTAGATTGTCTAGTGTGGCTAGATTGTAAGGTGCGTTATTTAAAATTTGAAGTGTGTGTTGAAGCACAATTTCAATGAGTTAGCCTTTAGTTTGTTCCCAATGTACTAACCTATGATTGACGAATACCATTCACAGACATCCTACTATTCACAGGATACTGGGTAGTATAAACATGATATTGGATATTTTATTGGACAGTACTAACCTATAACAAAAATACAAAGTTCTATGTACATTTTTTTAAATTTGAAACCAATATAACATTTTTACTTATTGTCCATGTATAAGTGATGGTAATCTGTGGAGTAACGTAGGCGCCTCACTAACATCCTACAAAAAATAAATGGTACCAATAATTAGAAATATGTACAACCCTATATAAGACGAGCAATTATATAAATATTTTGTTAGAATATAATCCATTAGGGTTATATAATGTAAATAAATAAATAGTAGGAAGCCAAACAGGCTGAGCGGAAGGTGAAACCCAACCGCCATGTAATTTGTATAAATATAGGAATTTGCATTGGAATAAGGATCAATTTGGAGTTATTACCAACAAGTGGTATCAGAGCGCTACCATAACTCCTGCCTGCTGCCAGTCTGCCCATTCCTGGCATTCTTCTTGCCAGTCCATTGCCAGACTGCTCCATCAGTCTGCCAGTCGAGTCGCATGCAGTGTATGCGTTACTCTATCTGCCTGATTTTGTTCTCTGCTAGAAAAATTGTGGTATACCTAACCCTAATTTTTTGTGGGTCGCCTCTCCTATTCTCTGCGATTTGTAGTTGTTGAATATCTGCATGAAGATAGCTGCATGGTGGTGAGAGTAAGATTGTTGATAGATATCTGCGTTGAGATTATACTGTGACTGATATATCATATATATCTGCATCCTGCATTGGAGTTGCACCTTGTGGAGACTTTCTAGTTTTTTTGTGATTCCACATATATCTCAGTCCTGCAATCTGAATGGTGCAATGGAAAGAGATTTTGCTGAGAAGTGTTTATATTTTACAAATGTTGTAATCGACCTTCAATTCAGCTTAGATCTATTGCAATTACTATAATCTTGAATTGTGACTGCTGTCGATTTGAGGAGCTGCGTTGAGAAGCTACAGATTCTGGTGTTGAGAGTTATGATTTCATGAATCTGAAGACTGATATGTATTATAAAACCCTAATTCTGGCTGGAGCTGTGATTTCATGAATCTGAATACTGAAAAGTATTCTTGCTGAGCCTGCTTGTGTATTGTGAGCGTGAGCTACGACATGTTAGTTTCCTGGACGTTGTGATACCTGCGAATTTTCCTAAACAATATCTCCATGGGTTCTGTGATTGATATTTCATTTATAAGGAACAATCTTTAATAGCCTGTATACCAACTTTGCTTTACCTCGAATTAAGCCCTATATTTATTCCCCAACTCTTTTTTTATTCCCCGCAAACTGAAATATCTTCCCAAACCAGAGAAGATTCTCAAAGAAGAATAGTGCTTCGGAGTTGCGTCATGTATCAATGGGGAAATGGTTGCTTGAGATGACGGGTTTTCACTATTGATCAGCTTGCAAGTGATAATATTGATCTTTTATGACTTCAAACTAGTCAATCCGCTCATATGTTCCTAGTTTTTGGGTGGACTTTGCCTTACCGTGGAAAAATGATGTGGCCTTTTACCCTGTGAGTTCAGTTGCTACTAAGAGGGATAATTTCCAATTCATTCTATTGTTCAGTTCTGGTATCACTATTGGAGACTGCGTTCTATTGAAGACTGCGCACTATTGTTGCGTTCTGGAAGACTTGAAGACTGTTGCTGGTGGTGATGGTATATAATACATGCTTTTGATCGAAGCTGCGTTGGAGATTGAATGAAGAGAGTTGCGTGAAGATTGCTGAAGCTGAGAAGATTGGCGTAGAGAGATTGTATAGCCTCAAGATTCATGCCATTCCCAACGTGAAGGTAAAAATTTACATATTTTTACTGCTACGACCTGCTACACCGTCATCATCAGTGTGCTGCGTGAAGCTGTGCACCTGTGTGAATGGTGTGGTTGCTGGGATACGAGCCCAGGTCTCCACGGGCTATTGCGACAGAAGCTGCAAAAGTTTGAATGTGTGTAAATATTCAGTAATTTAAAATGCATAGAATGAGCTACTGCGTGCTTGACCACGCCTTATATCTGCGTTGAACTAATGCTTGCTGCGTTGAAGACCTATTTGATATATATTGTGACTCATATATATTTGAGATAGCTGCGTTTTGAGCTAGCTATATAATATTGAGTTGTGATATATGAGACCATTGAGAGACTGATATATGCTGCAATTTCTGCAAGCTATGAGCGTGGAGGTAAAACGTTTTTGTTCATTAAAATACAAAAACCCTAATTTTTTCCCTAATCTTTTGCATTGAAGAGTGATAAATACAGCAGAATACTGTTGGTGTTTGTTGTAAAGCTGCAAACATCCACTTGAAGACTGAAGTTGTGATCACATTCTACGTGAAACAAGATTGCTGAGACTACCCATCATGTTGTCTGCATAATTGTTGACTGTTGGTTTTAATATTTTCTATGTCATTGTATCATCTTTAAAACCTGAAGTTGAGATTGTAAATCACCTTGGCAGAGACTGTAGACCTGCAAGGTTCTTATTTTTTCTATTTTTGTCATATTAAGATCAATATTGTAAATTATACTAACAGTTGTAAAAGATGCACTCTTTGGCATCTAGTATTGGTGATGCCCCAGCTGGCAAAGACCAATCCAAAGACCCTTCCAAGGGAGATTGCAGCAAGAGAGGATGAGGAAGAATAAATTTCAGAGGCAGAGGGGGCAGAAGCAAAAGATCAGATTTGCAGTGCAAGCGTTGCGGAAAGATAGGGCACACATCAGATCAGTGTTGGGCTTCATGGGACTCCATCAAAGACAAACATAACCAGAAGAAAGATGACCAAGATGCTAGTAAATCTTCTCATTCTTGTATTGTTGCACATTGTAATCTTGGATTTAATGAAATGACTTCTCTTTCATCTTATAAATATTGTTGGCTGCTTGATACTGGTGCAACATCACAAATGACATTCAGAAAAGATTGTTTTGAAGAACTTAATGAATCAATAGATGGCATAGTTTACTTTGCAGATAAGTCAAGTATTAAACCAAAGGGAATGGGCACC
>LPNX010538503.1:500765-511890 GCA_001517045.1 Pseudotsuga menziesii
AGATCAGCAACTGTTTCATGGAGATCTCGCAAACAGTCAGTTCCATCAGATTCAACAACAGAAGCAGAATATGTGGCTACAGCTGAAGCAACAAAAGAAATAGTATGGCTCAGGAAGATACTCGAAGATTTGCAAGAAAAACAAGAGAACTCCACTCCATTGTTGGTCGACAATACTTCTGCAATCAAGCTGGCAAAGAATCCTATATTCCATGATCGAACCAAACACATCAACACAAAGTATCATTTGATTCGACATCATGTAGAGGCCAAGACTGTCCATCTTTGACATTGTTCCACAAATGATCAAGTTGCAGACATCTTCACCAAAGCGCTTGGACGATAAAAGTTTGAAAGATTCAGAAACATGCTCGGACTTATGAACACCCCTTCGGATTAAGAGGGGGATTGTTAGAATATAATCCGTTAGGGTTATATAATGTAAATAAATAAATAGTAGGAAGCCAAACAGGCTGAGCGGAAGGTGAAACCCAACCGCCATGTAATTTGTATAAATATAGGCATTTGCATTGGAATAAGGATCAATTGGGAGTTATTACCAACATATTTAAAAGTTTATCTACATCCTACATTTAATTTTTCAAATAAATTGAGACATACACATACCTTGGGGGGGAGAGGTGGGTGAGAAGCAACCCCGATTGGGTTCTATTCAAGAACCACTCACTAGAAGGATGCATAAAATAATATAAGTCAATGTTAGCAAATCAATGGGTGCACCAAAAGGATACTTGCATGTACTAAGAAAACTATACTACAGGGAGGGGCAATGACTTTTTCAAAGAAAGCGAGACATAAATGTACCTATGGGGGGGAGAGGTGGGTGAGAAGTGGCCCTGATTGGGTGTTGTTCAAGAACCACTCGCTCAATATAAGGTTGCATAAAATAATATATGTCAATTTCAGAAAATCAATCGGTGCACCAAAAAGTTACTTCCATGTAAAAAGAAAACTATACTACATGGAGGGACAATGACTTTTTCAAACAAAATGAGACATACATGTACCATGGGGGGTGGGGTGGTGACAATGGGTGAGAAGAGACCGTGATATGGTGATATTCAAGCACCACTCGCTCACTAAATGGATACACAAAGTAATATATGTCAATGTAAGCAGATCAATGTGTGCACCAAATAGATACTTGCATGTAAAAAGAAAAATATACTACATGGAGGGATGATGAATTTTTCAAAGAAATTTATACATACATGTACCCAGGGGGGGAGAGTTGGGTGACCAATGACCCCAAATGGGTTTTCTTCAAGAACCACTCACTTACTAGAAGTATGCATAAAATAATATATATCAATGTCAGCAAATCAATGGGAACAACAAAGAGATACTTGCATGTACAAATCAAAAATATACTAGGGTGATTCCATGAAGGTGGGTAACACTTTTTGGCTAAATTTGGCAATGAAAACCTAATTTTTTACTCATGTGCTAGATCGAAGCCCTCAAACGTATATATGCCGTGTGAATTTTGACTTGCAGTAAAAAAAAATTGTAAAAAATTATGTTGGCCTCCCAGCAATATATATTTTAAATATTCTGATGTCATTTAATGTGTGGAATTTTTCATTTAATGAACTATGTGACCTTGAAATTTTAAATAATTTAATAAGTGGCTCGTGTCCATCCCCAATAATTAAATCTTACATTAATAATATATATATATATATATATATATATATATATATATATATGAGCATGATCTACACAAAATGCACTGTGGTCTGCATGATTTTTTGTTAATTTATTTCATAGTATACAATTATTTATTTATTTTCAATAGTGACCACATATGATTTGAAAATCATTTTATACACATGTGTGTCCATCCCATCTTTTCTTCACTGTTTTCAAAAATTGAAAAACCAAAGATACCCTTTTGAAGAGCACACATCGATGTGTGGGATGTGCATTTTTAAGAAATTTTTGGATGTGTATTTTTTACCCTGGGTATTTTTATTTGAGTTGCTTCAAAGGTGTTGTGATGTTTTCTAAGTGTAAGTTTTAGAACTAATTAAGAAAAAAAACCAAATGAATTCCAAAACGCATGCATGATACCTCAATAGATAGAGGATTCAATGATGAATCTATCGATATGAACTCTGCTCTATTATGTGCCATGAATGGTAGGTTTTACACCCCCTAGAAGACACATAGAAACATTGATTTTCCTATAATAGGGTTAATTCTCTATATTTTAGGCCCTCAATCGAGGTATTGAGCTCTATCGATATATTAACATCCCTTGATTGAGGTTTTTAAATAAGCTCGATAGAGGTTTTATTAAACCCTTGATTGAGCTACCATTTAAAGCTCTTTTTATAATGCTTTTGCACAAGGACCTCAATCACGGCCTTAAAACCTCGATCAAGGTTTTCTTAAAACCTAGATTGAGGTCTTAAAACCTAGATTGAGGTTTTTTAAAAACCTATATCGAGGTATTAAAACCTTGATCGAGGTTTTTAAAAAACCTAGATTGAGGTTTTTTAAAAACCTAGATCGAGGTCTTAAAACCTACATCAAGGTTTTCTTAAAACTTAGATCTAGGTTTTGTTAATCCCTTGATTGAGGTTTTATGACCTCGATTGAGGGTTTCAAAATTGCTCGGTCAAGGTACTTTTTTATGTTTTTTCTAGAAGCGCCTTGCCAAAAAGTGTAACCCAGCTCCATGGATGCACCCACTACATGGAGGAACAATTGGGGAAACATAGATACAAGATAAGCGAGATATACATATACTTGGGGGACATGAAGAAGTGGGTCACTAGTGGGTGAAACAATTGACAACATCCTAAACAAATGGGAATATGCATCAAAGCACAAGGTCGTTCCATTGGAAACTCTATTGGACATATGTTCCTACTTAAAAAAACATAAATATACAATTAGACAATTTCAAATAATTAAAAATATACAAATTGAATCATTAAAAGGATAATTAAAAGCATACCTATAGTGTAATATCCCCAAAATCTGTTTTTTTTTGTAGGCTAGTTAATTACTACCTATTCTCGACATCAATTCATATTCTATGGAATATGCCAGTCATTGTTTTCTATTTCGAAGTGTCAGAAGTTGTCCTTACCATTTATATATGTCTTACTATGTAGTTACTAATGTATTAATGTAGTATGTTTATTTTACTTGAACTGGTTTAAAATGATTATGATGCTTATTGATTACTTATTTATCTTTCATGTGCGTATGCTTGTTCAGCTATCTTACTTCCTAGTTATAAGTTTTTCCATTGTTTACAGAAAGTGCTCACTTATCTTTAATTATCAAGGGATGGAGTGGTGGGATTTGCATCCCTTATGGGACCACTTAGAGAGGAAACTAGTTCTCTTGTTGTTATGGGATTTACTTATTTCATGTTGAACTAATGCAAACTTCACCTTCCTCTGTGCAAGTTCATTATATGGAAAATTCTTTCTACAATAACTAAACTTGACATTCTATGACATGCTATACACTCTACACTATCCTATGCTTATCGAAGACAAAAAGGACTAAAGTCCTGGCCTAACTATTCCTATTGCTATTGGTTACATTATTGTTTACATAGAGTTGGGGTTTGTAAGGCATGGATATTTTTTGGTTGACATTGTTATTAAGGATTGGTACTGTGACAATTTGTATCCCTTTCTAAGTATTTATAACATATAATTCGATTTGCATTGACGCCTATGGTTATAGGATTAAATCCTAAGACTTAACCAGCCTTATATTTAAAGTTTTCAAAGTATTATGGTTTATGTGGTAAGCCAGTCATGGCATAGTCCATATGCCATGAAACCATGGATTACCTATGCCAATGAGGGTTTTAATGGGGTTTTTAATCCAAAATCGTGTTGTTGGGGTTTGAACTATGTGTATGTGAGTAAACATTAAGACAATGGTGGTGGACAGGGTGGCGTAGTTAATTCCCCTTGGGATGGGGGAAAATGAACCCTAAGCCTAGGTCTTTCGTTGTTTGGGTTTCATTTGGTCTGCTATTGTGGGTGGTGTATGTGGTTTGGCTCCTTGGTTTCATATTGGCATGGAGGAACAAGCTCACCCCATGCTTGGAAGTTATTCTCTCTATCTAGTTTTACATCATTTACTATTGTTTTCTTCAGGTGTAGGTCTTAGCATACTTCTAATTAGTTCTCCGTTTTGAATTGTAGGTGACAGGGGACTTCCATTTGCAGGTCATTGGTTTTTAAAAGGCTATCTACAATACCCTTCCATGAGAAATCCCTACGATAGTTTAGGGATGTTACCTCTATGTGTAAATATTTAGCAAAGCCTTGAACTTTGTGTTGAACGGTTTGAAATTGTGAATATTTGGTTATGGGTTTGACTGTAAGGGTATTTTTTGTTAATAGGAATCCCAAGATGCGAATGTAATTACTATTTTGATGATGGCTTGAGTGTGGTGCATTCAAACCATGACTGTCGAGACTCAACTCTGTAATCATTTTTGGTTTTCTAGCTTAAACGTATGGTTTGATAAGTTAATGGAATCTCTATGTTTTGGTTTAAATGAGGTTTTTACACTATGGTAGTGCCATTGCTTGCAATCACACCTTGGTCGAATCGTGACTGTGTGTAGTTTTACCTGTAAATATTTATCGCTGAAATGTATATTGTTTAGTTAACATGCCTAGAATTTATGATTGTTGTGGCCATAACCTTAGCTTACTGCTACATATTTGTCGTTTAGGAGTCGTGGTTGTTACAACGTTAAAAATGGGTTTTAGAAAATTCCTTTTCTGTATAAGAAAAGGTTTGGGTTCTTTTTTTTAATGGTTATTATTGTGGGTTTTTAATAGTTGACCATGAGTTGTGATGAGGAAATGTAGCAAGTATATTTTGTTTGTTTTATTTTAAAGTGGAGATGTGAAAGAACAATGATTTCGATTATGGTTTAAAACTAGTGTTTATGTTTGAGCCTTGATAGCTACGATTTCAACCCTTGTGTCAATACTCATCCTATGTAGAGTCTTAATGGACATTACCCTATGAAATTTAGTTCTATTAGCACAGTTTATAAATGATAATTTATGTTAAAACTTTATCACTTTACATCGTTGGTGTTTTGCAAATAGAATCCTACAAGATTTGATTCCTGGCAAATTTGGATATAGCTTTTGTTTGGTAAATAAAATGTGATACTACAGGATTCGATCCTGGGCTATGTGGTTTGGTGGTTCAATACCACATGTCTGGTTTGTTTTTGGTAGAGATGCCAACAAGATTCGATGCTTGATATTTTAAATGGATATGTTGTTCATTAGTTGGTTTCTATTATTTATAAATTCGATTCTTAGCTTGGTAGTTGATAGTGGAGGTATTTAATATAATTGTTAGGCCTACGGCCAGACCTTAAAAGGTCTCAATGGTTGGTATGTTATGTTATTTGGAAGTTTTAAATGTGTTAACTCTATTTATCTTGTTTTTGTTATAATGGTTTGAGTTTCAACAATAGTATTCAATTTATATTTTTATGCATAGAAATTACGCTATGGATATATGTAATAGTTTTGATGGTTGTAATATTAGACTTGCTGGCAATATGTAATATACCAATAGTGGAAGATATAGAGTATAAGTTTATCTAGATACTATCGTTCTTTTACTTTTGTATAATTTTGACAATGGTCATAAATCTAGGTAGCCTAATATTAAATTGAGCACATAGATCTGTGGACAAACACACAACTCACAAGATAGATCACACAATTTGCTCAGCAATTGAAGAATGAAACAGTGCAAAAATGGCTTGCAACTGTGAATGCTTTCATTAATCGCAAAAGGTAATTAGATAAAAATTACAATGAAGTACAATGGCTTTAATAAACACATGCAATTCGAATCCACATGATTAAATTCGAATTGATTAGACTCTACTTGGTTGTAGGTAACTAAGACCTTGTCCAAATCACTATCAAAGGACACAATAGTTAACTGACCTTGTCTAAACCATAAACAAAGTTCATTGGAGTTCTAAAACACAACTCAAGTGCTACATTCAGTGTTAACTAAGGCTAACTGATTGTGGTAGGTGAGAAATGCGCCCCTCCTGAGTGCAGCCATGCAACATAGCGCTAACTGAATTTAGAGTACTAGAACTGAATTTAACTGACTCCTAACTTAGCTTGACTATTCATCAAGTGTATTGAACTAACCTTGGTTGGTTTTGGCACTCCCAGTGGCTCCTACGTTGTAGGGATTGGTCTAGGAGGCTCCTAAATTGATTTAATCAAGTGCAATCAGTCGCAGTAGGCCTCAATTAGTGTTCAACACACTTTAGTAACTGAAACATGTGCCCTAATTAAGCTAAGTGGACCCAATGGTGCTAATGACTAAGAATAGACTAGATGGACTCCTGATTTGGAAATGACTCCTGATTTAGACATATGACCAAATTAGACAAGGGAGGATTAATGATTGTAACACCCCCCTTGAATGCTGACTTGGAAAATATGTGGGATCATGGTAACTAAGACCATAGGTCACGTATTACTTCAAGTAAAATAAAGTAACTTCTTACTACAAGGAGTTGGGGAAAAAACCACATGGGAAAAAATCCCCCCCTCTATGTAAGCAGGTAGAATCAGGTCTCAAGTTTGAAAAACTTGAAAATATGTTGCTGCAATCTTCATCTCTGTGAGGTAGAGAAGCAGCATAGATGGTGTGTTGTGCATAGGTATTCTAGGGCTTGGCATGTAGACTTCTCCTTCTCCAAAAATGATGATGGAAGGAAGGAGGAATGTAACCTTTGTATCTTGCTAGATGAAGAGGTGTATGATCATATCCATTCTTCTGAATGTAGTGAGACTGAGCCCTTGCCATATAGCATCTTACATGGAGTGTATTGCATCTCTCTAAAGGAGGTAAGATTGCATTGCATAGAGCAAGGGTATTTCCTTTCTGACTGTCCGGTGAGTTTTCAGTCATCTTCCTAGCTTTCAGTTTGGAAGTAGGGACTGAATCTAGATTTGAGGCACCCTGAATATCAATCTCATAAACTAATAAACATGGATCTACAATACTAGTAGAAGCTTTAAAATAAGTAGATGCAATGATTTTACCTTCCCTTGCAAGTGGCTATTGAGAGTGCATTCGTTCTGAAGAAGGCATGAAATAGGAGAACTCATATGCTTTTGAAGCATGATTTGCAGCACGCTTCACTATGATGATCCCAGTAGATATATCTGTGATCTCCATTGAGTTAGGACCAAATATCACTCGCTTTGGAGATATAGTATGGGTCATCTAATAAAAAGATAACAAGTTTGAAGCTAGGGAGAGAACAAATAACACATATTTGAACCTTCCATATTCAAGCTTGACAGAGCCCTTCCCTTTTGTTTTGACTTTACTATTATTGCCCATCTGAATACTACGACCATAAAAGAACCGAAAAGAAGAGAATGATTCTCTGGATGCATCCATATGGTTGGAAGCTCCAGAATCAATGAGGAAGATGTGTGCTAATGTGCAGCAAGCCTTCAGTGCATGGCCTTTCCTTTTTTATTTTTCATCCTCTTCTTCAGAGTCATCCTTCCTTGTGCTACCAGGTACATAAATGTTATGTTTCTTCAAAAGAAGATCCATTTCATCAAGTTTTCTTCTCATATAGGAGCTTTCTGAATGAAAGAACCTTCCACTGTAAGAGGAGAGGACCTTTCCTTTTCCATTCTGCTTGCTTCTCTTCGAACCTGAGGCTGTTTTGACTGCTATTTCTTTAGAGGAGACTCATCGCTTTGATTCCCTTTGTCATTTGACCTTATCTCCTCTTGCAACTAGAGCTAGATCTTGGAAGATCGAATGATCCCCATTTGGATCAATTTATCATTCTCAGAAATAAGAGATTGGATGAAGGCATTAAGAGTGGACATCTTCTAGTTTGCAGTAGTGAGCCTTACTATTTGGAAGGTGGATAGAAAGACTGAGTAGTATACATTGATCTTTGTGAGAATGGAAAGAATGATTTGATCTTCATCGTTCTCCACTTTGCATTGCTTCAACTGATATATTAGGTTCTTGAACTTTGTGAAGAATTCATTAAGTGATTCGAAGTTGGATGGATTAAGAGTGATTAGATCATTTTCTAGCTGATGGATCCTCATCTCATCCTGCTTATCAAACAAGGAGGCAATATTGTCCCAAATCTCCTTTGGTGTCTTCAATCCTTGGATGTGGAATCGAAGATCTCTAGAAACTGAGGATAACAAGTGTCTATGGGCTTCATCAATCCTATTTAAGTACTTTTCTTTGTTATTATCTAAAGTTGGCACTACCTCTGTTTCTTATATGAGTCTAAAGAGATACTTGGTGCAGAGCATTACCACCATGTATTCCTTCCAGTGGTGATAGTTGAAGGGAGTGAGAGGCTCTACTGGATGAACCATTTTGAATGTAGTAAAAAGGACTGAGCTACTGTAGTGAATGCAATGAGAAGAAAGGGCTGCTTGCAGTGAATGCTATAAGAAGAACTGATAACATGTCACACAATCAAACATACAAAGTGAGGTCGACAGTCCACAGTTTTGGAATTTACTTCACAGCTAGAATAGTTGATCAAGCAATCTTGATTAACAATTTCCTAACTTGGGATATTAAGTGGCAAATTCTTCGCTTCTGGTGTAGTACTGGAGGGATAAATTTTGCTCAAAAAAATGATCCAGCTGGAGATTTGAGGAGGAGAGGTGTCTTGTTCACCGAGGCTCTGATACCATATTAAATTGAGCACATAGATCTATGGACAAACACACAACTCACAAGATAGATCACATAATTTACTCAACAATTGAAGAATAAAACAATGCAAAAATGGATTGCAGTTGTAAATGCTTTCATTAATAAAAAAAGGTAATTAGATAATAATTACAATGACGTACAATAACTTTAATAGTCACATGCAATTTGAAGCCACATGAGAAAATTCGAATTGATTAGAATCTACCTAACTGTAGCTAACTAATCCCTTGTCTAAACCATAACCAGAGTTCATCAAAGTTATAAAACACAACTCAAGTTTTACATTCAGTGTTGACTAAGGATAAATAACTCTGGTAGGTGAGAAATGCGCCTCGCCTGAGTGCAGCCATGCAAAGCTAGTGCTAATTGAATGTAGAGGAGTAGAACTGAATGTAACCGACTCCTAACTTAGCTTGACTAGTCATTAACTGAACTGAACTGACCTTGGTTGGTTTTGACACTCCGAGTGGCTCCTAAATTGTAGGGATTGGTCTAGGAGGTTCCTAAACTAATGCAATTAAGTGAAATTAGTGGTATTAGGTGTTAATTAATGTTCCCCACACTTCAGTAACTAAAACATGTTCCCTAATTAAGCCAAGTGGATCCAATGGTGCTAGTGACTAAAAATAGACTGGATGGACTCCCGATTTAGACATGACTCCTGATTTAGAGATATGACGAAACTGGATAGGGGAGGATTAATAATCCTAACACCTAAAATAATCTAAACTTTGTTAAAACAAAAATGCACATTAGAGAAGACTGAAAATAACATGGAAATGATAAAAGAATAATGCAGAAAATAATGAAGACCAAAGTCTCCTATAGTTTTGAAAACTGATAAAACTGTAGGGGATAGTATATCATTACAATCATGGATAAGATCTATATATGAAAACTTATAAATCTATGTGAGAGACTATATCATTTAAAACATGGATACGATCTATATTTCCCTAACTAGAAAATCGTGTTTGAGTAAATAAAATAACTAACTATAGTAGACAGATATTATTTAACCTTCCAGAATTTAATATCCTCATTTAATAAGACAACCTATGTAAATTGTAGGAAAAAATAAAAAAACCTCATATCTGCAAGTTGAATCTATTTTATTGGATGGAAACACTACACACTCAAACACCCATCATTAACATGTACATAGATAGTTCTGACCTCTGTTAAGATAACCTAATAACTTGGGAACTACCACGTTCCACCCAACGATGACCTGAAACCATTCCTAGTTTCAATCTGGATTCCCTCGAGCTAGTTCCAACATGGAAGTAGCTTAGAGATCCTAAGGTAAGGATTTCCTATTTGCGATAAGAGGTTCTATATCAGTTTCCATTTTCTTCTTATGAAAACTGTGCACTAAGAACTCTCTTGAGAATAATCAGGTAGAATTTTGGAATAATCAAAAGATCCCTAAGCCTCTCTTTAGCTTGGGTTTTTATAGAAAGGCTTTTCAGGAAAAGGGGTGGTTAAATAAATAATCATTTCTTTTCTTGAAATAACCTTTTTTATTTAATTTAGATAATTTCATTATTTATTTAAATTTAACTTAGGAACTTTTGACTAGTTCCTACTTTGACTCTTATAAGTATTTAATATTTAATTAACACTAGTAACAAGAGCCATGAGGCGACAATGTCCCCGACATTGCCATTTTCTATTGCAAGAGGAATAGAACTGATTTTGTAATTGGGAATAGCTTTTGGCAAACAAAATTTTGAAGAATTTTTTTTTGTGTAAATAAAAGTCCTAATTTATAAAATACAAGCCACATGTCCCACCCTAGGTTGTTCACTTATCTATACACTTTACCTTTTCAAAAGATGAAAAGATCAAATATTATTCGACTAGTCATTTAGTTTTAATTTGACTAGCCATCTAGTTTTAATTTGCTTATTCATTCATGTGATTTATGGTATATTAAGAGGCTATGCAAAAGCTCTTATATATTAAGAGGAAACAAAGAGTACAAGTAAATATTACTCATTACTTAGTGTTCAGATCATACAATCAAGAATGTGATTAATAAAGAGTATAAGTAAATATTACTATGTAATATAGTGTCTTATTACAAGATAAACGGAAAAAAAACATTTAAAAATTATATAATGGGTAAACAAATATTTTGTTCCCAAGACAATTATCACAATATAAATGCACACAAAAGAACATCGTGGTCAAATGTCGATGATAGATTCTATATAGAAAAAAACTTAACTTTATTCTATTTAATTGAAAACCATGCTCTATCTCTAATAATCTAAGTAAAAAATAATTAGGAAACCTAAGTAAAAATTAATTAGGAAAACAAATAAGCTTCGAACATA
>LPNX010538503.1:512372-542825 GCA_001517045.1 Pseudotsuga menziesii
CTTCCACATAACAAAAAATATTAATATTTTATATAATTGAAAAATCTCTTATTTTTACTCTTTATGTATCTATCTCTATCTGTATAAAAATCTGGTTATATTTCCCTATAAGTTAGTTCAACTAGAATCTCTCCAGTTCTCGAAAGTAAAGTAATATGTCATTATTGCACACCATCAAACGAATATCAACAATAAGTAAAATAAAACAAAAAAATATTAATATTTTATATAATTATGCAATATATTACTTTATTTTTTATTTTTAGTTTTTTAGTTTTATACATGGATTTCATATTCTTCTCAAATTAAATATATTTTACATCTTGATTATGAATTCCTCTCAAGTGAAAAGTACACAAACATTTTCATCTCAATCTAAAGTTCATCTATTAAATTGAAATGTATGAAAGAAAAATGAGCATATCAATTTTAAATTCATTTGTTCAATTTGAAGGATCATCCAATTAGTCTAACAATAATTGGGACTGTTCAAGAAAGAAGAAATGCAGATCCTTGAAAATAATACAAAAAGTATGAAAAATAAGAACAATCCTTGTGTGCATAGTTGTATTTTAGCATTTTAATTTTTTTTCCCACCATAAGGAAAGAAGAAGCTTGCCTAAACAACAAAACAATATATGAAAATGATTTAAAGCAAAGGAGTGGAGATTTTACAATTTGTTTAGGATATTTTCCTAAAATCAATTAGACAGATCTTGAACATGGAAATTTTTTAAAGCATATCAAGAGGAAAGGTAAAATAATTCTAAAACTATTTTTTTTCAAATCGAGCGAATGCACTGATTACATAGCATATGGTTCTAACATGGAAAGAGGAAACCCTATATACAATAGATATGGATAGTCTCATTATTGATAGATGGAGAGTATTATGTGAGCAAATGTTGGGTGTGTGTTTTCTTTATAACATGGAATCTTTATAGTTTTCCTATTTTTATTTTTTTATTCTATTTACTGCAAGAGTGAGAGTGAGCATTTTTATAGTTCAATATTGGTAGAAATGCAATGCAAGTTCCATATTTTGGTAATTATTTGAATTAAAAAGAGAAAGAAAACAAAGATCTTAAGATAATGAAAGGTGCATAATAATGGCCTGAACGGGACAAGTATAGCCTTCACATTTGGCATAGCCATAATTATTATATTTTTTTATAGCTTTGACACTTGGCATAGCCATAATTATTTATTTTATATATTTTTTTTTAAATACATAATGAAGCGAGATAAAATAGACTCCAAAAATGTTTGTAGCCGCCACCAACCTTAAAAAATGAGCCATTCATAAAAATAAGAAGAAATCTACAAAAATATTGTCTGCATAAGCCGCTGCTGATTCTACCAACACCTGGAGCATTAATTATTAATTTAAAATACAACCAATTGCAAAGGGTTAATTGTAAGCACTAGTTTTACTATATTTTGAATGCACTTTTCATTGGCAATATTCAGAAACAAATATCGTTGATATTTGATATCAATGATATTGCATTCTAACACTTTTCATGAAATTGAATATAAGATCATACATTGTTCCTAATTATGCAAATGTATTTTAAAGCAAAGGCAAGCAACGAAACAGAATGGAGAGTCATAACTCTTTACATCTTCAAGTGGGCTAGTAAGTTCTGAAAAAGTATTGTCTTCCAACACTATTTTACGGTAGCTACATTAAAAATTTTCTGATGAGTGCCAGAGAACTTATGTCAATACTTCATTCGATTTTGGCATTGTTAATTTCCTTACCAATACTGGAAAAGTTAATATCAGTACAAAAACAAAACCTAGAGATAAAAAAAGAAAAATCAGTGTGTGCACATTTCAATCAATCACTAGATTTGTTATTAAAACAATGACCATTTTCTGACTTGGTAAAGAGAAAAATCTAACAACAATAAGAAGTGATTTACTATGTAAACATACCATCAATGTTTGGAACCATTCACTATTTACCATTTAGAGCTGATTCAACAACAAGGCCAAGTAGCTCATGCCCCTAGGACTCAAATAGGAGAAGGTTTCTAAATACATTAGTTTTCAAATAAAAATAATATCATGATCTTTTCCAAACTTCTCGTCTGCATATCTAGCACAATGAACCAGAGAATAGGTACATCAAAGTTTGATAAGGCCAACACAAATGAATGGAGGCACATATTCAGTGACGCTGGCGATAGAGGACACCCTTGTGCTATCCCATGGATAATTGTAACTAACCCCATCCTTGTTCGGTGCAGATGAGTCCATTATGGAGTTTTATTTGCAATTGTGAGTTTGTAATCACTGTTTTAATTCTGTTTAGACAAAATATCAAAAGCAGGTTGGGAGAGGCTTCTTGTTTGTTTTCTTCTATAAGTCTTATATCCGTGCAGTCGGAGATGATGTAAACATGGTCAAATTTGTAGTCATTTTGTACCAATAGTCAAGACATAGGTTATATATTTTTTTGGTTTAATAAGGTATAATTTCTTTAAAAACATAAAATTTAGTGATAAGGATGATAATGGCGATTCAGTCTTCCAATAAGAGGCACTAATGACCTCATCTGTGTATCACTTTTATTGAATTTTCATAATGGATGTATTTTATTGAATGGCTTCTATAAAACATATTATGCTCGACACTACATTATTTGTTGTCCATTCTTGATAACTTTCTTTTTGAAGGTGGATTCAAAACAAAAATTATTGAAGAGAATAACAAACAAATTTATGTTCTATTGTAGAAGGATATTACAACTTACACAGGAAGGAGTATACTACAATAATGATAGGAGTAGCTAACCATCACTGTCACCACCCAAGCCTGGCATAGAAAGAACAATGCAAAGAAAAAACTAAATGAATGAACAAAGATATAATGGCAAACAAACAAAGAGGCTAAGCATCAAAAGAAAAAAAGGCTTGTATTTACCTACATATTCGAGCACAAGCTTTACCTACCACGAAACAAGTTTGGGTTTTTTCCAATACCCAAAGAGAGCATGCTCACAATCGTAGAGAAAAGGAAAATGAAACCTTGTCCAATACCCAAGAGAGCACGCTCACAATGGTAGAGTAGAAGAATACCTTATGGATCTCACGCCAAGGAGAATTTTGAAGCTTAATACACTTAGCACGAGGTAGTACCAACTAATAATTTTTTTTTTTTGAAATTCACCTATTAACTTAACATTCAAATGGCCTATTTTAACCATAAGGAATGAACATTTAATAAAATAAATACTAATAGCCACGAGGAAGGCCCCTAATTAATTATTTGTGTTTAGAAAACCATTGGAGATAGTACAGTTTATAAATTTGAATCAATAAAAATCACAACAGAAATTGCGTGTTTGAGTGACATTTTCATTTTGATCTCATAGACTGGATAAATGCATAAATGAAATTATTCACAAAAGCTTCATATTAGGGTTTTCGCTTTGCTCAGGTGCAAGCAAAGACAATAAAGACGTTGACCTTACAGCCAAAAAATGGCTAAAACAACAAGATGAATTTGGAGCCAAAGAGTGGGCACATTCATTCATCCAAGCAATAACTCCACCAGCTATTAGGGCTCCCATGGCCGCCACTGTTGACAACTTCCATACATTTTTTTTGCCTCGTCGCAATCCCACTGTTAACCCTAAAACCATAGGCCTAAGTAGATTATGACCTAAACCATTAAGCCAAGCATATTTGAACAAGAAACAAATTAGGGGAAGTAGCCATCCTATCAACATCCAATTTGAGCCCCTTCTTAGAATCCATATCTCTAGGAGTCCCAGATGTAGTTTTATATAAAATTGTTTAGGGCGTCAACCTTCCCACATTGTAACATGTTTGTGCATATCCAGTGCATTTTCAAAGCGAAAAAAAAATTGTGTGTATCTTCCATTGTCAAAGCAAAGAGGTATATGTGCATATTTGCATTGACAAAGAAAATAAGTTTTTGTGCATATTAGCCATTTACAGAAGGAAGAGCATGTCACAACATGAAGCGCATTGATTTTGAATTCTTCCCTGTTGAACCGCCTGAGTCTGGATCCCAAACAAATTAACAAACTTTCCATTAAAGGGCCAAAGGCCAGGTTAAATTCTGTAAATAAAATGCAGAAGAAAAAAAAACATGTTTGTGCATATCCAGTGCGAAAAAAACTGGTGTGTATATTCGCATTGACAAAGCAAATAAATTTATGTGCATATTAACCATTTACAAAAGGAAGAGCATGTAAGAACATGAAGCGCATTGCTTTTGAATTCTTCCTTGTTGAACCACCTATTTTTGGATCCCAAAAAAATTAACAAACTTTCCATTAAAGGGCCAAAGGCCAGATTAAATTTTGTAAATAAAATGCAGAAGAAAAAAAGACATGTTTGTGCATATCAGTGCATTGTCAAAGCTAAAAAAAACTTGTGTGTAACTGGCATTGTGAGAGCAAAGAGGTTTATGTGCATATTTGCATTGACAAAGCAAATAAGTTTGTGTACATATTATCCATTTACAGAAAGAAGAGCATGTCACAACATGAAGCTCATTGCTTTTGAATTCTTCCTTGTTGAACAGCCTGAGTCTAGATCCCAAACAAGTTAACAAACTTTCCATTAAAGGGAAAATTGCTAGATTAAATTCTGTAAATAAAATGCAAAAGAAAAAAAAGGGGGGGGGGAGGGGGGGGGGGGCTTCAAAACCTATAATATCTCATAAGTTTACATTTACATTTGGGAAAAAATTGTATAATATCTTATAAGTTTACATTTACATTTGGGAAAAAATTGTATAATATCCCATAAGTTTACATTTACATTTGGGAAAAAATTGTAAAATTTTTAAATCCAAAATTACTTTCTCGATATACAATGTTGTAAAAGGAGCATCTTTATAGCATTAGATAAGAAAAAACAAACTGAATACAACAGTGTAAAAAGTGTATCTTTACAGCATAAGATAAGAAAGAAAAAAAGTTTGAATACAATGTTGTAAAAAGAGCATCTTTGCAAAATTAAATTAAAAAAAAAAAAAACTGAAAATAAAATTAGTTTACGTAGCTGTATTGTAGTTTAGAATACTATTAGTTCTCTAGATTTGAGTTTGGTTCCTTAATACTGTATTGAGAGATTCAGGTAGTTTAACCAATTAAATTGTATTAAAAAAATGGAAAAATATATTTTGAAATATTGATATATTAAAAAAATAAATAAAATTTATAACAAAAAAATTAACAATAAATAAACATAAATATTAAAAATAAGAAGAAATTTTTTTATACACATAAATCCCTGAAGAAATCCTAGTTAGGTATGAACCAAGATCCATCCAACACTAAGAATAGGTTAGGTATGAACCAAGATCCATCCAACACTAAGAATACAAGCTGGATTCCAAAAAAATATTTAAATGAAGTATCCCCACATTTTAACCTATGGTTTCTTGTAACTAAAACAATGATGTTCAAGTAAAGATGCACATTGAGGTTTGCACGGAATACTGGAAGATAAATAATGTTTGCATGTAAGAGTTATTTACTACTCATCTAACAAACTAATTTATAACTATTTAACAAATGGATTTTCAAAGCAAACTGTCGAGCCTTTGAAAGCTTTGTCAAAGCAAACTAATTTCTAACTATTTAACAAATGGAGTTTCTGTATAAGTAAGTTCTCTGAAAGCTTTGGTCATGTTTTATATCACTTACTCTTTGAAAATAAGATAAGATAATAATATTTTCAAATATAATTCATTAATTAATATTTTTTGTTTTTATTGAAAATTATAAAAATAATTACAATAAAATAATATATTAAATTTTAATTTGATTTTTTCATTTAATAAATCGTTTTTAGTCATTACTCGTATAAGTAAATGAAAAAAAAAACATAAATTAATGTACTAACCTGCCCAACCTCAAAAGAGTTAGTTTTGTTTTTTTATTAAAAAAAGCTAGCTGTCTTAACAAATGGAATAGCGGTTATTATTATTATTATTATTATGATGATGCTGAAAACCCATAATAAAAATTATTAAAAATAAATAAATCTTAAAATTAAAATATGAACTTATTATTATAATAATATTTAAAACCAAGGGAAAATTAAAAGTAAACAAACATAAATAAATTTCGAAATAAAAAATATAACTAGATTACAAATAAAATTAAAATATTCTTCATAAAAAATAAATCTTGAAATCACAATTATAACTACACTACAAATAAAATTAAAATGTTCTTTCACTATATATATATATATAGAGAGAGAGAGAGAGGAACACATCTTAGAAGCAACAAGAAAGAGGATCGCACCATATGCCCAAAATAGAATCCCAAGTAAATTTTGCAAAAATACCAATTAATCAACATTAAACTATATTTTCAACACTAATATTTTTAAATTTTTGAAAAAATACCAATTAATCTTGTAAATGTAATGCAAGTGACATTGAACTATGTTTTCAACACTTATAACTACTATTTTTTTCAAGTCCAAATGGTTTCAAACCCTCACAATATCACAAAATTTCTTAAATTGTAAATAGCCTTCAACCCTCAAAACTATAAAAAAAAAAAAACAATTCCTCAAAATTTATAAGCAACATGATCTTTCGTTTAGTTTCCCATCAAACAAAATCTTTACAAACTAAAAACCTTAACTCCCAGGCATGCAGATTCTCAAAAATTTTGGGCACTCTCATTGCTAGAACAGTGTGGTAAGTACAGTCCGCATTTTTAGAAAGGGAAGTAACAGAATAAAATGAGTTCTGTCGAGTGCATCCATTTAATCTTTTATTCATCTGATATTTTGGAGTAAGCCATCTGATATTCCTACTATACATAGTACCATATTAAACTTTTCATTAATGAAGGATTTAAAGATCTATTTTAAATAATCATTTTCAGATTTCATCATAAAAAGATTTAAAGAATATTTAAATATTCAAGTTTCAGATGATAATTTTAAAATACAATAAAAAAATTAATTTATATACCATAAATGCAACTACCAACGTGCATGGAACGTCTGTGTATTTAAACATCCTAAACCCTAAATGATATGACTTAATGGCAAAAATTTTGCGAGGAAGGATTTAGGGAGGAAATGCACAAAACACTCACCTTCCAAGTAATGCACGAATGCCAAAATTCCCAAGGCCCCCCCATCTTTAGTTTCTCCAATTGCTCTTCTGAGTCCACTAGAAGCTGCCCTTTAAAGTAAAATAGTAACAGCATAAAATTGGAACTGAAAGTGGAGCATACTCATAGATAAATCCTGTAATACTTGTATTGATACCAATTAATCCATGCAGTAAAAAGAGCAACCCAGGCACTCATAAAATTTTTAAGAATATCAATCAATTAGTGCATGTAATCAACAGAGTAAGTTATAGATATGAAAGCTAATACAGCTTTAGAAGCCAATAGGATGCAACATAATCAGGTAAGAATATTTTTCAAAATATATGAAAGTAGCCCAATAATTGAATTTTAAGAACTCGCCAAGAACTACCCAAGCACTCTCAAATTTTTTTGAAGAATACCGATTAATCGGGTGCACCGGATCAGCAAAGCAAATCATAACAAATATCAAAGCTAGTCACAAACATTTTCAAGTAATATGAAGGTAACCTAAAAGTTGAATTTCAAAATGCACAGATCCCATTCCATTAACCGATTTTCAAAGTATTTTGTGCAATCATCATACAATAAATGTAACTATCCACTGTGGATATTTGGTTCTTTACAAAATAAAAAGCTTACCTCCCATGCATGCAGATTCTCAACATTTTTGGGCACTCGCATTGTAGGAACGGTGTGGTAAGCACAGTAGGTATTATCGGAAAGGGAAGTAACATAATAAAATAAATTCCCAAGGCCCTCCCATCTTTAATTTCTCGAATTTCTCTTTTGAGTCCACCAGAAGATGCCCTTTAAAGTAAAATAGTAGAAGACTAAAATTGGAACTGAAAGTGAGCATATTCATGGATAAATCCTGAAATACTTGTATTGATATCAGTTAATCCGCAAAGTAAAAATAATTGAGCACGCATTCTCATAAAATTTTGAAGAATACCAATCAATGAGTTCATGAAATCAACAAAGTTAGTTACGGATATGAAAGCTAATATGAAGTAACCAAATTACAGATCTTGGCAAAGTAAGTTACATATATGAAAGCTAATCTAACGTAACCTAATCAGATCTAATCTGTAGTAACCAAATTATAGATCTAGAAGCCAATCTGAAGTAACCTAATCAGATAAGAAGATTTTTCAAGATATATGAAAGTAACCAATGATTGAATTTCAAGAACTCGCCAAGAATTGCTCAGGCGCTCTGATAATTTTTTGAAGAATACCAATTAATGGGTGCACCCAATCAGCAAACCAAATCATGACAGATATAAAAGGCAATAACAATCATTTTCAAGAAATATGAAAGTAACCTAAAGGTTGAATTTAAAAATGCACTCACACCCTTCAATCCCATTCCATTAACTGATTTTCAAAGTATTTTGTGCGATCATCCAACGATCTGAATAAAACCTGCAATAGAAATAGATAAACCCTAAAATTATTGAAGTACTTATTACTGTGATAATGATAATAACTGAATCAAATCGGAATGGAAAGTGGAGCATACTCATGGATACACAGAGTAGAAAGAGCTTCCTAGGCACACTCATAAATGTTTTAAGAACCAAATAATCAGTGCAACCAATCAACCTGCAAAGAAATTACAATTTGAAATCCAATATGAAGTAAACCGAAGAGATAAGATTTAGATATTTTTTTTTTGAAGGAATATGAAAATAGCTTTTTCAAAAATATGGAAGTAACCATTAATGTAGACTCCCCTTGGATTCCGACATGAAATAGGCTTTGGAACTTGCTTTACACAGCATATACAGATGGAGATGGTGACACCATACAGATGGAAGATAATAAGGGCTAGTAGGTGGCGACCTCAGTCACATTTGTCAAAGCTATACAGATGGAGATGGTGACAGCATACAGATGGAAGATAATAAGGGCTAGTAGGTGGCGACCTCAGTCACATTTGTCAAAGCTATACAGATGGAGATGGTGACAGCATACAGATGGAAGATAATAAGGGCTAGTAGGTGGCGACCTCAATCACATTTTTCAAATCCAGTGGTTTGTCATAGGGAAGGAGTGTGGCAAGAGAATTGTTGTCAAATGTCATAGGTCATTACCTTGAGAAACCAACATCATAACTTTGTGGCGCAGAAGCTATCAATTCATGACCAGAGTCATTCCATCCATATATTAAAATAATAATTAACGTTGTAACAACAGTATGTCCAGCATTTTATGATTACACAAGCTCGCCGTCAGGTCTTGGGGCACAAAGTCCCATGCCTACATCACCTATATAAACCAATAAAAAGCAAGATAAATCAATATTTAAATAATTCCCAAAAAAATTAATACAAACTATAGCAAAAATTATATGATTTTGTTAAAGTTGCAACAAATTACTTCAAATAATCACCTTGAGCGACACATATATATCCCCTTAGGTGAGGACATAATAATAGTAATATATAGATCCTTTCATTATTATTCATAGTTACTAGTATTATTACTTGTACTTACTCTTTTGTACATATTACGTATAAAATATCTATTTATATATATCTTTGTTAACATTTTTACTTTAGGTATCATATAGCATGATCCCTAATCACATGACACTTTTCTTTTAGCTTACAGTCACTTCTTTAATAAGGGCTTCAAGTAGGGGTTATGTCAACTAGGTTAGGCAACTATAAACCTCCCTACATGTTGGATTCTCTTGTATAACATGGTATTTCTTTAGTACTTGATGAGATACAGAAATTTGAAATTTCATTTAAACACTTAAAAATAATTAAGATGCAATCAATGTTTTATTAGAGTCATTTTGACTCAACATATTAATTTTTTACTAAATCCTAGCATTTATCCAGAGCTTATAATCAACGCTAAAAAACATGGAGTTACAAACTTAGTGCAATTCCAAAGTTCCTCGCTCAACACTAATGCTAGGATTTATTTGTAGGATACACCTAGGGATACAATGGCTAAGGATATGATGTTCCATATATTATGCTCAAAATCAACTTGAAATGATCCAGAGCTTATGACCAACATTTCCAATTCTTATCTTTTCATGCACTTCAGAGCTTCTTGCTCAAAACAAAGATTTCATAACTCATGTGCTTCAAGCGCTCTCTCTCAACACAAACATTTAAAATACCCATGCACTCTAGATCCTCTCTCTCAATCCAAACATTAAATACTCATGTGTTCTAGAGCTTCTCGCTCAACACAAAACATCAAATACTCATGTGCTCCATAGCTTCTCACTCAACAAAAACATCTCATCAATTATGTGCTTCAAGTTCCATGACCAACACATTAAATCATATATGTAAAACATATGCAATTGGCTTACACCCAATACATCAAACAAATCATCATGTTCATGTGTAGTGGGGTCTTATGCCCAATATACAAAATACAAAATCAAAGAAACAACATAACTAATGAGGATTATTCCCATACATTTTAGGTCAAAATTCAGGATATTACATCCCTCCCCGCTTAGAACAACACTATCCCTGGTGTTCTACGGAATTTGGATGAAATCATGAAACAAGGCAGGGTAAGTCTGTCTCATGGTAGATTCATTCTCCAAAGTAGCCTCATATGCCTCCAAGTGCTTCCATTGATCTTTCAACTGGACTATGGTGTGCTTCCTGAGCTGCACGTCTCTCTTGTTTAGTATATGAGGGGGTTCAGGTAAAAACTCCCCTTTAGGTTCCACTTGTAACAAGGACCAATGAATCACATGTCTAGTATCATAAACATATTTCATTAGTAAAGATGTATGGAAAACATTATGAAATATTATGTGAGAATCTAAAGCTAGTTCATATGCCACTTTCCCTCTCTTGTCTAGTATCTCAAAGGGTCCATAAAATCTTGGTGCTAACTTACCACACCTTCCCAAGATTAGTAAGATTCATTTTTTGTTTACTTTCAAGTAAACATGGTTACCTATATCATAATATTTATCTTTTATTTTCTTATCTTTGTAACTCTTCTAGCGGTCTTGCGCTTCTTTAAGGTTTAGCTGGACCTTGGTAACCAATTGTTCCAACTAATTTAGTAAGTCCATCACTAACATTAGCCGATCCACCAAGCTATCCGAAGTAGCTGGTGTTCTACACATCCATCCATAAAGTACCTCGAAGAGACTCATCTTAGTTTGTTATATAAAGACTATGCAATATGCATCTTATCTTCCCACTTGGTGGGGTTGTTCATCACATACATCCTAAGCATATCCTCTATAATCTGACTTACCCATTCTGTCTACCAGTTAGTCTATGGGTGGTAAGCAGTACTAAAGTTCAACTATGTCTCTAATCTAGAAAATAAGGATCTCCAAAAGTTCCTCGTAAAATTTGTATCTCGATCCGAGACGATTTCCTTGGGTATCCTGTGCAATCTAAATATCCCCTTTAAGAAGATGTTGGCAATGTGTACTCCCTTGTAGGTCGACTTCACTCGAATGAAGTGTGCTGCTTTTGACAACTTGTCAAAAACTACAAAGATAGGATAATTTCACTTCCTACTCTTTGGTAGATCTGTGATAAAATAAATACTAATGACCTCCCACTTCTATTCTAGAATGGGTACTGGCTGCAGCAACCCCAAAGGATTCTAGTTCTCAACTTTGACCAACTGACATTCTTGACATTTTGCGATAAAAAAATCTATGTCGGCCTTTAAATTAGGCAAAAAAAAGTGTTTCTTTACTGCGAATATCATCTTTTGATATCCCAAATGCTCCAAGTAGGGTGTCTGATGAAATTTAGTGAGGATGTTGGACATGATGTCCTCTTCTTTCAGAATGTACAATATTTCTTTGTACCACAACAGTCCCATTTCGTCTACCTTCTACTCTTTTTGTTGCTGAAACAACCCATCCTCTTAGACCTTCTTGAAGATTTCAAGATAGAAACGGTCAACTCTGTTGGTCATTCTAATCCTCTTGTGTAAATACAAATTGGTTTGAGTTAAAGTCACCTCATATATCATATTAACTTGTAGGATTAAAAAAATAGCAATTTTGTTACCCTTTCCCTTTATATGCTTTAGCTCAAAACGGTACTCGCTAAGGAAATCCAACCATCTGGCTTGCATGGCATTCATATCTGATTACTTAAATAAATACTATAGACTCATATTGTCTGTTTTCAGAAGAAATTTCTTCCCCATGAGGGAGTGCCTCCACATCTTCAAGGTGTGGATGATGGCTACTAACTCAATATCATGGGTGGGGTAGTTTTGTTCGTGTTCATTTAACTTCGTGATTCATAAAAGATCATGGAATTGTTCTGTAGGAGAAGTCCTCCGAGCACTTCCTTGCTTGCATCCGTGCAAACAACAAAATCCCCATCGGGATCTGCAATTCATAGTATTGGTGCTGTCATCAAAATTTGTCTAAGATTATGAAAACTTTCGTTGCTCTTAGTTGTCCATAAGAAATTGTTCGCCTTCTTTTTCAAAGAGGTCATGGGACAAGCTATCCTTGAAAAGTTCTAACTGAACTTTCGGTAGTAACCGGATAATCCCAAAAATTAACTAATATCAGTGACACTAGTGGGGGTAAGCCAATCCTCTATGGATTTTATCATTCTCGGGTCCACCTCTATCCCCTTCTCAGAGATGATGTGACCCAAGTACTGTATCTATGGTTTGTAAAAATCACATTTACTAAACTTGGGGTAAAGCTGGTGTTCCTGTAACACCTATAGCACTATGCGGAGCTGCTCCTCATGTTCCTGTTTACTCTTAGAGTAAACTAGGATGTCATCTATAAAGACCAAAACAAATTTATCCAAGTATTTACCCAATATATTTTTCATCATACACATAAATTTTGTGGGTGCATTGATCAACCCAAATGGAATTAGTACAAACTTGTAGTGTCGTACCTCATATGAAAGGTGGTTTTATAGATATCCTCATCGCGAATATGTACCTGATGGTAGCCAGATCATGGGTCGATATTGAAAAATATCTTGGCTCCTCCTACTTGATCAAACAAGTCATCGATCCTAGGGAGTGGATATTGGTTCTTTATGGTCATATTGTTAAGTTGGAGGTAATTGATGCACATCCACACCCTACCATCCTTATTCTTTACAAAAAGTATCAGTCCTCCCCAAGGGAAAATGCTCGGTCGGATATATCACTTCTAAATCAACTTTCACAACTATTGTTTGAGTTCCACCAACTCTGGTGCACTCAGGTGGTAAGAGTAATTTGAAGCTGGAACTGACCCTAGTGTCAGTTATATAAAAAAATATAGGTCTCGTTTCGGTTGTAATCATTGTACCTCCTCTTAAAATACATCTTTGAAGTCTACGAGAAATAGAAAAACCTCGATATGTTGTTCTCTTTCAGCTTCTATGTCCTGGATGTTCACTACAAATAGTTTGGACTCTTTCCTAATGCACTTCTTTTCTATTAAATAGGATATATTCCTTGCAAACACTTTCTTAGGTATGCCTTGAATATTTACCTAACTCCCTTGGCTATCTGTACACAATATTGACTTGTATAAACAATATAGCATAACATGATGTTGTTCCGACCAGTCCATGCCGATACGTATATCAAATGAACCTAAGAGTAGGATTTTCCGGTTTATTCTAGCATAAAAACCATTCATTTTTACCTCACAATTTCTAACTACTTCAGAAACCTTTGGTTTCCTTCCCATGGTTAATTGCACCATCCATGGTTTCTCATGTTTAACTTTGTCTAGTTTACATACATCAACAATTTTAGGTGATACATAGCTTGAGAAAGGATCGAGGTCAATCAATATTGAAATATAAGTGCTAGAAACCTTACCTTATATCTCAACCATTGTTTCCTGATGGTCTACATGCCGTCCATCGAAGGCTACATAAATCTGTGATGTTCCAGCTATGTCCTTTACCATTTGTTCTTCTTCTAAGTTGTGCAAGAATCCATTGGTATTGTTCTTATACTCTTTGGAATAATGAGGCCCTTGGAATTTATAGAATTTGATTTTCGGTGGGGAAAAATTGGCTCCCCCATTTGTTAGTGGTTTGTTAGCATTCGGTGTTGATACATATGTCTTTGTACCTATTTTGTTGAAGTTCTTATTGGGTGGAAAACTATTCTTCTATTTTCTATAAGGTAGTGGGATGAAACCTGGTTTTTGGTTGTCCGAAGAGGTCCTAGACCTGTCTATGCTTCTATTGATGTTCTCTTGCCTCAACTGTCCATGCTCATAGAAAATCCTAGCTTTGTGTAAGGTGTTGTCCAATGTTTTCGACATATAAAGTTCAATCCTCTCTCGAATGTTAGGAGGAAGCAATCCTAAAAACTGCTGTATTTTCACTTTCTCATCCTTTATGTATGGCACATATTGTAACAGATCAAAAGATATGTAAATAAAATCATCCATAGTCATGGAACCCATACTTAAATTGTGAAATTATTTCACCTTTCTATCGAAGAATATTTCAGACATGTATTTTTCCTAAAATATTCTCCGAAAGTTACTCCATCTTATTTCTTTTACCTCATCTTTCTTGGTATGCTTTAGGTATCTCCACCATCTAGCTTCTTTTCCATTTAAATTATAGATGGCCAGAAGGGGTTTCATCTCACTCGAGTAGTTGTGTACTGAAAATTATTTTCTCATACCAAGAAGCCATTTTTCATCTTTTTCCCAGGTGTTCATCTCCCCTTCATAGGTTGGGGATCTTATCTTTATGAACTCTACTTGGAGGTTGTCATCATTTCTCTATTTCTTTTTGCAAGAACAAAGGGAATTATCACTAGAAAGAATGTGATAATATCTTTTTGGAGGTTTAGGGGTGTGTTCTTCTTTCCCTTCTTCCTTTGGGCTCTTGGCCCATTTATGACAAAAATCTTTCTTGAACTTGTTGGTTGAATGAGTTGATTTTACATGCGGGATTTCTCTCATCATGTTCTGCAGCAAGGCTTTATTAATTGGTTTTTTCTCTTTTCTTTCATTCATGTTATTATCCTTGAAACTCTGTAAGTATGCTTGAAGACTTTGTATGGTTTTTAGTATGTTAGAATTTAGTTCAACCACCAGTTCTTCTTCCCCTGTGGGGATATTCAGTTTTCCTTGTCGGTTGTTGTCTTCTTTTGTGTTCATGATCTGAACTATCCTTTGATTCCTAAAATTTAAAATTTTAGTAACAGAAAAAAAATTTGTTAGTTAAAAAAATTTCATCACATACTTTAGTTTATGCAACGAATGTTAGGCACACCCATTAGGTCTCTTAGTGTTGAAACTTGACTGTAATACCACATGTAATCTCCCCAAAATTTTAAAAAATAAAAAAATGTAGGCTAGTTAATTACTACCTATTATGGACTTTACTTAATCTTCTATAGAATATCTCGGTCATTTTTTTCTAATTCAAAGTTTCATAAGTTGTCCTTACAATTTCTATATGTTTTCCAATGTAGTTACTGATGTATTTATAAACTATGGTTATTTTACTTGAACTGGTTTAAAATGATTACACTACTTATTGATTACTTATTTATCTTGCATGTGTGTATTCTTGTTCAGTTATCTTAATTTTTGGTTATAATTTTTTTCATTGTTTATGGACAGTCCTGACTTATCTTTAATTGTCAATGGATGGAGTGGAGGGATTTGTATCCCTTATGAGACCACTTAAACAGGTAAATGGTTCTACTTCTATTATAGGGTTTACTTAGTTCATGTTGAACTAATGCAAACTTCTCCTTTCTTTGTGCAGGTTCATTAGATGGTGAAGTCTCTCTATGACAACTAAACTTGACATTTCTACGGCATGCTATCCAATCTACACTATCCTATGCCTATCAAAGACAATAAGGACTAAAGTCTTGGCCTACTATTCCTACCGCTATTGGTTACATTAATGTTTATGCAGAGTTGGGGTTTTAAGGCTTGAATATTTTATGGTTGACATCGTTATTATGGATTGAGACTGTGATAATTGTTATCACTTGCTATGTATTTATAACATATAACTTGATTTGTATTAATTTCTAAGGTTATAGGATTTATCTTGAAGACTTAACCAACCTTATATTTAAACTTTGTAAAGTATTAAGGTTTATGCAGTAATCCATTGATGGAATATTCCATATGCAATGAAACCATGGCTTAACTATGCCAATAGGGGTTTTGATGGGGATTTTAAGTTGGATACATTTCCCACCATGCACACTCATTTTGGTCAATTTTTCCTAGTTAAACCACTACCTAATTTTTGTTGACTTAAGTGACATCAGAGGAGTACTAGATGACATCACCATGAGCACACCCATGCCTAGCTTCAATCAAGGAGGTTAACTTAGCCTTCTCCTACATTCAAGGAGGCTAACGGGAGCACTCCGGGGGTGATCTGAGTGTCATTAATGCCCCATATTGCTACCTGATGGTTACAATCAGTTAAACAAAGAAATAAAGGAACCTTATTTCATTAAATTGATTATTTAATGAACTGGAGTCAACAGGGG
The DNA here is from genome assembly GCA_001517045.1 of Pseudotsuga menziesii. Classification (NCBI taxonomy): domain Eukaryota; kingdom Viridiplantae; phylum Streptophyta; class Pinopsida; order Pinales; family Pinaceae; genus Pseudotsuga; species Pseudotsuga menziesii. Next base: position 528,969 of record LPNX010538503.1, read on the forward strand.
CACCTCTAACCACTTCTGATGGTCAATTACACTTGAGTTAACCTCATCGGGGTTCATTGGAGTCATTGATGTGCTACCACTTGTTGGTTGGCTTGTAGTGACATGTGTCTAAGCTACTTTTAGTTAGAATTAGTCATTTATTGCACTCCAACTTCAGTTAGGGATTAGTTGATTCAATTAGGGTTTTCATCAGTGGTTAACTTGAGTGTTGACTGTTGCTTACATTCAGTTAAGCTAGACTCACTCATTCAATTCGATTGACCTCCTCGAGAATTTGAATTTATTTTTCATTCATGCTTGCAGCATGATCATTGTATTGTATTACTCATTCTTTGTTGATTATACAGAGCGGCTACTCATTTTGTAGCACTATTACACCATTTTCATGCCTTATTGTCTGAAATGTCTTATGAGACTGTCTTTTAGTCCCTAGATTATTGTGATAGATTAATATGGTATCATAGAGCATGATGGGACAAAGCTCAGATCTCTCAAAAACATGGTTTTTGACAAATATTGCATGAAAATCGAGTAATAGCTCAAAAATCTAGCACTGCACCAAAAGCCAAGGCTTACCACTTAATACCCCAAGTAAGGAAATTGTTGATCAAGCTTGCTTGATTGACTATGCTGGGTGTGATGAAATCCTAAAATGTGCAGGTTTTTTGATCTTACGGTGCCCTTTTTATTGTGATTTTTAGGTTTTTAGCAGGTGAAAGGATTCGCTCCAGCAGATTTAGATGGCTTCTTCTGTAGATATTTTTACTCCGTTCAATTTCAACTCATGGAAAGGATACATGGAGATCTAGCTACATGCCAGAGTACTTTATAGGGTCACTATGGACACTGAAGAAGAGCCTGCTTCCATGACACACAAATCTAGATTCTTGAACAAGAAGTATGAAGCATTCGGATTCATGTGCCTCTTTGTTTCCCAGGATCTTCTTTTCCATCTTCTGAGATTGAAAAATCCAAAGGAAATTTGGGACAAATTAGAAACTCTGTATGGAAAGCGGGATGATTTGAGAGTTTACCATCTTGAAAATGAATTGATGTCTCTCCATCCTTCCAATTTCAAGACCTTCAATGATTTTTTCACAAAGTTCAAGCACATTGTCTTACTATTGAAGCAATGCAGAGTGGAGAAGGAAAATGATCACTCATCCTTGCCATACTCTCCAAACTTGGAGTTGATTATTCAGTTTTTGTCCCTACATTCCATATGGGGATTCTCACAACCCCTATATGGAAGATTCCTACACTCAATGCCTTCATTGATTCCCTAACAAGTGAACATGATAAGATTGTCTAGATGGGGATCAGCAGATCCTCCCGTGATCAATCCTTCCATGTCTCAGGGCCCAAAGATCTAAAGGGTAAAGGAAAGCATCAAGAGAACCCAAAAACTAAATTCAAATCTCCTAAGCCTAAAGTTGAAAACCAACAGCATGATGAGTCTTCTAGCTCAAAGAAGAACAAAGGAAAAGGGCATCATGGAAAGGAAAAAGTCAAGTGTTCATACTGCAAAAAGGGTTTCCACCCTAAACATTCTTTCATGAAGAAAAAGATTGATGAAGCTACCTCTCTCCTTGAGAGAAATTACATCAATCTTCCAGAAATATTTCGAAGGAGAGATCAACAAGATCGGGAACCACAGCATGGAAGAGGTCATGCCCTCATGGAAAGCACTTCAAATTACAAAGCACTCTTGATTGATTCTGGAGCTTTGAACCACATCATGGCTAAAAGTGACTCCTTCTCATATTTGGAGACTGGAAAATCCATCCCCATCCACATGGGAGATGACTCCACCATCATTTTAGAACGACAAGGTACGGTTGATCTTGAGAATGGCTATTTTTCAAATGTTTTGTATGTACCGTCTTTGGCATCAAATATCCTTAGTTCTATTAGATGAAACATACAGGAGTGCTTAAGAGAGTATCCTTCATCCCTAATGATGTTGAGATAATGAAACTTGCATCTAGGAAACTTGTTTCCAAAGGCCTTGCAAGCCATCATGCAAAATCCTATGAGTTTTCCCACTTTGTGGTGGATGCAAAGCCCACTACACTGCTAACTCATGGAAATGAAGTTAGTGGACTATGGCATGAGAGGTTTGACCATCTCAATTTCAAATATTTGCAGCAATTATAGAAGAACTCCATGGTTGAAGGCCTCCCGGTCATCAAGGCAACCACTGGAATTTGCAAGGGCTGTGTGGTTAGAAAGCACCCTGAGCACAAGTTCGATCGGGGGAAGGAAAACCGAGCTACATGCATCCTGGGGCTGATACATTATGATATCAGTGGTCCCATGCCTATCACATCCATGAATGGATCAAGGTATCTTCTAAATTTTATTGATAATTTTTCTAGGTACACATAGCTCTTATTTCTCAAATAGAATTCTAAAGTATGTGAAAAATTCACTGAACTAAAGGCCTTGATCGAGAATGCCTTTGGGCTTAAGATCAAGATCTTGAGATCTGATAATGGCAGGGAGTATGTCGGTAATGAGTTGTTGGACATATGCTCCCAAAGTGGCTATTTTTCAAATGTTTTGTATGTACCATCTCTAGCATCAAATATCCTTAGGGTTTTGGTATTTAGGTCCAACATTCAATTCCCTACATTCCCCAGCAGAATGGTGTAGGCGAAAGGAAGAATCAGTCTCTCAAGGAGACGACCACCTATATGTTGGAATCAAAGAAGTTGGCTGAAAATTTGTGGGATGAAGCCATGCATGCTGTAGCATGCATTTAGAACAGATATCCACACTCATTCATTAAAGGGAAGACCCCTTTCAAAGAATACTTCGGACACAAGCCGGATGTGTTGAACCTGGGGATGTTTGGGTCCACTACATGGGCCCGAATTCCACTTGATAAAAGAAGGGCCTTGAAACCACAAAGAATAGAATGTATTTTTATTGGGTATCCTAATGAATAAAAAGGTTTCAGGCTACTGGATATCAAAACAAAATAGATCATCATCGAAAGGAGTGTCAAGTTCGATGAGCCTCTTCAGAAGGTGGAGCTAGTGAAGGAGAAAGCTGCTGAATTTCCTTCCTATTCTACTGAATATTTGGATGATGAAATTGGGGGTGATGATGCTGATTTGGATCCTCTGATTTCTGATATCAGTGTATAGCAAACATCAGATGCTGAATAAGAACCTGAAGTAAAAAATCATCTTCCCACATGTGCCCAACAGACACTCTCCTCCGTAGGAGATAACATTGGAAATCCAGATGATCCAAGGAGAACCCGGTCTGATTTCCAAAGAGTTGGTATTGCGCTCTCATGTCCTAATAATTTTCCCTACGAAACTTATTATTTGATGATTAGTTCAGACCCAAAATCCTACTACCATGCTCTAAAGGATCCGAGATGGCAAGTTTCCATGGATGAAGAGATGAATTCTCTTTAAAAAAACACTACTTGGGAGCTAGTTTCTGTTCCTCCAGGAAAGAAATTGGTTCAATGCAAGTGGGTGTTTCAGACCAAGGTTGCTGCTGATGGAAGCACCTATAAATATAAGGTAATGCTGGTGGAAAAAGGTTTCTCTCAGGTCCAAGGTGTGAACTACCATGAGACTTTTGCACTGGTTGCAAAAATGGACTACATCCGCCTAGTTTTGGGAATTTCAGCATCTAACCACTGGGAAGTGCATCATATGGATGTTAAGTCAGCCTTTCTACATGGAGATATTCATGAGGAGATATACATGAAGAATCCTGAGGGCTACATCTCTGATCCATATTTGGTTTTCAGGCTAACAAAGTCACTATACGGGTTAAAACAGGCCCCAAGAGAGTGATGATTCCAAGATGGATTCCTTACTTCTATTGCAAAACTTCCAAAGGTGTAGATCATATCAAAATGTGTATAACAGTAGTTTGATGGTCATTTGATTATTAATGTTTTATATGTTGATGACTTACTGATCACAGGTAGCATAGTTGCTTATATTTCAGCCATCAAAACTGCTCTCCACAATGTGTTTGAAATGAGCGATTTGGGGCTCTTAAAACTATTTTTGGGGCTCAAAATTGATCAAATTTCTGATGGGATAATGGTAACTCAGTCCAAATACATATCAAACCTGATAGTAATTTTAACATGGATGAATGTAGGCCTGCACCATTTCCTTTCTTTCAGGGATCAACCTTGAAGAAGGAAAAAGCACACCTCCTATGGACTCCACTATTTATCGACAACTGATTGGTAGCTTGTTGTACTTGACACATTCTCAGCCTGATATATGTTATTCCATGAGTGTTGTATAAAAATACATGCAGAAGCCCCATCATCTTCATTGGAAGGAATCCAAGAGGATCCTCTAGTATATTCAAGGAACCATGACCTACGTCATTCACTATGCTGCAGAATTCGAGCTAGAGCTGGTTGGATACACAGATTCCGATTAGGCGGGTGATTCTATTGATCAAAATTCTATCTCCAGATGTGTCTTCATGTTTGGTGGTGGCCCCATTTGATGGTCTAGCAAAAAGTAGGCCTTTGTAGCGTTATCTTCAGCAGAGGCCGAGTATCGAGGAGCATTGAATGCTTGCATCCAAGCAGTTTGATTGCAAGGCATTCTTTCAGAGTTTTATATTTATAGTAATTTGTCCACTATCCTCTTTTGTGACAATCAAAGTACTATTAAGATATCCACAGATCCAGTTACTAGGCAGAGGACCGAGCATGTAGATATCCACATGCACTATATTAGGGAGCTAGTGCATGACAGGACCATCATTCTGCAATACTGTCCGACTGATGAGCAGATTGCAGACATCTTCACCAAGAGATTTTCAATAAATAATTTCATTTACCTCAATTCACTGTGGGGAGTGAGTTCATCAGGGTGATTCTACTACTTTCAGTGTTCAGCTTGACGGGGGGGGTGGTTCCCACTGGATTTTCCCTCTTTTCCTCACTTAGTTTTTTTTAGCACTTTTTTTTCCAGTATTGTACAGGGTGAATTATGGCCTTAGCTATCGGGGCCCTAGAATTCTTATGCATTTTATGTTTTCTACTCCTCCTGAGTATAGCTTAAGGTGGGGTGTTAGAGACATTTACCACCATACACACTCATTTTATTCAATTTGGCCTAGTTAAACCACTATCCTAAGTTTTATTAACTTAATTGGCATCATAGGAGTACTAGATGACACCAGCATGAGCACACCCATGCCTACCTTCAGTCAAGGAGGCTAACTTATCCTTCTCCTACATTCGGGGAGGTTAACTGGAGCACTCTGGGGGTGATCTGAGTGTCATTAATGCCCCATATGGCTAACTGATGGTTACAATAATTTAAATAGAGTAGTGAAGGTGCCTTCCTTCATTAAATTGATTATTTATTGATTATTTAATGGACTGGAGTCAACATGGGTGCCTCCAACCACTTCTGATGGTCAGTTACACTTCAGTTAACCTCATCGAGGTCCATTGGAGTCATTGATGTGCTACCACTTGTTGGTTGGCTTGTAGTGACATGTGTCTAAGCTACTTTCAGTTAGACTCAGTCATTTTTTGCACTCTGATTTCAATTAGGGCTCAGTTGAATCAATTAGAGTTTTGATGAGTGGTTAACTTGAGTGTTGACTGTGGCTTACATTCAGTTAAGCTAGACTCACTCATTCAATTCAAATGAACTCCTTAGAAATTTGAATTGATTTGTAATTCATGCTTGGAGAATGATCATTGTATTGTATTACTCATTCTTTATCAATTATACAGAGCGGCTACTCATTTTGTAGCACTATTACACCATTTTCATTCCTTATTGTCTGAAATCTCTTATGAGACTGTGTTTTATTCCTTAGATTATTGTGACAGATTAATATTTGAATCCAAAATCACATTGTTTGGGTTCGAACTATATGCATGCTGGTAAAGATTACGACGCTAGTGGTGGAAAGGGTGGCATATTTAATTCTCCTTGGGATGGGGGGAAACAAACAATAATATTGGGTCTCTTGTTGTTTGGGTTTCATTTGGTCTATTTATGTGGGTGGTCTATGTGGGTTGGATCCTTAGTTTCATCTCTACGTGGAGGAATAGGCTCACACCATGCTTGGAAGGTATACTCTCTGTCTATTTTTGCATTGTTTACTATTGTTTGCTTCAGGTTGAGGTTTTAGCATACTTATTTTAGTTGTCCATTTTGAATTGCAAGTGACACAGTAATTCCATTCGTGGGTTTTGGTGTGTTTACAAAGTTGTCTATGATACATTTCCACATGTAAGCCTTGTGATAGCTTAGGCCTGTTACCTCTATATGTAAATATTTAGCAGACCCTCAAGCTGTGTATTGAATGATTTAAAATTGTGAATATTTGGTTATGGGTTAGACTGTAAGGATCTTTTATGTTAATGGGCATCCAAATATGCATATGTAATTATGATTTTAATAATGGTTTGAGTGTGTTTCTTTCGCGCCATCACTATCGAGACTCGGCTTTGTAATTCTTTTTTGTTTTGCAACTTAAACATATGGTTTGATAAGTTAATGGAAGCTCTACGTTTTGGTTTATATGAGGTTTTTAAACTATCGCAGTGCCATTTCTTGCAATGGCACACTTGTCGAATCATGATTGTGTGTAGTTTTACCTGTAAATGTTTATTGTTGAAATGTATATGGTTTACTTAACATGCTCGAAATTTACGATTGTGGTTGCCTTAATATTAGCTTACTACTATGTGTTTGTTGTTTAGGAGTCATGGCTGTTACACCATTGATAGTGGGTTTTTAGCAAATTCCTTCTCTGTATTTGAAAAGGTTTCAGTTCTTCTTTTGAATGGTTATTATGGTGGGGTTTTACCTATCAGCCATGATCCGTGATGAAGAAACAAAACAAGTATGTTTTGTTTGTTTTATTTTAAAGTTGAGTTGTGACATAACAGTGATTTTGATTATTGTTTAAAACTGGGGTTTATGTTCGAACCTTGATAACTATGATTTCAACTCTTGTGTGAATACACAGCCTATGTAAAGTATTAATGGATATTACCTTATGCATTTTACTTCTGTTAGCATAGTTTATAAATGATTTATGTGAAAAATTTTATGTCTTTATAGCATTGGTGTTTTGCAAATCGAATCCTACAGGATTCAATTCTTGGCATGTTTGGATATAGCTTTTGTTTGGTAAATAAATTGTCAAGCCTATAGGATTCGATCCTGGGATATGTAGTTTGGTGGTTCAATACCCTCTATGTGGTTTGGTTTTGGCAGATATGCCAACGATATTCAATCCTATATATTTTAAATGGATATGTTTTTCTTGAGTTGGTTTGTATTATTTATAAAGTCGATTCTTAGCTTGCTAGTACATAGTAGAGGTATTAGATATAATTGTTAGTCCTACGGCTATACCTTAACAGGTATCGATGGTTGGTATGTTATGTTATTTGGTATTTTTAAATGTGTTAACTCTCTTTATATTGTTTATGCTATAATATTTTAAGTTTGAGAAATAGTATTTAATTTATATTTTTATAGATAGAATTTATGCTATGGCTATATGTAATAGTTTTGATGGTTGTAATATTATACCTACTGGTAATATGTAATTAGCCAACAGTGGAAGATACAGAGTATAATTTTATCTAGATACTGTCCATGTTTTACTTTTGTAGGATTTTGACAATGGTTAGAAATCTAGCTAACCTAAAATAATTTGAGCTTTGATAAAAGAAGTTTTCACTTAGAGAATACTGAAAATAACATGTAAATGATAAAAGAATAATGTAGAAAATAACAGAGACCAAATTATCCTATAGTTTTGAAAACTGATAAAACTATAGGAGACAATATATCATTACAATCTTGGATAATATCTATATATGAAAAATGATATATCTATAGCAGAGAGTATACCATTTCAAACAAGGATAAGATCTATATTTCGATAACTAGATAATGATGTTTGAGTAAATAAAATAACCTAGATATAGTATACAGATACTATTTAACCTTCCAGAATTTAATCTATTTGTTTAATAAGAAAACATGTGTAAATTATAGGTAGAAATGAAGAAACCTCATACCTACAAGTTGAAGCTAATTTAATGGCTAGAAACCGTGCCCACTCAAACACCCAGCATTAACAAGTACATAGATAGTTCTTAACGCTATTCAGATAACCGAATAACTTCGAAACTACCACATTCCACCCAACCATGACCCAAAACCTTTCTTTGTTTCACTCCAGATCCCCTCGAGCTAGTTCCAACATGTAAGTAGCTTAGATATCCTAAGGTAAGGATTCCCGATTTGGAATAATAGTTTATGTATCGGTTTCCCTTTTCCTCTTAGGAAAAATGTTCTCCAAGAACTCTCTTTAGAATAATCAGGTAGAATTTTGGAATAATGAAAAGATCCCCAAGCCTCTCTTTGTCTTGGGTATTTATAGAGAGAATTTTTAGGAAAGGGGGCAGTTAAAACAAGAATCATTTGTTTTCTTGAAATAACCCTTTTTATTTAATTTAGGTGATTTCTATATTATTTAAATTTAACTTAGGAAATTTTGACTAGTTCCTACTTTTACTCTTGTAGGTATTTAATATCTAATTAAGATTAGTAATAATAATAATATTAGATCCTTTCAGTATTATTCATAGTTACTAGTATTATTACTTATGCTTACTATTTTATACATATTATGTATAAACTATATATTTATATATAACATTGTTAACATTTTTACTTTAGGTATCATATAGCATGATCCCTAATCACATGACATTTTTATTTTATCTTATAGTCACTTATTTATTAAGGCCTTCAGGTAGGGGTTATGTCAACTAGGTTAGGCAACTCTAAACCTCCTTGCATGTTGGATTCCCTCGTATAACATGGTATTTTTTAAGTACTTGATGCGATATAGAAATTCAAATTTTCATTTAAGCACTTAAAAATAAGTAAGATATGATCAATGTTTTATCATAGTCGTTTTCACTCAACATATAAATTTTTTAGTAACTCTTAGTGTTTATCTAAAGCCCATATTCAACGCTAAAAATAGGTAGTTACAAACGTAGTGCAATTCTAGAGCTCCTCACTCAACACTAATGCTATGATGTATTTGTAGGATACACCTAGGGATACAATGTCCAAGGATCCAATGTTCCATAGATTATGCTCAACATCAACTTGGAATGCTATAGGGGTTATGACCAACACTTTCTATTCTTATATTTTCATGTGCTTCAGAGCTTCCTACTCAACACAAAGGTTTCATAACTCATGTGCTTCAGAGCCTCTTTCTCAACACAAACATTTAAAATACTCATGCAATCCAGAGCCCCTCGTTCAATGTAAACATTAAATACTCATGTGTTCTAGAGTTTGCTCAACACAAAACATAAAACACTCATGTGCTCAAGAGCTTCTCGCTCAACACAAACATTTCATCAACTATGTCCTTTAGGGTTCATGCCAAACACATAAAATCATATATATATACCATATACAATTGTTTTACACCCAATACATCAAGAAAATCATGATGTTCATGTGCAGTGGGGTCTTATGTCCAATATACAAAATAAAACACCAAAGAAGCAACATAAGTAATGAGGCTTATGCCCATAAGTGTTATTTCAAAATCCAGGATATTTCATGTAGTTGCGAATCTTTCTCTACCTTTGATGGACATATCTCATATGAAAAATAATCATCGTTCCCACCCTACATAAAATATATTGTATTAATATTAATATGTATTAAATGTGTTATAATCTGTACTATAAATATGTAAATCATGATGATAAAAAAAAAATTAATTTTCTTACAAGTAATTGTGAAGCACCAAAATCATATGCACCATTGACCATTGCATCCATTTCAATCAATGGGAAGAGTATGGGATTATGGGGTGTCATTGGACACCAGCTGTAAATGTGTTCACGTAAATTGTCAGATACTTCAAATATAAATAATTTATGAAACAATTCAACACTGTGATATAAAAAATAATAAACTATGTGAAGAACAAGTTTGAATTACATATTGGAGTAACCCATTGCCGCGAAACTCTGAAGAACGCCCATAACATATGTTTCTATAAGTTTTACAAGGATGTGGCATTATGTGGCACTATGAATCCTCTCCATGTCCAGTGTGATATCTAGATCTAGTAGGGTCTGGAGACCTAATTAGATACTCCATGTGTGATGGTCCATCTCCATATGTTCCAGCACTAGATGGGTGAGTCTTGGATATGCCAACCCCTTGGCCTACATTTCCCTCAACAACATTCCTATGGTGAAGCAATGTATCTTCCGAATGGAATAATGCCTCCTATGCGTCATCAATCAAGGGATTTGTGTGAGTAGATAATTGACAAAGGTTTGGTGTGCATGGAGGGCATTGCAAAAGGTTTGGATCAATCCTCACCCCTTTCCTATTTTGGGGAATCCCATGTCCTACCCCCTAGAAGTTTATAATATCAAATAAATTTATGTGTTTACCCAATATAAACTCATCATACAATTTCCTGAGAAATAGAATAGGACGTCTTTATTCCCACAATGGTCTTCATTGAAAAGCATGTACCAATGATCCATCCAGTTGGATTTAATATTTGGTTCTATGCACTAGTATAAAGAAATGTGTGGTCGACTGGTGGGAGGAACCAATCTAGTGCTAAGGTCTCAGGATAGTGAAAAAATTTGGTCTTTTGTTATGTTCAATTTCTTTACATCTTTCTTGCTCATCCCAATGGAATAGTATTTCCTTTGAGAATCCCTAGAGGAGATAATGTTGTACAGTGCTCTCTGGCATTGGAAATTGTATTTGTAGTGTTATCTAGTGACTCTCCCAATGACTGTCTTATGTGGTCCCCCCCCCCCTCTAAAAATTGAACTAAGGTGTCTCAATGCACCCACACAAACAAAAAATTTTGAATTCCTATCGTGTTCCTCCTCCATGTGATCAGTGTTTGGATTGGTTTTGGGTTATTGGTAGTTTGATTTTGGACATTTGCTTCATGATTTGTTTTATCTGTTAATATAAAAGGAACAAATTTTAAAATGAATTAATATTTCTTTCTTTGCTTTAATTAAAAATTTATTAAATTAAAAAAAAAATCAAATCAATTCTTACCCATGTTCTTACCTAATCCAAACCAAAAAATCAAAGTAGTCCTTTCCTAATCCAAAACCAAAAAATCAAAGCAATTCTTTCCTAATCCAAAACCAAAAAATCAAAGCAATTCTTTCCTAATCCAGAACAAAAAATCAAAGAAATTCTTACATTCCATTGCATTCAACCTTCTCGATCTACTGCCTCAAAATGCACCCTCCAAATCGCATGCAAGCTAAAACGCCTTTGCGGTATATGTCCCTTCCATTTTTTGTGGGCTGCAATGCAAAATAAACAAATAAAGGCCATAGGACTGTGTGTGTTTTTTTTAGTTTTACAAATCTAATTTGCGATATAGCTCAAGTGCGATATATCGCACTTGTGATATATCGCACATGCAACATATAACTCTTACAAAATGCAAGTGCAATATATAGCATTTGCAATATAGTGTAACCAAATTTTCCTTCGGTTTTAGGATTGGGTTTTTCCGAACCAAACCATCTATAATGCATATGCATTATAGATTCTGTTTTCAGACTAAGTTTTGAATTTATAGAATGGCACTAAAAAGTGGAACCATCTTCATGCGTGCGCCCATAAACAAATAAATTATTGATATCACAAGTAGGTTGTAATACATAAATTTTCAATCTTACATTGTATCATAAACTTTAACTCATGCTAAGTGGCATAATGGAGTGATGGGTTTCATGATTATAATACATAAGATTAAGTTTTATCACTACACCAATAGGGTTTTAATACACAATTTTCCTAATGTAATTCTTGCATAGAAAATTTATTACTAGCACAACCGATCACCATCAACTAGTGAACGTCGATAGGAAGCAACAATGGACAAATCAAATTGAAGAAAGCCTAGTGATCACTCAATAATTTGATAGTGTACCATTCAAGCCATTTCATCTTAGTCGTTGGCCATAAATTATCCACTGGTGAAAACTAATAGTGATCGATTAGCATTTGGAGGATGAACAATTCAGAGTTGTAATCATTTCATCTTAGTCATTGGCTTAGTCATTGTAATTTTATTAACACATTGATAATAGGAGGGATGTTAAAACAACAAGTCTGCTATGTTTATATGTTCACACTATGAAAGATATTCTCATAATAATATTTTGGGTTTTTTCATTTAATAATGTTGAACCGTAATCCAACTCCCATACAAACTTGAAATAATACACCTATATATATATATATATATATATATTAAAATTAACTATATAGATAAGAATAATATATATGTCAAATGTATCTTACAATAAAAAGATGGTTTAAGGATAAAAGGGATTAAATCGTCATAAATGTGTTTTTGTTATAGATTTATTAAACATTTAACAATATAATTAAAACAATTGAGACGTAAATATCTGGGTGTTTAAAATATTTTGAATTAATATGGTTAACTATATGGATAAGGATAATATATATGTTAACTGCATTTTACAATAAATGGATGGTATAAAGATAAAATGGAAAAAATTGTTGTCAATTATTTCTATATAATTTAGTTAAGGTGTGAGCCTCGTCAACAAGAAAGTTCGAGTTCAATTATTTGTAGCGGTGAGCCGGTTGGGAGGAGACACAAAAAATCCATCCATGCTAAGGGTTGCTGTGGTCCACACTGGGTGTGATCCACTGGGTTCCAATTCTTAACCAAGGGTTCATTGCTACCAACCCCCAAGTGATGGGAAATCAAACAAAAGAAATGGATTAAATTATCATTAATATATATTGGTTGTAGATTTATTAAACATTTTAAGGTATAATTAAAACAATGGAGATGCAAAGCTCTTGGTGTATAAAATATTTCAAATTAAGATATATGTATATGTACATGTTACACATTGTTTAATATTGGATATAAGTATACGTAGAGTAGATAAAAGACAATTATTTCTAGGACGAACCATTCATTATTGGAGACATGGTATACCAGTATTGTAATAGAGAAGTTGTAGTAGAAACATTACAAAAATGTGAAAAATATGAATAAAAAAGAATGACTATTATTAATTGAAAGAATGTCTATTGTTACTAATGTAATGTAGGAGAATGACAAGGTTGAAGAAATCATGATGGAAAGAAAGTACATGGCATATTTTTTTGAGGCAGAATGTGACAATTGTTGCAGAACATGAAATTCCTTGCAAAATAAATGCAAGTAATCAAGATCGACATGGTAAAATTTATTGTATAAATGGTTGTCTCTAAAAACACCCAATATGATCTTATGGATGCAGGAGTGAATGGGAAATATAAAAGTAATGAATGAAAAATAACCCCTTGGAATCCACCAATATTAAAAACTTGATGAGGTAACAAAGAATGAACTTAGTGCATAATTTCCCCAGTGGGGTGACAAATGGCACATGTTGAGAAACACATGGAGTCAAAAGGGAATGGGATGGTGGAGGATTATTATATGGATATTTCCCAATTTGTTGCGCCATATTCATGTGTTGGATGAACTCTGTGATTTCCTTTGGATTTGTTGTTTAATGACGTGTCCATTCTGTCAAGTTAGCACAGGTTTAAGCTGGATGGCCTTAATTCCATTTCCAGATGATGGGATTTTCTTCCACTTGCTCTAGATTTTGTTACCTAGACATGTTGAAATATTGTAACTTTGAAGAATATTCTTTATGTATCTTTTGTGGTCCCCAATGGTCCAACCGAGAGAACCACTTGTATTACATTGTACCCCGATGCTCCTAATCGGAAGAACTAA
>LPNX010538503.1:548944-606134 GCA_001517045.1 Pseudotsuga menziesii
AGTTAACAAGACATTGGTTTACTTATCCTCCATAAATGATGGTGTAATTATGGCTATGAATGCTTATTTCATTCAGCCATACTGGTCGACCACCTGAACGCTTTGCCAATGTTGTAAGGGATTTTGAATAAATTGGCTTTCTTTTTATTTGGTTCTCAAGCATGCCTATTTTTATGATTCAAGGTCACTCTTGTCATAAGTCAACTAAGGATTTCTCTAGGGTTTATTTAATTTTCATTCATGATCTATGTGACATGACCTATGAAACTTTTCGACGTATAGAGGATTTTTCATTCAAGATGCATATTCTATAAAAAGTTGCCATCCTTTCTATCCTTTCTGGTCGAGGACATGATTCTCAGATGATGGATATAGTCAATCAAAACACTACACTATCATTGTGATAGGTGGTGCTATCAATCATGAAAATGTGAAGCAGAATCACAAGGATGAGTATTAGTATTAATGTCAAATATATGTACCGATCTTTTGGTTAGATGTCATTTTTTCTTTCAAACATAGATATGTATTGGGTCACAAGTCTCTTTATGTTAGCTCAAGGTACAAATTTTGTAAATGATCTAAATCTCTATCAATTATGAAGAACAAGGATATGGATTATAAGGTAAATTATGTGACATACCTCTATCTATGTTATGTACTTCTTCTTGTGATAGAATATATTGTGGTCTTACTTTTAAAAAAAATCCATAATTTTTTAATAAAATTTAATCGAACCTCCTTGTCATTGCAAGGATGGTTAATCCATTCAATGGTCGCTACATGGTTGGAATTTTGCACAAATCAATGAAAATACACCTCTTTCTATGATCCGATGGTTTGATGACTACAGATAGTTTGATGGATTAGATGAATCTTAAATCTATTTTTGAAAAGATGGTTTCCCCTCGAAAATAATCAAATAGATCGACAATCCGAGGGAAAACATATTGATTTGTAGTTTCCATTTTGTTTAATTTTCTATAATCTACACATAATCTTAGAGTTCCTTCATTTTTCTTTAGAAATAGTAATGGTGCTCCCCAAGGGGAAACACTAGGTCAAATGTACCTTTTATATATTAGTTCATGTATTTGTCATTTTAATTTTGTAAGATATACTATACTCATCCGATAAGGAGACTTTGATGTTGGTACCTCTCCTGATACCAAATCAATTGTAAAGTCTATATACCTTTTCTGAGGTAGTCTCGGAATCTCTTCAGGAAATATGTCTTTAAAATCTTCTAAAATTGGTATATACTATATTTCAATATGATTTTATTTCTCTTCATCTTCCATTACATAAAATTCAAAACTTTGCATCCCTTATGTATAGACATTCTCATTTATAAGGAAGAAATTTCTCTTATGGTAACCTTCCTGGTAATTCCTTTTACAACAATGGTATTACCTTTATCATCCAAGCATGAAAATGTTTTATCATAGAAGTTTAAAATAACTCTATTTTTCTCTAATCAGTCCATTCCTATCAACAAATCATAATACCCTAAATGTAATATATCTAAATCAACATGTGTTCTTAATTCATTCATAATAAATTCATAGTTGTTCATGAAATGAGTGAGATTTCACTTTTTTCTTGTAGCAAGTTGGACTCGACAAGATTTTTCAAACTTATATTGTTGTAATTTATATAATTCTACAATTCTAGGTGATACATAACATAGACTTGCACCTTGATAAATCAATAGTAATAATGAGTTTGTCTTTTATAATACCTTCGATTTTGACCATAGATTTATGATGTTCTATATGTTGGTTCTCCAATGCTACATTGATTCTTATTAAAAAATTTATTTCTTATGGGAAAATATTTAAATTAATTTGGTTCAGCACATTACCAGTATTTTAGTGGTTCCCTTTGTGGAGTATTTTTATTTAAGACAACGGGTATGTCCTTTTCTTTTGTTACAGCAAGATTCTGCAGTTTCATATTTTTATTTTTATTCCCTTTGCATCCCTAATAGTTATTCCAATTTCTCTTATAAATATTGTTCCTTTCTTTTTTGGTTCGAAGTTATCATCTCTTTCAATTTTCCAGTTAGGTATGTTTTCCCATTCGTTTTTATTTTTATCGTAAAAGAAGTTTTCTTTTCTCATTCCATCTTCTAGAGTTTTTGGATTATCGTATTCAATCCTCTATTTAAACATAAGAGGTAAAAAACTTAGTAAATGTTTTCTTTTTCGTTTCTCATAAATGATATAAGGCATATAACATGATAAGATTAAGAATTTGTTGTAAGTTTCTTTCATGGTCATGGTACCTAATCTTAATTCGTAAAATTCTTTAGATTTTTCTTTGTAATATTGTTCTAACAAGTATTTTTCGTTTAAAATGTTTCTTAAAGTTTTTCCATGTTATATAAAATTATTTTATGCCCTTTACTTTCTTTATGTCTTTCCACGAGATATCAGCTTTTCCTATTAGGTTATAGATTTCCATCTTTGCTTTCAATTTGTTAGAATAGTTATAAATATGGAAATACTTTTTCATTCTAGATAACCAAGTTTCTGCTTCTTATCCTTTTTCAATTTCTCCATTAAACAGAGGAGGTTTGATCTTTTTGAATTCTCTAGAAATGTCTTTATATGGTTTGTATTTATTTTTCCTCTAGTTTATGTCACTACTTTCACTAGAATCTTTATATTTTTCATTCTTATGCTAAGTTGATTCTTCGCTTGATGATACAGTCTGATGTTTAGAAAATTACAGTTTTCTTACCTTACATTTGTAAGGTGTAATTATTTCCATGTTAAGTTTGGGTTCTTTATTTTTCTCTTTTTCATTATTGTCCAGTTTAGAGAACTAAATGTTATTTAATTCTTCTTGTGCTTTAAAATTTCTTTTGTTATCTTCCTTAACTTGTTTTAGTTCATCCCATAATTCTTTTACTATATTTTCTAGTTCAAATGGGTTATCGTTCCTACTTTGATTTAAATTTACCAATTGTATTTCCCCATATCTAATTTTCCCTCCTCCATTGTTTATTGGGTCCTTAGGGCATGATTCCTCCTCAACAGACATTCCCACATATACCATGATTCCTCCTCAGCAGACATTCCCACATATGCCATGATTCCCACAAAACAAGGTTATTTTCTTGTCCTGTCCACAAGAGAGTTAAACCATACAATTAAAATTGGCTTTCTGTTTCTATCACTTTTAGTGTTGGGCTTGTTCAGGCCAAGTGTTGTAACCATGATCTGATACCATTATGTCACAAACCCATAAAGTCCATTTTTTTTGTTTTGATTTATGATTCATTATTTCCATCATGTTGCCACATGACTAATTGATCGTAACACATTTATATTCGTCCTCACATATTTTTATTCATATGCATGTGAGTTTAACTCGACTTGTTTAACATTTGAATGACAAGTTATGTCCTATATTGGCATTGTCTTCATTGTAGTGAGAACAAGTTCGTAACCTTCCAAAGGTGATGTTTTTAGTCCTTACGTTTATTATTAAAGGTTTGGTTGTTTAGGACCTGGGCCTAAACACAAGGCTTAGTCCTAGATACCATTTATAGTTTACCCTTTTGTTAAATGCACCCCTCATATGGGTACTCTTTGGAAAAAGTGGTTGCATAAATATTCAAAGGCTTGATTATGGGTTAATATATAATGGGAACCTTGTAATGACTTAAGCCATAGACTATGGTTTTCATGGCCCTAATCTGTCAGCTTTACACATAAAATAGTGATATTTATAAGGTTTTCCATGTATTATGTGTGTATGAAGGGAGGTACAACTGGATTCCAATGAAGTAAGTATTAATGTCTTGTAATAGATTTTTAAGCCTTGGCCCTCACTGCGAGTTCACAACATAACCAAGTGCATTCAATGACATTGCCTTATCACATGCGTGATGGCTAGAGAAGGATCTCAACTCTCCACTTGTGATGATTTGGTACAAGGGTTTTTCATAGGGTAAATGTATGTTTATGCTTTCATTATGGTTTTGCTGCATTTGTCATGTGTGAGTTTTCTTGATGTCTCTCTGTTGTTCCATGTCCATGATGGAACAAACTTTACCGATCACGGTCTACTTAAAAATGAAAATTTTTATTTTGGTCTTTATTCTTGAGTTTTTCATGGAGATTTTATCAGTGGATTAATGGAAAAATTGTGGTCGCCATTACATCCTTTTCCTTCTTGGTTTGTTGTGAGGTTAATAAGGGAATATAGTCTCCTTTTTTGAGTTTTAGCAAAGGCTTTGTAGCATGTCAAGTTTTAAACAGGTAAGGAAGAACATTCCTCCATCAATACTCAACAATTTCGATTTTTAAGGGTTTAATTGTTTACATGCATATTTTGACTGAAGGATTCTTTTTTTTTGTGCAGGAAGAGGAGGAATGAAGATATAGGAGGATCCATCCCATGTCCCTCTACATGAATTCGGAAGGTAAGTTCTACTCACTAGTTATTTTTAATAATTTTCACCTTTATAAAGATTGAGTCATTCGGACTCTGTCATTATCGTTGATAGGTGAAGTAAAAGCTTGGAATAATCCTACTTCACCCTCACGACCCAAACTCAAAATGTAGGTAAATATTGAAATTAGTTTTGTTTACCCTTCAATAAATTAACAATGCATTGAGTAACTTTGTTTACTTGTGAATGCATGTCTCTGGCCTGGTGAGAGCGGTGATGGGGTCACCTCCTCTCATGCCTCCTTATTTGTCAAGAGGTGAGGAATTTAACACACTCTCCGTTAATTAGGAATAATATATAAATTACTTACAGTCATTACAATTATACTAAAGCCACCAATATTTGTGCATGTAATTATCGACGTAGTTTGGCTTGTGAACTGTGCATACAGGTCACTAAACAGTCAAAAGGTAAGAATATTGATAATTCTAGCATTAAGTTGGTTTCCCAATTGCTTTCGTTCACATTCTATGGAAGAATAGGGATTTTACATCCACTACAAATATAAGTTTTGTTTAAAAAAACAACCGGTATAGGGTATGTATTTATATGAGTTTGTTAGTTTACCAAATAGGCTTTGTAGACTCTCATTCTCAACAAGTATTATATTTTACATTGGTTGTTCTATTGAATAAAATGGTTCTCAACCAATATGTTTAAGGCCCGATATCTAAAAAATGATTGATTGGGATTATCATTTGGAATCTTTGTTTTCAAAAAAAATGATTGTTGCTTATATTTAGATGTTGTTTGCTCTTTTATGGTGTTAGCTCTTTACGCAGATGGATATATTCTTGGGTATGGATGCCCAAAAGAAACTATTTTACTTGTATTTGATTAGGTTACTAAAACCTGTTAGATGTGATTTTTCATTTCTAAATATTCCTGTAAATTTATATTTAAAATATTGATTTGGAAATCATTCTTGCTGTACGTTTTACCTAGATTTGTTTGTTGTGTTTGGAAATCACATCTATGAGATGAGCATTGATCATTATCTTCTAAATGACTATTTTGCTTGATTCACTATAATCTCATCGCTTGTTTCATTTAGGCTTGTTAAATGTTTAGATCTGACCTAAACATGTCTAAAAACCCAAAAAGAAACAGAGGCTGTATATTTGGTTATATTTTTTAACTTATGGCTATTATTTGTCGATTTACTGTTTTTTTTTTGTTATCAAATATGATATTGATTACTGTTGTGTTTGGGGCTTCAGTTCTACGATTTGTGCATTGATTTGGTTAACTGAGTACTCAGTTGGTGGATTATAATACATTCATTCATATCTTTTATTTGTTACTTATTTTAGATTCTGCACTAATCTGGGTATGGAAACCCAAACAAAGACTAGGTTTAAATACATATAAATATTTATGTATTAAATTAAACAGAGATAAAATCTGGGCAAATAACTTTGGATCCTAAAGGAATTTGAATATTTTATACTTACTTAGATATGATTCATTACTTTGCTATATAGGAATTTACAATGTGTTGGAAAATATATCTACATATATTTAAAGTATAGACAAGATCTATGATTTCCTGCATATTGTAAATAAATAATAGTTTATCCTAAGAGTATATTAATGAAAGAGATAAAAGGATTTAAAATAGATGCATAGTATAATTCATTAGTTTAAAATGCATTTAGAATTCAGATCTACGTTGATACCATAATTATCAGTACTAAATAATTAATAAATCTAGTAAGGAACATGCCACCACTGTCGAAAAAGCATAATTGAAGTTGTTGTTCTTCCCAACCAACTCCTAGAGAATCCAATTATTACTTTCTACAGAACCCTCGATCCTGATTCTTGAACCAGAATGAAAAAATTCGATCAATGTCCCATCACTTTGCATCAACAGATACTTTCCCCATCAATTGCGAACCTCTTTCTTATTCGATGGAAATACTACTTTATAGTATTCTTCTTAGGACTTGGTTGTTTATGAGCCTCCTTCTCTCTAGCACTCACAAGGGGTCTTGACCTGATTTTTGGGAAGATGCCTCCTACATCACTTGAGTTCTCACTTGGCAAATTTCTACATTGATCATTTCCCCTTGTGGGTCAGCAAACACTCTTTCAAAAAATGCTTTAGTTTGTTTCCTCTTAGTATTTTAATTATTCAATAATAATAATAATCCATTTAAATTATTTTTTACTTTATTGTAAAAAGAAATCCAAATAATAAATAGTTAACATGTTTTTGGTGTATTACAAAATTTCCCTGAGCCTTTTAAACTTGATGTCTTACTGAGTATGTTGTATTTTTGTTTGGTAGATCTAACCTTAACCTGTAGTGGCCTTTCTTTATTCTCATTTTATTTCCCCAGCATGTTTGCTTCTATTAGACCGATAGTTTTAATTTGTAAGCTATTGTGAAGTTTTGTCTTGACAATCACTAACATGTCCTCTTATGTCTCCGCTTTTAAACAAACAATTATGAGGTTTAAATATGTTTTGTTACGCTCATGGTCTAAGGCTATGAGATTATTCATTACCTCTTAAATGGGTTGGATATCTATTTCACTTTCTAAATTATTTAGCATTAAGTTGTGGTTAACTTTTTCCTCTGACTCTTTAATCCTATCCTTTAAATTAATATTTTCTACTGTATCTGCCTTTCTTTGTTCGGGTGTTTTTTGAATTTCCATTGCATGTAGTTTGATCTCCATTATCTCTACCTTATTCTCCATTTTTTTTAATCTTATCATCTATTTGTTTTTGGATCTATTCTTGAAAATATGTAAATTTATTACAGAGAATGGATTTTAATTCTATCTAAAGTTTATCTTCTCTTGCATCCCTACATTTCTTTGAGGATTCTATATATTCATAAAGTTTAGCCTCTCTTTCTTCCCTACCTTTCTCTAGTGACTCCATAAATTCATGAAGGTTTTGTAGGGTAATTGTGCTAGGTATTCCTTTAATAGTTTTTGGTAAATGGGGTGAATTGCTCATATTTATGTAAAGATGTAAAAGTACATATAGAAATAACTAAAACTAAAAATATAAAAAAATAGAGAGGGAAGGAACGTATGCACCTAATTTAGAGCCCCAAAATAAATGAAGATGCCCTAGCCATAGGAGTGGAGTACCCATTAATTTTACTTAAGGTTTTCACCTATGCTTAGTTATAAGAACATAAATAAATATCTCAATGGAAATCCCATCCAGTTTTGGACTAGGAATAACTACCAAAGATAAAGTTAAAAATTATATATATAAACAACACTCTACCAAAAACACATGCTAATTGAAAAAATAATAATAAATATCATTATTGAAACATTTAATAATAAAAAACTAAAATCAATTCTTTCACTTATATTTATTAAAATATTTTCCTTGATATGGTCTTGCTAGGACATGACCATCTAAGAAATCCAAAAGTCACATGTGCATATTGTATATTGAGTTTATGGAGTGAATAAAGATTTTGAATGAAGAATTTTGTAAGGAGAGGGTGACCTCTCCAATCTAATATTAACATCTAGATAGTGCAAGCTAAGTTAATATGAACATGTGTCTATTATATGTTAAGTTCATGGATTGATGAAATATTTTGGATGACACTTGACAAGTGTTTTGGTGAGTACATTGTTTTGTACCTTCATTGAGTCTTCCCATTTGTTCTGGTAAATATATGTTTATGTGCCATCAAGATTCCTTGAAACACATTTATGGTGCTTTACGTAGTTGTCATTTTAATTCGAAGGTTTCAATCATCATAGATATAAAAAAACCTCCTTTAAAAAAACAAAGATAATTTCAAGAATAGATGAATTGGAAAGATAGAAAGATGAATTTTAAATGAAGTGAGTGCTTCTCCTCTAGACTAAACCAATAATTGAAGTTACTCTAAATCCATTAAGTACCTTTCAAAATTTGAATGTCAATTATAGGTGTCTATGCATATAAATTTCCACAAGGACCATGAGAGATAGGGCCAAATATCATCATAGTGGAAAACATGAAACACCATATTGTGAGCCATAGATTGTGAACTACCGGGTAGTATCCCTTTGAGCCAATGTTTGTTCCAATGATGATCCACTTGCAATGGTTTTCACCTTTACTAATAAAAAAAAAAGTAATTTAAGAAATATTAAAATTTGCACCATATTCAAAGAATCAGATGTAGTGTAGTCACTAGAACTTAAATATTTTAGGTTAGTAAACTACAAGTCTACACCAAACTAGCACATCAATTGATCTAGAAGTTTACTAATGTATGACCAAAGCTAAATATCTTTGTTCTTGGATGTCAAGTCTTGGGGGTTCCTTATTGCAAGATATTATGGCAATCCACCCTATGTAGCCTATTAATTCTCAAAATGCACTTGCATTTTGAACATTTGGAGGTTTTCCTTTCAACATTTTGAAGGTATCATTGTTGATATTTCTTAGTGATTTGGTGACATTCTAAAGATATCATTCATTTATTGATATGCAAAATGGAGGCTATGTGTTGCAATTAAATAGGAAATAAGAAAGTTTATACTGTAGACCCATTTGAAGTGATGCAATAATCGAGCTAAAGATAAGAAAATATGTTATATTTTCTCAGTTCCTAGACAACACCATGATGTAGAAGAAGCAATAGGGGTCTTGGGTCTCTTCTTTCAAATCACAAAATATACACTTTGGCATGGATGCACTAATATTTTAAGGGATAATTGTGTGAGATTTCTATTTTGATTCTTTTAAGAGGCTCTTAATGGTATCTATGATTGGAGGAATTTGCAAGAGCTTCAGGATTTAGGGTTTATAAAGGATATTAATTATCCTCAAATCCTCCTTCTATACAAACCTACAAGTATTTCATTTATGAAAATAGGTTTACATCAATCCTTAGATAAGGAAACATTTTGGGGATTGTCTTGGTTTGATATGTCACCATTTGAGAGAGTTGTTAATTAACCATTTGTAGGTCTATCTTAGTGTTGTTGGACGACCATCATTCATTGCATTGTTGAAGCCTAGTTTTATCCTTAGAAATCATTGAAAAGAGGCATGTTCATGGTAGAATTAATAGGAGATTGGGTTCTCTTCATTATCCAAGTTCTAGAATTGTCCTATGTGGTGCTAGTCATCAAAACAACATCCAATAAGTCTAACAAGAAATTCTAAGGGTTGTTTAGTAAATTTGCAAAGTTTCCATCACAAGGCAATGAAGACTAAAATATGAAGAGAATATTGGGTATATTAGCATTTCCATTCTACTAGTTATAGCTTATATTCTAGAAAAAATATCCATGGATGGGAATTTTATCAAGGTATTCCTTAACATACTTAATAGAATTTAAACATGACATTAGAATGGAATTTGTTGTAGGAGAAAGTTGCATGAATTCCTAACAAACTTCAATGCAACTTTTAACAAAATATCACATTTGTAAGAACCACTATGGGGTCACTAGTGAGGCAATATCATATCACGTACATTCATATTGGGGGGTTGAATACTTCTAAAAACCTCAAAAATATATTGCCTTGTATTAAGGGGTCAAGGGTGGGGATTTTTAATTTGACACAATAATATAATATTGGGGGTTATTTTATTTGGGCGAGTTGAGGAATAACCTCCAAAATGTGGGATGGATTCATACCTCCAAATCATGGGCTCAATTCATATCGCCAAATCGCGATTTGGATTCATATTAGTCCTAATTTTTGCTAAGGAATAACCTCAAAATAATGGTCTAGATTCATACCTCCAAATCATGGGATGGATTCATATCATTCCTAACTGTTGCTAATGAATAACCTCTGAAGCACGGGCTAGATTTATAGCTCTAAATCATTGAAATTATAAAGTATTTTTTATTTAGAATAATTTTATGCTGGGGTTTAGGTGGGTATTGAGATTCAATCAAACCTTGCTCAACGACAACCAAGAGAAGTGATATCATTCTTTCTTGGATGATGAGAACCGATATAAGTTAGATCAATATTTCTTGACAAATTATGTATTCTTCTTTAACATTTTCATATTTCTAGTTACGAATAGTTATTAGATTTAATTATATTTGGCACATTCCTAATTTTAATATCAATTCTTATATGCAAAGCACCTTCCTTAATACTATACATGAACATAGGTGAAAATATAAATCCTTATTTTTATAAACTATGTGTTATTGTTACCATGAAATGGTATCATTTAATTTTCACAATTTCTGTACCCTTATAACCATTGCACGCTTGAAGCTTAACAATGGAGATTCCCTTGATTGAAAGAATAAATGTAGAGGGAGTGGTGGCAATTCCTTGCATATTTTGGATGCCCCAATTTCAAGCTATGCACATAGAAAACATGGGTTCTCTATGGCTATACTTGTATTTACATGATATAAAATTGGTAGATTGGTAGGATGTGGTGTGAAACATATGCAATTCTCATCTTTTCTAACCATTAGGTCTTTCACTATCCAATGCTACAAATTGATCAATTGCTTCCGATTGGATCATTTTTAGCATTATAGTATTATTTTATTTAGCATCATGTTTGGTTATACTAAGATGCATTAGGGATTCTCTTTCTTACAACTTGATAATATGATATAAAGGGGTATTGAAAATGGGTTGACAAAAATGGATACGTACAAGTGAAACTAGGGGTTTTCTTAATTGGAAAGGTAGAATAGGAGAGGAGTTCAATAATACAATTTTAGAAGGCATTTTCCAATATTTAGTGAAATTAGGACTATTCTTTAATATGGAAGAGTCATTATATGTAACAAGTTCACTTAGTGAACCCCCATAGTAAGAACACCAAGTTCACTTAGTAAACCCCTAGTGGTAAGAACACCGAAATTACCAATGGGTCAATGAAATCAAAGGAAGCAGATAGTGTCTGCAAATTGAAATATGAAGGGATGTGGTTATCAACGTTGTTCACGTGATGGAATCCTATGGTGTCAAACTCAATTCAACAACACACAATGTTGTAAATTATTGCAGTAGCTTTGTAGGATATTTACAATCCTTCAGTAGAGTGATGCTTACAATGTTACATGATGCATTTTAGTTTTTTCAGCTTCCCTTGCAAGAGGTGGTATTGAAAGTCAACAATTATGGAGATCAAACCAATTAATTATAAGCGAACTTATTGAATTTTTAGGGCATGATATTGGATTCCAGCATTCTATATCTTCAATGACTACTTGCTAAAATGAATTAAGATCATTTGCAAATAAAAGTCATATTTTCCACGAGTCTTTAAGGCTGACGAGAAGCGATAGATGTTGTTGAGTGTAGAAAATTTCATTAACTGTTGTATCAGTACTAAAGGTCTTTGTGGTAATGTATAGGAAGTAAATTCGCACCATTGCTAGAGATAAAGTCCATTTCACGGAGATTCATTAGTCTTGCTATCTTGCTACATTGATTGATGAGAGTTTTGTTTTGAAGATCATCTTCTTATCTAGTGACTCCACAAAGGAACGAAACCCTGCTCCTTGAACATCATAGAAAGGAATTGTTGATTGTAAAGATGAAGATTATAGAAAGGAATTGTTCATTGTAAAGATGAGGGCATCTGACATACTTTCAGTAAACTTTTTAATGATAATATAGAATGTCAATTGGTTTGGAAAGATGAGGGCATCTGACATACTTTGAGTAAACTTTTTAATGATAATATAGAATGTCAATTGGTTTTTAAAATCTTGATGAGATATCAAGCATTTCAGTTATACATAAATCATTGATAAAATAAAACTTACCATTACATAGCCAAAAGAACAAATAGATCATAAACCAAACCAAATGCACGGAACCCATAAATGAAGTAAAAACGTTTTATTCACATAATCTCATTATCAAATTAGGAACAAATCAAGTGTGATACGATAGATCAATTCTCATTATCAAATAAGGAATAAATAAAGCATAATAAGATAGATCAATGTAAGAATGTAGACAATGGAAAAATCGTTGTGATATCCTACCAACCTCAACAACTGCAGAGCATAGATGCAACATGAAAGGATACCATGAACACGTCTGAACTACTAGATTGAATTTTAGCCAGTGTCCTCATAAAGATAGATGGCAAGAAATCCAGGCAAGCTCAAGTCATCAGATCTTAAGTTTTGAAGAGCTTGCGACTTGAGTAGTGACGAAGATGTGCACTAGCATGAACATTGATAAAATTATTTCTTTGTTAACATGGATATTTCATCGTATGTCATGGATTCCTGTTCTTCAGATTGATTAAATGTCGCTGCAGATCTTCTTTGTTTGTTACTCAAGTGAAGAACCCACCTTTCTACATAAGACCTGTTCCCTTTGTTGAGACTATAATTGGCACTCATAATCCAACAAAAATGACAACAAATGAAACGGATGAAAAGGAAAGTAGTCACAGTCCATTAAAACCCACTTTTTTTTGCTAGATTCAATATGGTTTTTGATTGATTCCACATAAACTAAACACCATATAAAGGTGTACTGTTGAGCAATAAATTAAACTGTCTTACTCCAAAACTTAATTACAACAACAGGCAGAGATTGTGCATTCACTAAAGCATACTCAAGAGTCCAATCAATTAAGCATTATGTTATTAGCAAGCATTGATTCCTTTTCATTATCCCGTTCACATAAAATTCACATATAGATTTTGATACATTGCAACTTATATATTAATATTAACCTGCAAAACATCTACCAATTTCTTACAATAACTTCCACCTTCAAATACAGAAACTAAACACTATAGTTACAAGTAGGATTGAACCTATAGATGATAATATCATCAACTCAAAGTTACAACTACCTGCCTTCAAATGATTTTTCTTTAAATGTGTAAAAAACCTGTAAATTCTAAATAAACTCTTCAACAAAATAGGTTATGATATTAATGCATTGAAAGTGTGATGGTACCAGGAAATGTAGATGGGCCACTTGAGCAACTTAGTTAAATTCTAAATAAATTCTTCAACAGAATAGGGAAAGTTGTAATGGTGCTAGGAAACTGTAGGTGGGCTATTTGAGCATATTAACTTATCATAAGCATGATTAGATGAATTTTCCTCTTTAATTAATCGTACATTTCTGTTTTTCCTGTCTGCCTCGGTACAACCTAAAAATATGAAACACAGAATTCCAGACACAGATGCAATACACATAGCTGCCAAGAATGCGTGAATCATTCCAGCTCCATTTTTTAAGCAATACGCACTGAAATACATACATAGTTGGAGCCACCCAAATTGAACCAGACCCTGCTCTACAATATACATTGCTTCTACACCTAAGGTAACATTGGCCATGCCCTGCTAAAAAAAAAATACAAATTATTATCACTAATGAAAATCATTGTAGCTATATTCTTGTTAAAAATATATCCAAAAATATTTTAGTTTACATGATAACTAGTATGTGAGACATGCTTATAGCTCGTGGAGCTTAACTCATGGCGATCAATAATCAATGACCAAAAATTAAATGACTATTATAGTTAAGCTCTATTGCCATTCCCTCCCTTCCTTTTATCATACGTGATCACAATAAAATATCGTCCAAGACAATTCCTTCTTCACTAAGTACTTTACATATACAGACTGACAAACTATATCGAGCCTTGAAGAAGAGAGCATACTGCCAGAATGCCATTTGCAATGACTAAGAATCTGGATAAAAAACAACGAAGCCGAGCCTTGCAGAAGAGAGCATACTGCAACTTGCAAGAATTCCATCTGCAATGACCAAGAATCTGGATTAAAAACAGGGAACCCATGTCAAATCTTCTCTGCCCTGCACTGTTTCTAAAGATACCAAATCTCAAGAAACTAATAAGAGCTGGATTTTTACGAGTAATGGAGAAACAAATTATATAAAACTCACATGAGTGCATTCAACAACGTGAATTGGACATGTTTTCTGCATTCCTTCGAAGCATTGAGTTGCAGATGCAGTTCATACAATGATTGGTGAAAGAAGAGCAAAAATCATCACCGCAAAACGCAATATTACCTCTATCATCCTCATCCTCCTGTCCATCTTAGGGATCACATTATTGTCACAAGGAGGAATAAGGATAGGCCCAGGCCCAGAAAGCTTGTAAACTACAGTCTCAATGTGCTTCCTCATTTCAATGCCACCGTAGGGGACTTTCTGATAATCTCTCCAGAAACAGAGGAAGTAGAGGCTACTGAATGTTTGAACTGATCAACCCATGTGACATCCTGCTTAAAGAAATCATTGAGCCGAATATACCTGAGGAACCAACCTATGATGTTTTTTTATTAAATAGATCAACATATTATCATATCAGAAAAGCATTGCACCGAGAAAAATAGAAAAATCAATTTGGTGAATCAGAACGTGAGGAAATTTCCAAAGTTGACCACCGGATCGAGCTTCACTAAAGTGATTTCCAGCCATCAAAGGATTCGGAACATAATATAGTCAAGGATCAAAAGTACTACCAAAATTTTCAAAAATTTCACCATGAAATCATTTGAAAGAAATTACCAACCTAACACTAAGGATATCCGATTTGGTTAAGCAGATAAATAAAAATTAGGGAAAATGAGTTAATTTTCAGGAAATTGTCAAACATCACCCTTACAAACAATACTCTGCAAAAAAACGTACCCTAAGAGTCTGTTAGAAAAGCTTATCCCTGTCATTTACCTAAGTAGAACCTTTTCAGTCTCCAAAATTATCTATTTTGGACAAGATTCATCACCTCGAACAAATATTTGAGACACGAGTGCAATTTTTTTGTGGTAAACCAAGATTGCCAAACCCATGGAGTACTTGGGTGGAGTCAATCGTCAAATGCGACTAATTTTAAAATAAGACGACAATTTTTTTATCAAAGACTATTTGCTTTTGAAATTGCAGCTTCAGTTTATTTTCTGCAACAAATTCAGTTTGTGAAAACCATTTTCTGAATACAGAAACCAGTTTGAATGCAGAAGACAATAATGTCACATTGAATGCGGGATGATAAAAAATGTAAAAAGATAATATTGTACATTGAGAATCATATGAAACATTGTATCTGAAACCGAAAGAGAGAGACAGGTCTAGATGTCTCCAGAAATTGGATACAATTAGTGTCTATGGGGTTTTCTTAATGTTTCTTGAAATTTCCAACTTGTCAGACATTCGAGGGAGGGATTCTTCATGACTAGTTTTTTCAAGCAAGTTGAGTGAATATGAGAGATCAGTACAATGTCAAGGAAATATTTATGTGAAGTGATAACGCATGTGGAAACTACTTTTATCCAATCCAGATTTCACACGACTGATCAAATTGAAATTTCGACGATTTGCTCCCATAGAAATGGAACTCACGATATAAATTTGAAGAACACTTGTATCTAAGAGTTCCATATCAATTTGGCGTGTTCCTCGGGCTTTCTAAATCCAGAAAAATCTAGGAAACATCCAGGAAAGGTTTGCATTGATTTTAACAAATCAAAAATCCAAGTAGCAGTTTTAGTCCAGAGCTGGTCTTTCTGCCCCATGTTATTTTCACCTACAATTCAATTCTACTCCTTATTAGTGATTAAGTGTTCATCCAGGAAGGTTGTAAGCATGGAATTATACTCTTAAACAGTGATAGAGTGCTCTTCCCGGAAGGAGCTAAGCATGGAATTCAACTCTTGACCACTGATAGGGAGCTCTTCCCTGAAGGAGATAAGCATCCGTTCGTTTGATAATACTTAGCTTTACATGTGAACTTTACACAATATGTTGGGGTTGACAGATTCAACACTTCATTAGAGGGTTCTTCGTCATCTTTTTTATTAGTAGTATTGTTGTCTACACCTGTAGAAGCACAAACGCTTAAAAGGTTAATAAAAAAACAATTATCTTTCATGTTCTCCTGTTCAACTTCTCTTGTTGCTTGAAGTATTGCATATCCAACTTCAATAGTTTCAATAGTTACATTTTCCTATGTCTTTTACTACAACTAAGGCAGTCTCCTCATCTTCCTTCATCGATGCTAAGGTAGTCCTCATATATTGTCCATTTCCATCATCCACATGGGATTTGTCCTTAGAATCATACATTTGCTCCTCCATGGTATAAGGGTCCTCATTTTCACAAATGTCTATCTTGGCAATCTCCCTATCTTGGCAATTTCCCTCTATCTGCCTTCACCTTTTATATCTTTTAACGCCATTTCTCTATCAATTTCTTTAACTTTCTCTGCATTCCTCATTACTACCAAAAACTCTTCATTTTGGATCATCCGTTTGATAGTATGAAGCAATTATTCCTCCAATAGTTTTTTCATATCTTATTCCACTTGCAATCATTTCCCTTCAAACTTCTCATATACTCTCTTCTCCCCTTCAGGTGTGCAATATATCACATGCACCAATACCTTGTTAGATATAATGCATATTATGTATTTGTGATGGTTTCTATATCTAGACATTTCGTTTGAACAACTCATATGTTGTAGGATCTGATCCACTTTTATTGGATCTAGTTTAGCTTGTCAGTTTTCTATATATGTAACCTTTATTCCTAAATACAATTGAGATGAGTGTTTCTCCTCCTCTGTGTTTGAGCGAGCCTTTGTGCTCTGCTGGTTTCATTCTTGGTTTCTCTAATTTGGTATCAGAGCCAAGTTGAAGGCTATTATGAGGGAACCAGAAATTCATTGAAGAGAGTGTTGTTTGAGGGTATTGTCTATTTGTCGTCGAGAAGCTGGAAGCTAAAATATTAATTAATGGGTGTGTGAAGTTGAGAGCCGTGTCTCAAGAAATTGAACTCATCTATTGTAATACAAGTGAGAATGTACATATATTTTTACTAAACCAGTTGGAAGGATCCACTTTGAGGATCTTAGGAAGAAATTAGGTGTTGTCAACAATCCATTTCTGCATTAAGGGAGGTTCTTAGATATAATGCATATTATGTATTTGTGATATTTTCTATATATAGACATTTCGTTTGAACAACTCCTGTGTTGTAGCATCTAATCCACCTTTACTAGATCTAGTATAGCTTATCAGTTTTCTATATATGTAAACTTTAATCCTGAATACAATTGAGTTGAGTGTTTCTCCTTCTGTGTCTGAGCGATCCTTTCTGCTCTGCTGGTTTCCTCCTTGGTTTATCTAATTTACCTCTTCTTACATTCCAAAAACAAGTTTTTTATCATCATCTTATGGGATTGATAATACAGTTATTTCCAAAATATCCTCACTTTCTTTGAATGTCATATTCCTATTTATCTTTTCTCCATTTTGTTTTGTCTTATGTCCATGTTAAGTAGCCTTGGGAATTTCTCAATGTGCTCTTCATCTTTACATTCATCTTTTGTAGCTTTCATATTTTTTCCTACACCTACACATTCATAAATAATCAAATCATTAAATGAACTATGGATCTCTACAAGATCCTTCTCCATTCCTTCTTTTGCAACTTTGATAATCCATTAGCAACTTCATGGGTTTCCTATTTCTCCATTGCTTATACTACTTCTATGGAATTTTCATCCCCATACCTTGCAACCATAATCAAGTTGTTCCCTTCGTTCATCAAAACATTGGATAAATTGCATTTCCTTACTGATTTCAATCACTTCTTCTTAATTAAGGAATTTATCTTCACCATATCTCACCTCATTTTCAAATTCACCCTCTTTTGTATACTCATCCATGGGCATACATTTCCCTTGCATAAACTCCTTACAAGTTATTATTTCTTTTACAAAATCTTCTTAATCTTTATGTTCTTCAAATTATGTCAATAACAACATCAAGATTTTTTTAAAATCTTCAAGATCTTCATTAAGGGTTTTGAACAATTGCAAGGTTTTTGGGCTCTAAAATAAAGGTCGAGGCATCTAAGCTATGATCCAAATAAAAATGGATAGAATGAAGAGCATTGATGCTTATATAATAATCTTGATTTTGAACTATGTAAGTCTTTCCTAGTGCCAAAGGAATGTGTAGTTATAATCCAATACTGAAAAAATGAGCATATCTAAGATCCACTCCTTATTGGCATCTAAAGTTACTGCCACCCAATTATTGCAATCCTCTCCTGCATTTACTCATATTGCATTAAGAAAGTGTTTGTATTTGTTTATTCAATCCTCGGAAGGCTAAGTAAAGAGGGAGGAAACAAACTCCAATACTTTACAAGGTAAGACATTCAAAGTACCATCAAGAATTGAGTTTAGCACGTTTAACAATAGATTGTCATGATTTGATTTTTCAGTTGTTTCTGTATATAGTTTTGTAGGTTAGGCTTGGTATGATATTTTAGCTATGTCTCTTATACATCGTTATGTAAATACCATCCTTTTTTAGGATAAAGGGTTTAAAAATATTACCCCTTTGTTAAATTTCGACACAAAATTATTGTCTCAGGACCAAATATTATACATTGATCACAACCAATAGAGTTAAAGATAGTTAAAAAATGTGCAATAAATAATTTCCATAGCATGAGCAACGTATGAGGGTGAA
Source organism: Pseudotsuga menziesii (assembly GCA_001517045.1). Taxonomy (NCBI): domain Eukaryota; kingdom Viridiplantae; phylum Streptophyta; class Pinopsida; order Pinales; family Pinaceae; genus Pseudotsuga; species Pseudotsuga menziesii. Next base: position 567,876 of record LPNX010538503.1, read on the forward strand.
GTAGGAGGTTTAAATGTCAAATTACCTTGGTATTAATGTTCAAGGGTACTTGAGGGGTGGCAGGTGCGGGTGGGATCTTGTTGGATCCCGGAGGACAAGTGGAACAAAGATTTGCTTGGGGCCTAGGCTATAGAACAAACAATGAAGCTGAGTGGTTGGCCCTTCTTCAGGGTCTTCAACTCATTCGAGACAAAAAGCTCCGGAAGGTTTTAATATTTGGCGACTCCAGGCATGTCATCTACAAGTTGATCAATGGGTATCCCACTGGAGCGATAAAATGTCGTCGGTTGTACAAAAAAGCTAAGCTTCTCATGTCCCAATCTTTCGAGGTTTTTCACATTCTTCGACTTACCAACAAAGAAGCGGATAACATGGAAAATGTTGGCGCCAGTCTTCCCCAAGGCCACTTTAGCCTGGATGGAAATCTTCCTTACATAAAGTTCATTCCATGATGAGACGTTATAAATCTCATTCCCGCATTCTCTTCATGCTATGTGTTCATATGAAGACTTTATCCTTTAATAAAAAGTATGGTTGCCTTCTAGGCTTTCCCCTTTCTCCCCTCCTTTCTTTCTTCCCCCTCATCCCTCTCCTTGCCTTCTCCCTTCTATCCCCCTCCTCTCTTTCCATTTCTCCCCTCTCCCACCGCCTTCCAACCCTCATTTGCCTCCCCCCAGCTGGCCCTCACCTTCCCTTTCTTTTTGGCGGCTCCTTGCTTTTAATTTTGTGTCCCATATGCCCTCCTCCAGTGGCCGCGTGGACTATCCTTCCCCCTTGGCTGCAGCTGAATTAAATACTGGCATACTTTCAATTTATTGCCTCTCCCTCTCACACGATCGTTGCCTCTTCATTCCCTCCTCTATGTCACTTCTCTGCAAAGACTCGTTCCATCATTTTGCTCCGGAATTTGGATATGGTTCTCCAGACTCTGTGAGTCTCCTTCTGAATGTAGTAGCTGGAATTGGGGGAGGGAGACTACTGGGAATCCCGTGGCATGATCTCCCTCTCATCCGCACCTTTGTAAAGGAGTGTCTTGCTCTTTCTGCCTTCTCCCTCTGTCAATGTAGTTATCCTTCAGCGTCCTGGGGTTCTGTTGGCACAACTCTTACTTGTGAAGACAGTCTGGTTCGGGTTTTGGGCTACCTATGTACTGGCTGGAAAAGAGGCGCAGTGGGAACGTTGTCTTGCACAGGCAGACTTGGTGTTTCCTCTTTGCAACAGGAAATTGCAGTGCTAAGGTGTGTTATAAGTGAATTGTGGGTGGACTGTGTTGTTTACCCGTTGAATAGCTAGTTCTCTTGTATTGTAATTGCGGCCGATTCTGGAGGTATGGCTCACGCTGGTGATAATGCTGTGTTGCTGGACATTAAAAAGAACTTACGCAGGCTGTATGAGATGACATCGATTGGGGTTATGGATAGCAAAGAAATGGCCAAGGAAAACAAAAGCATGAATGAAACTGTGAGATACACATCGCTCCAGGTTAGTAACCATGATGCCTGTATTGACGATAACGAGAGCAACCTGTGCGAGCTACTGGGCAAGGTGGATAGAATTCAGGAAGACCTTGAGAAGCTCATCACCATGAACCAGGGCAACATGGTTAACGGAGTAAATGAAGAAGCTGATCATCCCATGGAAAAAAAATCAGTTGTGTAGCACGGGGCTATCAGAGGCAACCCTTAACTTATGTCTTTTGGCTTCTCTATTTAAATTTTGTATGGGTAATGTTTCTTTGCATATTTATATGTAGCCAGTTCGTGAGGGTTTATACAACCCTAGTCAATAGCAATTTTGGAACGATCATATGCACTGTCTTATGGGAAATCATCAGGACAAGCCAGATGTGCAGCAATTTTGATCTGCCGGCTCTCTATATTTTGCTTTCTTTGTAATGAATGGTTGTGCACAGCCTATTAATATATTTCTCCCTTTCTGTTTCTGTTAAAAAAAAATGTTCAAGGGTACTTGATAGAGAGTGATCTCCATAGAAATTCCAAACCAAGTATTGAGACAGGGCCATCATATGAAAATGATGGTAGTTAGAAAACCTTCTAGTGAGGGTTGAAGTGGAAGGATTTCTTGTGAAAAATTCCCATAATAGTATAGATCCAAAGTGCTAGAAAAATGTAGATTCAAATTCATAGCTTAGAAATAAAAAATTCCGAGAAGTTATGGTTATTAGAGGGAAAATGAGCCTGTCATGCCTTGCAGGAAATTTGTTGTGTTCGGAAATCTAGAGGCGAAAAAAAAATTGAGACACCTTATTGAGTTTTATTTATATTAGCTATTAAGGCATAGTAAATTATGTCATATCACCACCCATACATGTCATGTTGCACATCAATTCTCTGAATTCCAACTTTCTCTTTATCTCCACGAGTTTATTATGATTGTTAATACAGATAGAAAATAAAAATTGAGAATTGTTCCACATGAATCAATGCAGAGGGATGAGTGTATATGTCTCCCATGTTAATGGGTTGTTCCAACTTTAATTGATGGAGAAAACTCTATTGGAAACAACAATTATGAACAACTCGCACAATTAAACTCTCAAATTAACACTAAACATATAGCAATTCAAACAAACAATAAATCCACTGTTAGATATCAGAGCGCTATCTTTCCCATTCGACCTCCATGTTCGTCCTCTTGTGGATATGATACTTTGTCTTATCATGGTCTTATCTTCCTCACCATCATATTTATACTACATTTCAATCAAGGGACAACTCCTAACATAGATGAAAAGGGTTGATGTCAATATCCATCGTGGAGTATTTTCCATGACCTAAAAAGATCAATACTGTTGATTTCTACATCTGAGGGATAAACACCATTTCAACAAACTCTGCACAGTTTTAAAGGATGTAACTATTCTCTTGATAACTTTTTAAGTTAAACATTTTCCATGACTTCCTACATATTGGAAGAATCTCAAATCATTAAAGATTAGGTTTGACTATCCAATTTGATATATGGTCGTTTCACAGCTTTGCCAAGTTCACGACCCTTACATTAACATTATACATGCCAGAAAACAAGAAATTCCTACATAAGGAACACGTGGGCACAAATCTGGCGTGATACAATTCCCTAGATATGATAATTTCATAGAGCAAAATTTCCCAAACAAACTTACACAGTTATTGCTAGAAGGTTGGAGATGAAGCCAAAGAGACCTACTTGAGAGGCAAAATGTGAGACTTTTTTTTGGAGAAGGGCATTGTGTTTGTTCTATAGATATTTGAAAATTTCAAATTATGTTGTCTTATTAACTAAAACCATAAATCAAATGAGTTTTCAAAGAGACAAGAACACAAAATAAGAGAAAAAAGATAGAGAAGCTAGAACATGGTCAAAAAAGTTAGAGAATATGCTAATAAACTTATGGATGTAGGGAATGATTAGGTGCACATTGATTCTCATTGATTAGGTGCACAATAAAAATTTCTACCTTCAAAATGGTTGAGAAGTTTATCATTAATTTGAGTGTGATGAAATTTTCAATACTTTGAACAATTTGATTTTTATAATTAAATAAACCAACGAAAGAAAATTTGGCCCTTCGTGAATTTGTATGGATTTAACTACGCTGTTAGGCGTTATGTCCTAGGGTCAGGTTTCAAATTCACTGTTCAACTTCTGAAATAAAAAGGTGTCGTGTGTTCACTGTTCACTTTCTCGTTACTTCCGCTCTGGCGAGAATCCTTAAACGCCAACCCTCCTAACACTCATTCACTTTATTCTTTGAATTTTCTATTAAATAACCCTTACATTGGTTGTTTTGGACCATATTCGGACGCCATTAAGAAGTTCCATGATTTCTACGATCTAGATGGAAAGTTTCGCCTTCAAATTCGCCAAGATCAAATGTCCACGGTGGGTTTTCTCTTTAAAATGATTCTCTGTCTAGGATTCGTCTAAACAGAAGGATTTTAAGCGCAATATCATAAAAATCACAAATTGGTGTTTGATATTATATTTCAAGACATTTTGTGGTTTAATTACGTGTTTGTTGAGAACATTGTAGCATTCGATGTCCCTTCCACCAATCCTCCTTCCGTGCGTGTCCTCCTGCACTCTTGCTTTGTTGACGTGTGTCCCTTTCATCATTCGCCAGCTTTGGTTGACTTCTGGAAGCCCTTGGATGCTTTTAGTGTTTTTTTGGCTCATGTTTGTAGAATGCTTATACATGGATTTGTCTAGGCCTCCTTACCTTCTGTGTGGTCCCATTTTAAGGCTGGATTTGACGACTCCTTGTAGGACTCTTATACATCCCTTTCTCTGGTCCTTCTAAACATGTTTTATGGTCTCTTTGTGACTGTCAAGTGACATACTTGAAATGTTTTCTTCTTGGCCTCTTTCAACTTGATGCGTGAATTTTATTGAGATTTATGATGCCACACCATAGCCCTAGAGGGAATTCCCTTTCTCCTCGTATTATGCATAGACAATACACACATGTCTCCTATAAAATGGCCAAGATGCCCCATTTTTTCCAAACATTCCTATTGCTGCAGAAAACAATGTGCATAAAATAATGTTCATCTCACGATCCTGCTACTTCGAATCCATCACTTCCACTCTGGTTCCAACTCAAATTAACCCGAAAAATATATATTCACAATAAAGGAAGATTCATTAAAATATCTTGCATTGCACTTTGAAAATAGTGAGGGTTTTCCGCACTACCCATGAGAACCACTTTGTCTTTGATCTTGTAGTCTCGTCCACTCCAGTTCCCACTTGGTTCCTTTATTGTACCATTTGTTTGGCTTACATAGTGAATGTTTTTTGCATTACCCTTCAGAACCACTTCATATTTTGGTATTTTAGTATCATTCACTCCAGTTCCCACTCGGTTCTTTCACTGTACCATTTGTTTCACTTACTATCTTCCTTGAATGATACACAATATCCATAACCTTCACGTTAATCCCTTCATCACTTTCGATAATCCATTGATCAACGTTGCATGTGACAACCTCATGAGCATGCCTCTTTTCTATGTTGAAATTGGTAATTAATTGATACACATTGCATGTGACTACCTCATCAACACTCTCTATGCCTGCCATCCCTAAAAGATGGATTTTTATCATTGAAGCAAAAAAAAAATGCATAGACGAGGATGAAAAAATAGTTCTCTTCTCTGAAGCTATAAACCAGTTGTTAGTATTTTACTCATGGAGTAAAAAAATTGTCATAACTTGTTCTTCATAAATAGTTTATAGTTTCTTTTTATTGGTTTGAGAAAGAGGTAGAACGTGTTTTCTAGTTTTCTAAAGGAGGCATCCAAACATAATAGTCATTTTTTATTTATTTGTTTGGCATGAACCTTTTTACATGTAAAATGTATTTTCTTAGATTTCTTTTGTTGGAAGAGGGGCATTTGATGGTTTCTTAAACATTTATTTTTATCGTTTCTTAAGAAAAACATATTGTCAAATTAAATATAATTACATGTAAAAAATTATTTTTACTTCTAAAAAACAACTAACATAAAATATCTATCCTTTTCTTATATTTATTTAGCATACATTCACTATAATATGTCATACTAAAATTACTTTTAATGATTAATTATCCAATGCCCATTTATTATTTCTGCATTGACCTAAGTAATTAACCTTTAAAGAAAAATAATTTATGCCAAGGTTTTGCTATTTTTTTTTTCATATAACTATACTTTTAAAATCGTTTATTTATCTATTTTAGATATTTTAAGTAAAACAATTAAAACATAAGTATGAAGTAGATCAATTAATGGATAAATATATACATGTTGGAAATAACTTTTACTTGTGCAGGTACCAACAAATCACATCTTCAATTTGGATTTTCTTGTTATACAATGATGACACAAAATAATTTCTACATACCTTGAGAGAAAGAACATACTAAAGGCCTTTGCTGACCCGAAAGTATTCTTCTGTCTTCCTTCTATTAGTCAATGCCCTTAACTTGAGGTAAAACACACTTGTTGCAATCTGTTTTGGGGGTGCTCCCTCATGGATACTGCATACCGAGACTAGCTTTTTTTTTTCTTCCTTTTTCTTGAGCATGCATGTGGTTATCTTCTCCTAACAAAATTTTCTTGCTTGAATCCTTTTTCCTTTGGGTTGTATTTCTTATTCCTTTGCAATGTCTATACGTATATGTTTTAAACACTAGATCATATGTCAAAATTAGTGTTAGGACTAACCATATGACCTTTAGTAACCTATTCTAAATCAACGTAATATTTATTTTATTTTTTTAGTAACTATCCTACAACTTAGGGATTACAGAAGGGACTTTTCTAGAAGGGTTTTAAATATTTTACATTTATCTTTCACTCCTATAATTGTAGGTGGAAGCTGGGAAAGAGAGCAAAACATATCTACTTCTCTGTCTATTGTAGAATTGTTTGATACTCTTTTTCTCTATAAATGCCCAAGGTTACTTGTCTGTGTACTTAATGCCCAAGGTTACTTTTGTTCTTCCTTGACACATAGGTTTCTTCATGATCTTAGGGCGGGCCATGACAGGCATTTTCAACCCTAGGATTTTTGTCGATACCACAGTAGAATTCATTCTCCCTTTCTCCAACAAGAATTCCACATGTGTCCTCATGCATTGTTGAATAGTGTCCTTTAGGCTCTTTGGACGTTCCGTTTGGAATTATTAAATCCGGCAGTTTTGTTCGCTGCTCTGTCGCTTCTTCCCCACACCTCAATGGTTTATTACACTTCTTCAATGGGGTATTTTCTCACCATGCTTTCTTCTGCTCCTCTGGTAGTCTACCCTCACTTCAGATCATTCTTCTATTGTTCCAATGAACTCTCATTAGACCTCTGCTTGTTATCATGTTCACAATAGAGTTGAACCTATTAAACCCGAAACTGTAGGTGATAGATAGCTTGCTTTGAATTTTTATGGTAATCTCACTAAGAAATTTTGTAAAAAATACTAATTCCTCAACCATCTCTTCAATACTTTCATTGGGTATATAGACTCCACAGGAATATAAGATGGAATTATATTTTTTCACCATAGTAGTTTTTATAAAAAATGTTCATTTGGTTATCCCTCTGGCTAATCCTTTGCCGCCACATGTGACTATCCTTTTTCCACTAGTTTTCAGGGTGTCCTCTTTGGTGTACTTGATACGGTAAAGAAGCAGTTCTGAACATGAATTCTGGGTGAAATGTGTTCCTATTGAACTTAGATGTCGTCACATGAATGTCCAGTAAATAGTAGAAAAATAGTACTTGCATAAATACAGACACTATGACTTCATGCATTTACAAACATTATGTCTTACATTCGTTTGTATTTCTATAACTTGCAGCTCCTTCAGCAAAAGCTTGACAATGCTAGCACTCTTGGCATGTCTAATGGGGTTCTCATAAATGGTCATGCCTGAAATGCCACATCGTTATGGTACATCAATGTTTCTAACTATTGGAAGCCATCTTTCCTCAAATCTGCAGGGGAACATGTACTCTACACTTAATGTGGGGTTTGCAAGAAATACTAATAGCTGAAATTTTATGTTTCATACACTACAACAAATCCTGGAATTAGCATCTCATTTAACGTCTCTTTTTAGTGTAATTTTTTCTTACATTGAGTGGTCAAACTAGACGCTAAATGGGACGTGTCATGGACAAAACTTAAAGCGTCCCCAAAAACATCTTTTTTTGCTTCTTAAATAGCATCCTTTATGAAATCCAAAATAGCGTCTCTCTTTTTGCTTCTAGAATAGCATCCAAATTTGCTTCTTAAACAACGTCAAGGTTTGCTTCCAGAATAGCACCCAACTTTGCTTCCTAAACAACGTCGAGGTTTGCTTCCTAAATAACGTCCTTCTTTGCTTCCTAGCGAGTGTTCGCTTTTGCTTCTTAAATGACACCCCCGTTAGTGCCATATTTGCATCCTTAATAGCACCATGTTAGCATCCAAATTAGCATCCATTTTTGCTACCACTTTAGCATCCCATTTTGCACTATGTTTTACTTCCAAATATGTGCCAATTTTTGCTTCCAAATTTGCACCAATTTTTGCTTATTTTTTTGCATCATGTTTTGCTACCAAAATGACGCCAAATATTTCTTCTATCGTTGCACCATATTTTTATTCCTATGTAGTGCCATGTTTTGCATCCAAAGTAACATCTTATTTTGCTACCATATCAACGCCATGTTTGGTTTCATCATTAGCGCCATGTGTTGCATCCTTTTTAATGCCTAGTTTCACGTCTCTCATGTTTTGGTCACTGATTTAGTCATTTTTAGTATTTAACCAATATTATAATATCATTAGGGCATGGAGGAATCGAACCACCAACCTCCTGCTTGTAAGGCAGGCGCTCTTCCATTGAGCTAGAACCTTTTAAGAATTTGAGAACCTAACTTACAGAGTCCTCTATAATGATAAAAAGGATCAAGACACAACTTTAAGTATCTAATGGTCAAACAAGGCAATAGAGAAAGGGGCTTCTGTAATACGAAAGGACACTCATCAACATCAATAGTGTTGCATGTATTAGAATATGACAATGTAATAGTACCGATTTGGTTACCTAAAATCATGTAGCTTGGGCATTCTAGTTATATTAGGACCTGAAGGGTGAAAAAGATTTTAAAAATATTCATGAAAATTATGTTCCTAATGTAGAATCATAACATACATAAGCTTGATCTTCTTTACATGCTTCTAAACAATATCCTTGCCTCTTCTTATCTCTATCCATATTTTCACACTTTTATCCATCATTAAAATCCTCTATTTTTTTTTGAGACCCATGGTTGTTGTCATCTCTCTTGGAATATCTATAGTTATCTCTAATGAGGAACCACAAGCTAAACTTGCAATTTCTTAGGACACTACAAAATGGAACCTACAGTCTTCAACCAAATTCTACAAATCGGCCTTACAATTTATAAACAACCAATATATTAGGCTTATGAATTTCAACTAACCTGCAATGCATAGATCCACAAGTGTTCCTATGATGAAATAAAAACCTAAGTTACCTGGTTTGTGTTCACCATGTAAATTGAAAAAATATCACCAGTACAAAAACACATGATAAAGCTTGTTAAGTTTTCCATCAAATTTCCCAGTGCTTGATCTTTGACAAATTCCCATTTTTTCCAAAATATCACCAAATACAATGACTAAGCTTAGGAACCAAATTTAGTGGGATATTGTAGGAGCCTAAGAGCATATACTTGAACAAGTTGGCATTAACTCTAATCATCTACTGCTCCACTTGGTGTGAATTCTTGCAAGTCATCTTGGAAGAACTTGAATTGTGGTACAAGTAGGCTTCAAGAGGGATGATCTTTTTTATTTTGGACTTAATGCATTTCAAATGATGACACAAAATTTGTTCAACATGAAAAGGTGAGTAGATCAATATGCCTTTATCCTTTCATGGACATAATCTTAGTTGTTGATAGCTATGTTATATTGCATGTAATGACTATGGTTTGAAATCAATGGTGATCATGCCTTGTAACAATGTCTAAGCCATTAAGCCACCCTACATGGTAGACATACCTATGGAAATAGTCAAATTATTAACGAGTGCCCATTATCTACACCATAATAGGCACAAGTCTGGGCAAAACCCTTTGGGTAACATATCATTGATGTGAAACACATGTCCTAAATGATGTTCAAGGAATAAATACAGCTCATCCATGGCTTCTAGATATCCTTAATTTATTAGCCTTTTGAGCTATAATGAGGTCCCAATAGATACCGTGTTAAATCTTGGCACTCTTTCCCAAGAAAAGGAAATTAAAGAATCAAGTGTCTTAGAAACAAAAGAACATGCACTTCACATGGTTGGAGAAAAAATGACCCTGAATATAGTTGTAGTTTGTTGTTAATGAAATCACATGTTGCAATAAAGAGTATATTTGGAAGAGAATAAATCTACATGCAAAGAGCATGTATAAACCATGTTACTGCATATGTTTATGCACTCTTCTCTTTAGCTGTGGTTGTTGCCATTACAAAAACATGAGATGAATAGGAAGCACCTACACTAGCCTCTATGGCAAGTGAGTTATACCTATCAAATATTTCAAATTAAAATGTGAAATATACTTTGTTTCAATGCAACATATGAAAATTTATCTACACACAAAAGAGGGAACCAATTTCAGTGAAATTACCCTAACGAAGGAACCCCACCAAGCCATCCAGTGAGACCAGCGACACCCAAAGAAATAGATAGTGGTAGACTTGTAGTGGTACTTTATGCTCTATTTAACATGGAAGGCAATAAAGCTAAATCTATTTATAAAGCACAAGAAATAACATAAATAATCCATATGCATTGAAACAAAATCAATTAAGCCTCAAGGAAAATAAGTGAATCCCCACTAGAAACTTAAAAAGGGCATATATATCCAGAATCTAGTTACAGAATCTAGATCACTTTTATTGGGATGCATTCATACTACTAGATCCATATGCTTTTTGATCCTTTGAATCTTCCACAACTTTTTTGACAGCTCGCTCTGCCATTTATTTATCCACATCCTGCTTTTCTCGCTGCCTCGAATAATATGTTGATTCTCCTGTATCCCCAAATTTTTTCATTATTATTTTGAGGATACCAATCTTTACATTGTTCATACCCTGTGACTGCAATAGATTCCTTAGTTTCATCATAAATTTCAATGTTCTTAGAGTTATTATAATATATAGAAAAAATTTGAGACACTGCATGAACAAAGAAATACAATATTGGGCTCTTTTCCAAGTATGTTTCGTTCTTGGAATTCCACTCATATTTAATGCAAAACATCTTACTTACCAATGCAGGCCATCCTTGTAGCAACTCCATCATTGTTTTCCTTAAATATTCATAGATTTCTCTTTTGCACATTATGTTTCTCTTTCACCCCTGAAATCACTATCGCAATTTCCTCTTCATGCTATTTTCTACCTCTACTACGAACCATTAGTCTTTGCCTACATAATTCATAGGCTACATACAATCATACAAGAACAAATAATTCAGTTTACTTCATCCTTCGAACATTCCCCAAGAATCAATACGATATCCACTCTTTCAAGGTGCTATCCTAATGTCCTTGACCAGAATCCCCCATCTTCTCGAGTATGCAAATATTGTTCTAAGGGATGTTTATCTACTTATTGACCATTTAATTCATTAAATACCGCCATCTTCATAAGTAGGTTTTCCTGCACATTCTGGTAGTCTTCATGTTGTGCAACATTCTCTACAATCATTACATCCATACCATGTAGGTCATCCTCAATGACATTATCACCACATATCTTGTTAGTCAATCTATTACCTGTTCAAGTGGTCTCCATCATAGAAAATACTATCAGAAGGAGGTTGTATTGTGATGATCTCTAAGCCATATTTAATGCATGTCATCCAAGCACATCACCCATTACTATGGAGGAAATCCTTATAGAAACCCCCTTCGGATATATTTATTAATTGTGCTTCTTCTTAATAGAATGCTCTTTTTTCCCCCACAATTGCAATGATGGCTATCAAATACCTTTCCAGGTTGTTATAAACTATTTTACAGCAAATATGTCCATTTTAGATACTTCAACATTCATAGGAACTCCTAATAAACACTCTAGCTAAAAGATTCCATTATTTTCCATCTACAAATGACAAAGCGCACTATATAAATAATAACCCACCATTGAAACATTCCTCTTTTACCTATCCTTCATAGTTGTATTCTTATAATAATGCAATCCTTTAATCATCACTTGGACATAACTGTCTTGACAAAGGTGAATAAGCCTGCACTCCTGAGCATCTTCGGTTAATCCATTCCTAGTACAAGATTTACTAATTACGCCCATATCCCATTTACATTTTATAATTATTTTACAATTACTGATAATCATTGTTTCTTCATTCACATGGTTTCCCTGATCCATCACACTCAGTTTATAGCCTTTTGTGATATATGCACAATAAGTGTAGCGAATTTTACTCATGCCTCCATGTGCTATACCTAATGCAGCAACAGAAATGGCTTACACATCTTTGGATTCACCATGGAGGAATGAGGAGTTTTTTGCCTGTGAAAAAGGTTCAATTCCCATGAGGGCATCCAGGAAGAGCCCCTAAGATTGCAATCGGGGAACCAAGGTGTTAAGGTTGAATGTTACAACTAACCCTCTTATCATCCTAAAGACCCGGATAGTGAGACAATCCCAACTACATAACTATCAGTTTCTCATTTAAAGCTTGTGCCCACCAATTTAGTATATGCAGAAGGTAATAACTCCATTCCTATTTGAATAGAAGTTTCCATTGACTTGAAATCTTCTATTGAATCTTTTGTGTATTTCTTCACATATTTCGTATTGCATCATCCACAGAATGATGTATATTCCCAAATAAAAGAGCCATTTAGGAGTGTTGTTGAATATGGTTTTAAAAGTGCAAACTGGTAAAAAATCACCCAAGAAGAAAAATATTGTAGCACAAGTGTGTAAGCCACCTTTTCCCAAAATTCAGCCATATCTACCCTCTTTTTTAGGGAATCCTCCTATAAAACATCAAAAGTATAAAATAAGCAAGACTTAAGTATGAATCAAACCAAAAATTTAAATTGCAAACATATACATAACTAGATATGACACAAAGCATAAGCAAAAACACATGAATTGATAGTAACTGATTGAAATATCAGCTCAGTAAAAAACACCTTTTCAAAATTTAAAAGATGGTGATGTACTCAAATGTGCCTCCAATGGTTAAGATGAGAACATAAATCCCGTGAGCATTTCTCACATTTAATCATATGCACTTTAGATAACAAGGGGCATCTAGGAATATCTATAACAGAAGACTAATTGATAAGAAATGGAACTAGTTTCAACTAAGCAAGACAAGGACCCAGTAAACAACTACGCAAAAGATACCCGATGCATGAGACTGACATACATTTTTTAGGCTCACCGTTGACCTTTGCTGCAACTTGGGAAAAGGCAACTACAGCCTTGGGAAACTTGAGAGAAGGCATCTGCTCTATACTATTCTATAGTCCCCTTCCAATAGATCCTATTTCCTTCACATTGTTGTTTATTGACTCCTTTACACCATTCAACTATGTTAAAAAGGGGCCACCACCTATATTCTCTTGCAAACAATCAATTGGATCCATTCCAAGTTCAACCCTTGAGATTTTTGAAAGCTTGTTCCCACTATGTTGATCTAAGGCATGCGGCAAATTTCTCAGGTGCAGAAATTTTTTTCCAGGACGTGAAAAGGACAAAAGAGAATACTTTCCCATCGTTTGCCTAGTAAGCTTGTCCAAAGAATCTTGTTTTTTTCTGTTTGATTTATCCTGGTCCGTGGAATTCATCTCAGTATTTGATGATAGTTCAAACAGACCTATTCCTGCTAGTTTTCCAAATGGCCGCATGATAAATGATAAGGACTAAAATATTTTAATCTCAGTTTTTTTCGCTTCTCCAGACCACACCTATTCACTTGTAAGAGTGATTTGTAAATGTTAAAAGGTGTTATCAGTGCAAACTACTAGCTTAACAGATTTCACAAACTGTATCTTACAAATACAAGGTGAGCTCAAATGAGACATTGCTTCTCTTAGGTAAACAATCACATGCATTTGGAAAAAACTCAATAAATCATAGGATCCCAAATTTTGTGCTGAATGAGCTACAAAATATATTACAAGATTTTAATATTATAAAAGTCCACTTTAGCTGAAGCTATGTTAACATGGAAGCCACGACACCTCTAAATAACAAGATAGTAATATAATATATCCTTTTCCTGATTTGTTTATAGCATCTTAGTTCCATATTCAAACACTCAAAGATGTGTTGAGGAAACTATGTCTCATAGTACACCTTATCCCTAAGGAAAACCATTTGAAAATGTAAGTTTCTAGTGCAAGTTGGCATATTTTTCATTTAGGTCAATTGTAGAAAATTGAAACAAGGCTATTGTTTACCAGTTTTTACATAATTAATGATTTATCAGAGTAAAAAACACCTAGACTTCCATGCTAATTTCTCAAACAGAACAGTTATTGGCTATACTTGAGGACTTACAAACTAGAAAAGAATTCTGAATTTAAAATTACAAAAAAAATTTCCTCAAATAACACCCGAATTTCTGACCATCTAATCTGTGTAAACACACTCATTCATTTCTCAAATCCGTGTCTATATGGATAAGAATACCTCTTCAACTATACACCTGAAATACATATTAACATGAATGTCATAACAATTCTATAGAAGAAGATAGTCAAATGATATAGATTAACTAGTTTGTTTAATTCATCTCAGTTTCATTATTTAAACATTCAAATTTCAAAGACATGTTGATGAAACTACATCTCATAGTACAACTTAAACCTGAGGCAAAAAAATTAAAAATGTATGATTCTAGTGTAAGGTGGCATTGTTTTCATTTAGGCTAGTTGTAAAAGGCTATGTTTTCACCTTTGTCTTTATATTAATGTTTAGCTATCATTGTAAGAAGAACTTGGACTTTTGTGCATAATTTTCACACAAAATAGAGACTAGCTTTGACTTAAGGACTTACAAACCATAACAAATTCCAATTTAAAATACACCAACAATTTTCTGAAATAACACCCCACTTTCTAACCATCAAAATATGCAAACACTCTACATTCATTTGTCAAATTTGTGTCTATAAGGATAAAATGACCTCCTTGACTATCCACCTGAACTCCTTAAAAGTTTTGTGATGCATTTGTATACACATGAAAAAAATAAGTTCTTACTTTCAAAAATTCAAGCTTCGAGAAGCATATTAACAACACATTTCAACTTTTCTTTTTAAAGAAAAGAACTGGAATGTGTTTTTAAAATCTGGTTTAACTTGGAAAAAAGGTAAAAGTTGAACTGTCTTCCTTCATAATAAAACATAAGTCTGCTTACATCCTTCTGGATAACCAATACACCATCCCATTGAAACTAACTATACTCCCCCTGTCAACGATTAATTATGTATTTTACTAATATCAACTAAATCAATTATATTTACTAAAAGAAGAGCACTTGCTAAAAGTTTAATTCAATTATATTTACTAAATTAAGAGCACTCGCTAAAAGTTTAATTAGGCCAACCTTGAGTTATATGTGAATGGATTTGTAGATCTGATCATGATCAGGCCTATTGAATGATGGTACGGTTTCAACGAAATACAAGAATTTAGCTAGGGAAAGCCATGAATAACCTGCAATTTTTGTAAGATATTCGTCTGATATTTTGGTCGCATTGCATATATAATAGATGGATTATTGCTTGAGGAGCTATGAGAACTAATGTTCCCTTCACTGTAAAGAGTACTGTAATCAGAATCATCCCTCGCATCTGTTTGCATGGACATAAATAGAGAAACTATATGTTGCATGTTGTCCACCTTAGGTGAAGTATCCATAACACAAATTTATTCATCTTGTGTATTTTTGGAATTGCTTTTGCTACCATAAAATATATCCTCCTCATCACCACTATCATTCTTATCCATCAATGGTAATGAAAAATCTGTAAACATAGCCTGCTCGAGTTGGCCTGCAATTCTGGTCTCGAGCCTAAACCTACACTCTTTTCCCACATTCCATGTGAAGGAATAGTAAAACAGGAAGAAGAAATAGAGGAGCAAGAGCTGAGAGATTAAGGGTCAAAATTCACTAACATAAGAGGCCCTAAAATTTCTAATTTTGATGCTTTCAGATTAAATTCAATTGTGCACCAAAGATATACTGTCTCTCTCAGAATCAGGATTGAAAATGATTATTTTATCTTTCCCACCCTAATATATTCTGGACCAAACATTAATATGATATATATAGATAAGGTTCCTGCAAAAATTGGTCATCCTAATCACCATATTATTCATGCAGTAGGATATTCATCTATTCAGCATATCTGAATCATCATGCTAGGCGGCGACAAAGGAAAATGTTTTCACATAATAATTGCGACGTGCAGGTAGCATCTCTGGTAACATATTCTGTAGGGTTTCAAAGTCCTCAGAGTGAGCAAGAAGATTGGTAAGCTTGTTATACATTAAAGTGTTATGTGTGAACCTTGGTTGTAGTTTGTCCCATTTGAAAAACCTTCCTAGCCCTTCTAGACAGAACGAATTCATGAAAATGATGAAATCTCTTACCATTTTTGAAGGTTTTGAAAGTCATGGGGTCTACATTCAGGTGCCATTGCAATGGTGTAGAGCTCAAATGTTGGTGGCTCAGCTAGCTTGTTGAAAACCCTCGCTTGATAGAAGCCTCAACTATTTCACAAAACAAACAAACCACAACCGGCATTGCACAATCCCTTGAGCTTCGCGACCTGCGTTGCAGAAGCCATTTGCTGAGTGATACATGTGTATAGGCCTCATAAAAAAATAAAAAATTTAATCTAGCATGATCTATATTAAATCCAATGCATTTCCACTTGCGTTCAAAATTGAACCCTTCCCAGCCCTTCCAGACAAAACAAATTCATGAAAATGATGAAAGATATTAACGTTTTTGAAGGTTTTGAAAGCTGTGAGGTGTACATTTCGGTGCCATTGAGATGGTGGAGAGATCAAATATTGGTGGCTCAACTGGATTGTTAAAAACCCTCGCCTAATAGAAGCTTCAACTATTGCACAACACAAACAAACCACAATCGGCATTGCACAATCCCTTGAGCTTCGCAATCTACGTTGTAAAATCCATTTGCTGAGTGATACATGTGTTTAGGCCTCATAAAAAAATCACAAATTTGAAATTACCCATAAAAAAAAGGGCGGGGGAAAGTAATATTTGAAATTACCCATCCAAAAGATGTTGAAATTCCTGTGCTATAAAGTTCAACTCATTATGCAAAACATTGAAAATATGATCAATTATAATCATTTAATCATGTCATGGAATCACTGCTTAATTGCTTAGCTGTGTAAGATCATTATTTATGATTGATGACTACGAGACACTAGCCACCAAAATGTGACTCTAACTCCCAAGTCACTTGGGGCTGCAATCTAAAGTGTGAAATTTTGTCAACAACTAGGACTATAGCAAAAAATAACAACTATTAGTCTACTGCTAGGCCCGAAAGGAGCTCAAAAATTTGTGCCTACTACCTATGTGAGCCTCGATACCAATTTCCACTCTTTTTTTGTCAAAAAAAAATTTAAAATGTCAGTTTGATAAGTCCTCCTCTAAAAGACTTCATTTCTTGCATGAATATCATGGACTCACGACAACTATAAAGAACACTCAATGTCATGCAAATAAAAATAATGGCATATAGCTAGGATCACAAAGTGTGCAGAAGTCGATTTATGCATTGGTTTAGAGAGGTTTCCTTGGGCATGCAATATTGAGAAACAATGGTTATTAATAAAATTTAAAAAAAAATTGTTGGCTCAAGAATAGCCTTCAATTTGATGTGTGGCATGATCGTGATGTAATCTCCCTCCGTCCTTCCAAACATTTGTGGTTTATCACAACTTTTGTCCTCATCGCTACCAAAATACATATAAAAATTACTTGTCTTTACATCCTCTTTATTAATTCTTGCACATTGATCTAGGAACTACGATTCAATCTCATCAAAGAATTATTAACAAATACTCATGAATTGGAAAATAACTCGAACCCAATAGGTTTCCTCTCTATATATTATATAAACAATAAAGGATTACAATACCATGCATGATCAATGGCTTAACTCAATCAAGAATTCGAATACCTAAGAGGACAATTCAAATTCAATGAGTGAGTCTAGCTTAACTGACTCTTTGCCATGCAATCTCACTCAGTTAACCAGTTGACCAAAACCCTAATTGACTCACCAAACCCTTAACTGAAGTTGGAGTGTAATAAATGACTTAATCTCAACTGAAGGAGATCAAACACATGTCATAGCAATCCAATCATCAAGTGCTAGTACTGCATGACTCCAATAAACCCTGATGAGGTTAACTGAAGTTGAACTGACCATCAGAAGTTGGTGAAGGCGCCTTGTTAGCTCCAATTCATTAAATAATAATAAAATAATCAATAAATAATGATTAAATAATATATTTAATGCATGGAGGCGCCTTAACTGACTGTAACTGATTGGTTGAACTGAAAGTAACCCCCAATTAGCAATTAGGTGCATGAATGTCACACAGATCACCCTTGGAGTGCTCCAGTTAGCCTCCTTGACTGTAGGAAAGGCTAAGTTAGCCTCCTTGACTCTAGGTAGGCGTGGGAGTGACTGGGATGATGGTAATTAATGCTCCTTGATGTCAATTAAACTTAGGATAGTGGTTTAACTAGGCCAATTTGACTGAAGAGTGAGGATGAAGGTAAATGTCTCCAACACCCCCCCTTAAGCTATACTCAGGAAGAGTTAGAAAACTTAAAAATGCTAGGGCCTTGGAAACAAAGGCCATAGGTCACCATGTACAATAAAGCAACTAAAACAATGCTCAAAACAAACTAAGTGAGGAAAAGAGGGAAAACCCAGTGGGAACAAAACCCCCCCTCAAGATGAACACTGAAAGTAGTCTCCATCACCCTGATGAACTCACCCCCAACAGTGAACGGAGGTAAGTGAACTTCTTTTCTGAAAAGCTCTTGGTGAAGATGTCTACAATCTGCTCATCAGTCGGGAAGTATTGCAGAATGATGGTCCTGTCATGCACTAGCTCCCTGATGTAGTGCATGTGAATCTCTACATGTTTGGTCCTCTGCTTGGTAACTGGATCCGTGGATATCTTAATAGCACTCTGGTTGTCACAAAAGAGAATAGTGGACAAAGTACTACCGAGATCAAACTCTGAAAGAATGCCTTGCAACCAAACTGCTTGGATGCAAGCATTCACTGCTCCTCGATACTCGGCCTCTGCTGAAGATAGTACTATGGCAGCCTGCTTTTTGCTTGACCAGCAAATAGGGCCACCACCAAACATGAATACATATCCGGAAGTTGACTTCCGATCAATAGAATCACCCGCCCAATCAGAATCTGTGTATCCAACCAGCTCTAGCTCGGAATCTGCAGCATAGTGAATGCCGTAGGTCTTGGTTCCCTGAATGTACTGGAGGATTTGCTTGGCTGCCTTCCAATGAAGATCATGAGGCTGCTGCATGTATATTGATACAGCATTCACAGCATAACAAATATCAGGCCTATAATGTGTCAAGTACAACAAGCTACCAATTAGCTGTCGATAGATAGTGCAGTCCATGGGAGGTGTGCTTTTTCCTTCTTCAAGGCTGATCCCTGAAAGGAAAGGGAATGGTTCAGGCCTACATTCAGCCATGTTAAACTTGACTAACAGGTCTGAAATGTATTTTGACTGAGTGACCATAATCCCATCAGAATTTTGCTCGATTTTGAGCCCAAAAAATTGTTTTAGAAGCCCCAAATCACTCATTTCAAAAGCATTGTGGAGAGCAGTTTTGATGGCTGAAATGGAGGCAATTGTGCTACCTGTGATCAGTAAGTCATCAACATATAAAACAATAATAATAATATGATCATCACGCTACTGTAAATACACATTTGGATCTGATCTACATCTCTGAAAGTTTTGCGAGAGAAGGAAGGCATCCATCTTGGAATACCACTCTCTTGGGGCCTGTTTTAACCCATATAATGACTTCTTTAGCTTGCAAACCAAAGATGGATCTGTGATGTAGCTCTCAGGCTACTTCATGTATATCTCCTCATGAAGATCTCCATGTATAAAGGCTGACTTAACATCCATGTGATGCACCTCCCAGTGCTTGGATGCGGAAATAGCCAAAACAAGGCGGATGGAGTCCATTTTTGCAACCGGTGCAAAGGTCTCATGGTAGTCCACTCCTTGGACCTGAGAGAAACATTTTTCTACCAGCCTTGCCTTATATTTGCAGGTGCTTCCATCAGCAGCAACCTTTGTCCGAAACACCCACTTGCATTGAACCAATTTCCTTCTCGTAGGAAGAGAAACTAGCTCCCAAGTAGTGTTTTTCTGAAGAGAATTCATCTCTTCATCCATGGCAACTTGCCATCTCGGATCCTTCCGAGCATGGTAGTAGGATTTTGGATCTGAAATAATCATCAAATAGCAAGTTTCGGACAGCAAAATATCAGAACAAGAGAGTGCAATACCTGCTCTTTGGAAATCAAACCTGGTTCTCCTTGGATCATCCGGATTTCCAATGTTGTCTCCTGCAGAGGAGAGTGTCTGTCGGGCCCATGTAGGAAGATGATTTTGCACTTCAGGTTCTGATTCAGTATCTGATGTTTGTGGCACACTGATATTAGAAATCATAGGATCCAAATCAGGGTCATCATCCCCAATTTCATCATCCAAATATTCAATGGAATAGGAAGGAATTTCAGCAGTTTTCTCCTCCACTAGTTCCACCTCCTGAAGAGGCTCATCGAACTTGACACTTATCTCGATGATGATCTGTTTGGTCTTGATATCCAGCAGCTTGAATCCTTTATATTCATCAGGATATCCAATAAACAGACATTCTATGCTCTGTGGTTGCAAAGACTTTCTTTTATCAAGCGGAATCTGGGCCCATGCAGTGGACCCAAACACCCGTAGGTTCGACACATCTGGCTTGTGTCCAAAGTATGCTTCGAAAGGAGTCTTACCTTTCACTGATGAATGTGGCACCCTGTTCTGAATTTATGCTGCAGCATGCATTGCTTCAGCCCACAAATTTGCAGCAAGCTTCTTTGACTCCAACATACAGGTGGTCATCTCTTTGAGAGACCGGTTCTTCCTTTATGCTACTCCGTTCTGCTGGGGAGTGTAGGGAATTGAAAGTTGGACCTGAATACCACTTTGGGAGCAAATGGAAAGAAAATCATTACTGACATACTCCCCTCCATTATCAGATCTCGATATCTTGATCTTAAGCCCAGAGGCATTTTCGATCAAAGCCTTCAATTCAAAAAAATTTCACATAGCTCTGATTTCTTTTTGAGAAAGAAAACCCATGTATACCTGGAAAAATCATCAATAAAGGTAAGAAGGTACCTTGATCCATTAATGGATGTGACAGGCATAGGACCACTGATATCAGAATGTATCGGCCCCAATACGCTTGTAGCTCGGTTTGCCTTTCCCTGGTCGAACTTGTGCTCAGGGTGCTTTCCAATCACATAGCCCTTGCAGACTCCCGTAGTTTCCTTGATGATCCGAAGGCCTTCAACCATGGAATGTTTCTGTAATTGCTGCAAATATTTGAAATTAAGATGGCCAAAGCTTTCATGCCACAGCCTACTAACCTCATTTCCATGAGTTAGCAAAGCGGTGGGCTTTTCATCCGCAACAAAGTGAGAGAACTCATAGGCTTTTGCATGATGATTTGCATGGCCTTTTGCAATGAGTTTCCCGGATGAAATTTCTGTTATCTCAACATCATTTGGACTGAAATAGAATCTTTTGGGCATTCCTGTATGTGTCATTTGATAGACACTAAGGAGATTTGCTGCTAGAGATGGTACATACAAAACATTAGAAAAAAAACCTTTTTCAAGATTTACAGTACCTTGTCCTTTGGAAATGATGGTGGAGTCATCTCCCAAGTGGATGGGAATGGCTTTGCTGGTCTCCAAGGATGAAAAAGAGTCTTCTTCAGTCATCATGTGATTCGAAGCTCCATTGTCAATCAACAGTGATTTGGACTTCGAAGTGCTTGCCATGAGGGCATGACCTTTCTCATGCTGTGGTTCCCGATCTTGGTGATCTCTCCTTCGAAAGCTCTCCGGAAGATTGATGTGATTCCTCTCAAGGAGAGAGGTTGCTTCATCAAGATTTTTCTTCAGGCAGGCATGTTCAGGGTGAAAACCCTTCCCGCAGTAAGAACACCTGACTCTTTCTTTCCCATTGTGCCCTTTTCCTTTGTTCTTCCTTGAACCGGAAGATTCATCATGCTGCTGATTTTCAAGTCTAGGATTTGGAGCATCAAATTTAGTTTTCTAATTTTTCTGCTGCTTACCTTTACCTTTCACATCTTTGGGACCCGTGACATGGAGGGCTTGGTCACGGGAAGATCGGATGATCCCCATCTGGACAAGCTTGTCATGTTCACTAGTTAGGGACTCAATGAAGGCATCGAGTGTAGGAATATTCCATTTGGGAGTTGTGAGATTCACCGCACGGAATGTAGAAACAAAAACTGAATAATCAGCCCCAAGTTTGGAGAGGATGGCTAGGATGAGCTGATCATCTTCCTTCTCCACTTTGCATTGCTTCAAGAGAAAAACTGTATGCTTGAACTTTGTAAAGAAATCATTCAAAGTCTCGAAATTGGAAGGTTGGAGAGACATGAGTTCATTTTCGAGTTGATAAACTCTCATGTCATCATGCTGCCCATAAAGAGATTCCAATTTGTCCCATATTTGTTTCGGTGTCTTCAAATCCGTAAGATGGAAGAGAAGGTCATCGAAAATAGAGAGGCACAAGAGACCATAGGCTTCATCCTTTCTGTTCAAGAATCTTGATTTTTCTATGGCTGATCCAGGTTCAACTTTAGTGTCCATGGTGACTCTCAAGAGTCCTTTGGAATACAGTTGATGCTCCATTCTGAGTTTCCATGTGTGGAAATTGTATGGAGTCAGCAGAGGTACTGAGGAGGCCATCTGGATTTGCTTGTAGCGAATGCTTCACCTGTAGAAACCTGAAAATCAAAACACAAAGGGAAAAATAAAGAATTGAGCTATTGCTCACATTTCATGGAGAAATTGATCTTCGTCCTGCCGTAGCTCTAATACCATATTAATTCTTGCACATTGATCTAGGAACTAAGATTCAATCTCATCAAAGAATTATTAACAAATACTCATGAATTGGAAAATAACTCGAACCCAATAGGTTTCCTCTCTGTATATTATATAAACAATAAAGAATTACAATAGCATGCATGATCAATGGCTTAACTCAATGAAGAATTCGAATACCTAAGAGGACAATTCAAATTCAATGAGTGAGTCTAGCTTAACTGACTCTTTTCCATGCAATCTCACTCAATTAACCACTTGACCAAAACCCTAATTGAATCACCAAACCCTTAACTGAAGTTGGAGTGTAATAAATGACTTAATCTCAACTGAAGGAGATCAAACACATGTCATAGCAATACAATCATCAAGTGCTAGTACTGCATGACTCCAATAAACCCTGATGAGGTTAACTGAAGCTGAATTGACCATCAGAAGTTGGTGAAGGTGCCTTGTTAGCTCCAGTTCATTAAATAATAATAAAATAATCAATAAATAATGATTAAATAATATATTTAATGCATGGAGGCGCCTTAACTGACTGTAATTGATTGGTTGAACTGAAAGTAACCCCCAGTTAGCAATTAGGTGCATGAATGTCACACAGATCACCCTTGGAGTGCTCCAGTTAGCCTCCTTGACTGTAGGTAGGCGTGGGAGTGACTGGGATGATGGTAATTAATGCTCCTTGATGTCAATTAAACTTAGGATAGTGGTTTAACTAGGCCAATTTGACTGAAGAGTGAGGATGAAGGTAAATGTCTCCAACACTCTTCTCTTTAAGGATTAGTGTGCATGCACATCCTCACCTTATAATACGAATTGGGTCAAGGTGCAAAGACAACCAAAAAATATTAGATGTGTCAAGACTCAAAGAGTAAGAGACAACTATAAGTAAGTCTTATATTAAATTTACCATATAAGTCTTTGATTAACACTATCAACTAAGATTTGACATGTTGGATTCTTGTGATATTATTAACACTATCAACTCAAATATGAAGTGAGTTGCAATGATTCACTTAACTTAGGCCCCTCCATTACATACATGTATGATTCCATGACAAGTGTTGAACAAAAATATTCGATGCCCCAAGCCCGGTTATGCTAGCTTTGCTAACTTGTTTGGTATGTAGGAATTTTTTTTAAGGTTTTATGAGTTGTGTATTATTTTTTATTATGTGCCAAATCCTTATCATTCTTACATCTCTCAAGCTTTGATTGCACGTGGATGCCCCAATATGGTTATGGCATAGTCTAAGTAGGTTTTTTGTACAATGAAATGTGCTCCAACTTGAAAAAATACAATAGAATAGTTGTTATGTTAGCGAGTCAACAAAAGAGAATATTCCAGACATTTGTTATTAATGGTTTGTTCTTACTATATTGGAACAAATGGTAAGTTCGAAGATCAAGAGGGAGCCAATTGTGCTCCTCAAACCCTAGCAAAATGGGATTACAAAGTAAATATGTGATCTCCGTTGAGAAATTTATTCAGAGAGCCTCCCAGTGATATAGAAGTGAGCCAAGTCCATGAGTCATATTGTTAAGATGAGCAAAGGGAGGAGGCCAAGGAGTATTCACTTGATCTCTTTAAGAAGCATATTGTGAGGATTCAAGGTTTCTCTAGTTTTATATCTTAGATAAGCCATGCTATTGACTCTGAATCCTTCACTTAAGAGGAGGCAACCAAACAACAAGTTTTGAAATATGTTATGAAATTCGATTAATAATGATTCATAATGACATGATGAATGAGCCAACCAACTTGTTCTCTTGGTTGATGTGAAGAATGAATGAATGTTCAGGGAGCCATTGTGGGATCTCCTGAAATTCATGTTTAATACCCATAAATCATTTTTAAACAGGTAATTTATCAAAGTTCGGGTTGGCAATTCAAATGTAGATTTTCATGGCAAGGAATGGAGATAAATGGTATTGTACTACATATCTGCAAGGTGTGTGTAGGCAGGTTGGGGTTTGGGGGTGGGGGAAATACTAAACCCAATGGCCATATCAGTTAATGTAAAACTCAATGGATAATAATATTTTTATGGTCAATACCTCACAACCTCTAGCACTTGTTATTAGCTCCAATATCTCAATTCCTACAGTATCTAGAAGTATTATGGAATGAATCATCATCATGGACATCAAGGTTTTCATCATCATCATCATCACCAATGCCATATGGTACATCACTGTCATCTTAACCATCATAATCGCCAGCATTAAGTACATCATCAACAAAATCATCGTCATCATTCTCATTATGGTCCCTCATATGCCGTTAGTGTTCTTAATCACTCATCGACATTAGGATTAATTTCATGTAATTGTTAAGGTCATTTATACATCGTTACAATCATTTCGATGATAAGATAAGGATTGTTTAGATGTCATTACAAAAATTTTGGTGACATTAGAATCAATTAGGATCCAAAAGTGATACCACATGCATAATAATCGTTGAAATCCACATTGTCGTCATCATCATACAATAAATCAACATCATTGTCATCGCCGCTGTCATCATCGATATAATTGCAATAATAATGAGCAAGGAGCCCTACTACCTCACAAGAATGGATGATATAGTCTTATCATTAACAAATCATATCCATATCATGTTTTGGGAGAAAGACACCATGAACATTTACACACTATTACTGTAAGTGACTGTCACTTATCATGTTTTGGGAGAAAGACACCAAGAACTGATATTTTACATTAACAACTCATTCATGACATCAAATGCGTTAAGCAAAATAAAATATGAACATATTAAATTTGAGAGAGTTCACATGCCTAGGAGTAAAGTGTTGAAACGACTAAGTAAATAAATTCATATGCCCATAAATGATGCTATAGATATATCATCTCCACCATAGTTACGTTGTTACCAAGAGATGAATTAAAGTGTTGTATATGCCCTTCAAATTGTTTGTCTATCAACAAAGGAGAGACCCTTCACAAGGTAATGTTTCTATAGGTTCAGTTCACTTAATAGTGAAAGTCTCTTTTGTTACACGACTTCGAGGTATTATCCATTAGAAATAATTATTAAAGACTCCAACATTGCAAGCAATCAGCCAGATCATATTGCAAGGAAAGACATTTGCTTGGTTGGCTGACTTACTATAAGATTAGGCAAGTCAATCATTCTCTGGTTGGCGTCTCAGTAAGTCTAGTCGGGTTCGACCGATCGGTTGGAGGTTTTGACGTGCCTTGGGGTTTTTCCTAAGTGGCTTATGGTAAGTAAGGAAAACCTGATAAAGCAAGGAGAAAGAGAGTTCGGTGCCTTTAAAGGGAAGAAATATAGGTCTAATTGAGGGAAATAACAATAGGGTCCTAAACGATCCATTGTATTCGCATAAGTATTTATAAAATGAAATTTTATTATTAGTATTATTATTTTTGTATTACACCTTAAATGGCATCTTAATTAGTTCCAACACTTTCATTAAAAATTTAACCATTCCTTCAACGTTCCACCACCGCACATACCTTACAAATGAAATCTTCATCATGTCAAGGATATATTATCCTATAATGTGGATTTTTCTTAGTGTCCAAGTTAGGGTTGATAAAAGAACACAAGTTATTGACCCATGAATTTGTGTTTCGATCTCATGGTCCATACATGGGACTTTGGACCACCACACAAGTTCTACAAAGGGAATCTTTGGAATATTAGTGAGATATGGTGTTTCTTGCAAGCTTTAGAAAACCATTGATGGTATTTAGAATCATAAAATGTTTTAGGGTTGAAATTCAAGGTCTTGAGCCATAACATTTTTCTGTGGAGCTCATGAGTCTAGCATGGGGCCACAACAACCACATAGGAAATTAGTAGTGAATATCATCCTTCGAGTGCATTATGGTGGTGATTTTGAGTTTTTCCACATTAGAGGTTAATTTAAGTGCCTAATGAATGGTTTGGTGCCAATATATAGGTTGTTTTTCCATAACATTTGTCCTTGAGGCTCATGGGTGATGTGTGGGGCCTTGAGCCACCATAGTTTTGCATGTGGGAGGGATATGGCGCTCATTTAAAGCTTTGGATGCTAAGTGTCATTCTCATTTCCCATTCAATAGTCCAACGCAAAAATACAAATCTCGACACCAATATTTTCCTCTATGGCTCATGGGCAATGTGTAGGGCCTTAGTTATCACATAAGCCCTTCATAGGAAAAATTTAACCTGCAAGAGGAATATGATGGCCATATCAAGATTTCTAACAGTAAGGATGGTTGTTATGAACCAATATTTAAATTAAGGAGGGTATAAATCTTTACCAATTCCATATAGGTCCCATGGTCCATGCACGGTCTTTTAGGCCACCACATAGAGCTTTTGTAAGGAATATTTAACATACATGTGATATATGGTCATCATTTTGAGGATTAGAAAACTAAGGATGGTTTTAAAGGCCCATTCCTTGGCATATGTGCACATATAAAATCTCACATTACATATTTAAATAAGGAGCTCATGGTCCATTTATGGGGCCCTAGCTAACATACATGTCCTCCATAAAGAATTTTGGCTTTTAAGTGTAATGTTGTTAAAATTTTCAGGTTTAAACTACCAAGGATGGTTCTCAATTCATGTCCCATGGTTTGATGTGAAAAGAAATGGTCTTAGACCATAACGTTTATTTGGGGCTCTGCATAATCCATCCATCGGGTCATAAGAAACTACTGGGGATAAAGCTTTGTTAGTGTGGTGTATTTGCATGTTAAATTGGGATATTTAATGTGTGCAAGCAAGTTAGGAGAATTATAGAGTATGGTTCTTGGTGCAAAGGTTGTGGATCCCAATGATTTTTTTGTCGATGATTAGATCCAAAAACACACTTCATTCTTGCTTCGATTGGAGCTGTGTAGGGCAATGCACTCAGTGATCAGAGGGATATATGCACTAATTTTACATTGTTTGTGGGCATGAACTCCTTCTACATAAATAAAATATAGCATCACACAAAAATGCTATCACATGAATCATGATCAATGACATTGAAGTTGATATATTTGACTTTATGTCAGACATTTTCTAAACACAATCCCTAGCTCTAAACCTAGTGGAATTCCTAGCGCAGTTCCTTTCGAAATTTCTGGTATTATTCCAAGTGCTATACCTGGATCTATACCTAGCGCTATGTTGGATCCTTTCTAGGTGCAATTCCTGGCTCTATGCTTGGTGCTATGTTGAATATTTTTCTTGTCAAAATTCATGGCGCAATTCTTGTCGCTAACCCTAGATGAATATATGGTGCTATGCTATTCATAACGATTTTTGGATTCTATTCTTAGTGTTATATGCGATGCTTTTGTGGACGCTAATTGGGACGTTAATTGGGATGCTAATTGGGATGTTAATTAAGATGATAATTGTGATGCTAATTGGGATGCTAATTGGGACGTTAATTGGGATCTTAATTATCGTCCAAAATAGTGCGAACTTTTAAAGAGGGACGATAATTGGGATGCTAATTGGGAAACTATTTGGGATTCTAATTGGGATGCTAATTAAGATGCTAATTGGCGCGTTAACTGGGATTCTAATTAGCATAAAAAATAGCGCCAAGTTTTTAAAAAGGATGGTAATTGGGATGGTAATTGGAATGCTAATTGGGATTCTAATGGGGATGCTAATTGGGACGCTAATTGGGATGCTAATTAGTGTCCAAAATAATGTCAACTTTTAAAAAGGGACACTAATTGGGATGCTAATTAGGATGTTGATTCGGACGCTAATTGGGACGCTAATTAGGACACTAATTGGGATGCTGATTAGCGTCCAAAATAGTGCCAACGTTTAAAAAGGGACACAAACAACGCCATTAAAAGTGCCATCCCGTGGAAAAGCGTCCACTTTCTCCAAAAAATGATGAAAAATACACTAAAAGTGATAGTGGATGCTAAAAACGAAGCTAAAAGAGACGCTAATCACAAGTTTTTGTTGTAGTGATAGGAAAAACATATCGCTTCCGCATATCTAATGTAGGTCTCGCAAGTTCCCTAAACTTCATGCTTCAGGGGCATAAATTAAAGGTGGTGGATGTGGAAGGCTCTCACACAATTCAAAATACATATGATTCTCTAGAAATTATTACACAACTTTTTAATAATATTATATTAGTTTAGAGAGGGAGTTTATCTATGGATTTATATATAAAAAATTTCATATGATAAATTTGTGGTGACTTAGTTGTGAATGGATAATCAGAACAATAATCATGAGTTCCAATCCATGAATGAAAGTTAATTTGAGGCATTGTTGTTCAAAGGAACCATGTTACTTGAAATAATGTTTGAGGAAAATCAACTCTAACTCAATCGGATAAAGTTTTAGATCTTACTCTAAGACTAAGAATCACATAAATCTTATGTTCATTTCTAAATTCTCTTTTTGTGTTCAATTTTTTTAATGAGTTGTGTGTATTTATTCAAAACAAAAACTATAACCACATACACATAGTGAAACACAA
Organism: Pseudotsuga menziesii; assembly: GCA_001517045.1. Taxonomy (NCBI): domain Eukaryota; kingdom Viridiplantae; phylum Streptophyta; class Pinopsida; order Pinales; family Pinaceae; genus Pseudotsuga; species Pseudotsuga menziesii. The sequence goes on from LPNX010538503.1 coordinate 597,165, forward strand.
ATATTTCTCTTCAGGAAATCTCAACTTGGGAAACTCCAAAATGTTAAATGACTTGCTAGGTTGTTTATATTTTCAAAGGAAAAAAATAGATTAAAAAGAATTCATGTAGAGCTTTGACTAATTTGTCCAAAATGGACAACTACATCATGAATTGTTGATGTAATCGTAGCTTCGGAATGTATTCACTTGTATTTATTATCTATTGTAACTTGATGTTTATTCCAGGATTTATTTGAGTCATGTCATGCCCCAATGTTCCGATCGGGAAGTTTCTATAATGAGAAAGTCATGTCAAGTCATTGTGGGTAACCCTCCTATTTGTAAAGGGTTAAATTCCCCACAGTTGTGGGGCCCTTGGGTTATTAGACTATCCTAGTGAATTCGACCCTAGGTGAGTCATTGTAAGTCGGGGCAATAGTCCCCACCATTGTGTTACCCTCCTATTGGTCGGAGGAGGCAAATTCCCCAGAACTAGTGGGGCACTAGGGTTATTAGACACTCCTAGATATGTCGGCTCTAGTAAGTAATTGTTAAGTGAGGCCGACATGTTGGAGTGCACTTCAAGTGAACGAAAGAATATAAATAGAGAGTGAAAGCCTCTCTATTTATCACTTGCAGCACCTCACTCACTCATTCAAGTGTGGCGCATTAGTGAGGAAGGAAATACACTGGGACTAGACAAGAAGAAGACTACTGCTGTCGAGAGTGCATCTTACTGTTTTGGGATTTTACTATTTTGGTGATGATTCTATCTCTGAGGAAGTTGCGGGGTTTTCTCCTTTATGTTTTCCCCATGAAAAAATCTTTGTGTCTCTTGTCTCTTGTGATGTGCTTATGTTTTATTGTTGTGCTTGTTATTCTCTCAGTGAAAAGATCCTAAGATCATAATGCTAGCTTATATGATGAAAAAATAACATGGTATTAGAGCTAACCTGAGAAGAAGACATTGTGCAGCTATAGAAGCTAGGGATAATTACTTTTTGGGTCTCTCTCCACAATATATCATCAAAAGTATGCTAGGATGGCTCTTCATTGAAGGGCCCGTCTTTCTATCGAAGTGGAATTCGATTCCAAGCATTTTTAGTCTTCGATGTGGAAATTAGGGCTTTCTACAGAAGAGGAATTTTTGAGTGAGACCAATATAGTATTATTATCCTCATCAAAACCGAAGTTTAGAGACCTAGATCAATAAATTTGGTTGGGTGAAACTCCAGGAAAGTCAAACACTAGTTTGACCCCGAGCTTGAAAAACCCTAAATACTAAAACTGATAAGTTTTTGTACAATCATTATATTCTGAGATTGGTGAAGTCTTAGAAGCTGAAACTTGTAGGGGCCGAAGATAAAATCCTGAAGGACACTGTATCCAAAATTCAGCCTCAGATTCCTATATTCCAAGAGATATGATCTCTCAAAGTTAGGGTTCCAGCCTCTTCTAGAAATCATCCATAAACAGGACACCTACGGAGAATTACAATATCTTGGGCTACAAAGGTCCAAATGGAATTCCTGAAGATGTTATAGAAAGGGAACGGAATGTACTTTCGGTGGTCATAATTTCAGACTCAGAAGATAAAACAGTGACACGTGGATTTCCATACAACTTCGCTGTTCTGAAAAGTCCTGTAACAGGTCACCTTGGTAAAAGGATCATAAATCCAAAATGGTGAAACACATTCTGATGAAACCTACAGTGTTAGATCAAGGACATGCAAGGTTACCTTAGTGTGAAATTTCAGACATAGAGGAGCAGCAATTTCAGAGATATCACAGAAACAGTAACAGACATTTCTGCAGAATAAATTGGAAAGTTAGGGCTTCCTGTTCCGGGAGCTTCCCTCCATTGTTTTCAGAAAAGAAGTACATTGGACAGCTCCATTTGAAGAGATATATCTGTCTATCCAATCAGATTTGAAATATTCCAAGTTTTGAAAATTAGGGTTTCTATGACAAACCCTAGATCAGCCAGTTCCAGAACCAAGACAGACACCTCAAATCGGTAATATCTAATTATTTGCTATTTTCATTTGAGGTTCTCATTTCAAAGAGATCTATCACATTATCTTGATGATAAGCTTGGTGAAGTTGACAAATTCCAAGCATGTAAGTATATAATCTCTCTGAAGAAAATGGATTGGACACCTACATGAGCATAGAGGTTCCAGTTTCAGAGGGACATGAGGCTAGAAGCCTTACACTAGAAGAACTTGGTCAAGGCCAATAAGATCATTGCTGATTCAGTCACGAACCAACTTGTACTACAAGTGTATTCCCTAAAGACATCGAAGATGTTTGATTCCTTGAACAAGTTATTTGAAGAGAAGAACATACATCAGAAGATGACCCTAAGGAACCAGTTGAAGAATTTGAAGATCCAGAATGCAGAGACCATGCAGTCATAAGAGTCTCTCAAATCAAAAACAACTTGAAGTGGTAAAAGAAGAAGGGAAGAATGCAGAAGTGGCGATGGCCACCTTGAATGGTATCCCAGGATCATGGGATTCATTCATGTGAGGAATATGTGCTAGAAGGAAGTGATTAATTTCAGTAGACTCCGAGAAGAAGAAGAAGCTCGACTCATAAGAAGAGAAGAGAAGATGGGAGCAATTGAAGATCAAGCTCTCACCATCCAAAGAAGATCCCTCAAGCGATGAGGAATATGAATATCTCAACTCTTGAAGAAATTCTTATCCACCTTAGCATTTGGATAAGAAATGATTCTATCATGAATAAAGAAGACGATGAAGTTGAAGGCTCAAGAAGGAGTATACCCATGAAACAAATAAAGATAAGTATTCAATTGTCATTTCATGATATTGTTTTGTTATGCATTTGTTTATATTTAGTTAAAGTATTATGCATGATAGAATGTTTGCATTAACGACAATATACTACTAATATGCATGTGATGGGTAAGTAGTTCATGGTGCTATACAAATTCTCCATTGCTACTTATCTAGAATGAAACCTCTTTGCTGACATAATTGATTATTGCACAATCTCAATGTTGTCCTGGTAGAAATGGAAGGAATCTAGAAACGTTTTGTGAGATATGGATGAATGTTGTATTGGCTAAAATAGTTGCATGATCATATATTTATGCATAAGTGTTTTCCAGTATGAATATTCCTTATGAAATGTTTCTAACCATACAAATGCATTTGACTTGTAGGAAAGACCGCATACATAATCGCCTACAAGCAAAGAAGAATGAAGACTTGTTCCGAAGAGCAGGTGACGACATTTCAAAATGAGGAATAATATTACGAGTGCAGTGACATCATTGATGCAGAACCTTCTAGCCACAAAGAAGAAAGGGAAGACCAGTTCAAGAAGAATGATGTCTAGGATGTAGTATCGACACATGAAGAGAAGTTTGTAATTCCATCATGCTATAGATGGAAACATCGTGGGATACAAAGCAAGATTCGTAGCACGACGCTTCTCACGAAAAGAAGGCATAGACTACGAAGAGACATTTGCAGCCAGTAAGAGTTGAAACACATACATAATGAGATTGATGAATATCTTAACCTTTGCTACAAGGTTGAAGATGAAATTCTATACACTAGATGGTCACATAGAATATTAGTAGCATAGGAAGCTACTTGTCACTCCGATACAGAATGTTTTAGTGCATAGAGTATAGCAGACAGAGGGAGTATGATGCTCTGCTTTAGAGGTAGTGACTCCAGAATATCCTGAGGATCGACATGGTATGACAGGATGGACAAAGTATTGATGACTCTAGGATTTACTGAGAGTAAAGCAGATTCCAACCTTTGCTTCAAGGTTGAAGGTGGAAGACCAGTGATGTTCCTGTTATGTGTCGATGCACTATTGTTCTAGGCATGGAGGTGTGGCAGAGTGTGGATGGAATATTCCTTGGAAAAGAGAAGTATGCAGTAGAGATCCTGAAGAGGTTTGGGATGATGGACTGTAAGAGTATGGCCACACCTATGGCATCAAACCTGAAGCTATTGAGTGTTGCTTCATCAGAGACGGTTGATGCTACGATGTATCGTCAGATGATTGGGTCATTGATGTACCTGACAAACACAAGACCGGGCATTTGCTTTGCTGTGAACACCTTGAGCCAGTACTTGACAGATCCGAGAAGTGTTCACTTGACTGCTGCAAAGCATATTTTGAGGTACCTGAAGGGTACAGTTGATTATGGGCTCAAGTACGATGTGAATCAAAAGATTAACCTAGATGGTTATGTTGATTCAGATTGGCCAGGCAGTGCCATCGACAGGAAGAGTACTTCAGGATGTTGCTTTAGTATGGGATCAGGTGTGATCTCTTGGTTTAGCAGGAAGCAATCCTGTGTGGCACTGAGTACAGCTGAAGCGGAGTATGTCACAACTTGTTCAGCTAGTTGTGAGGCAGTATGGATGCGGAAGCTACTGTCTGATATATTTGATCTCCAGTTAGATGCTACTTGTATACATTGTGACAACCAGAGTTGCGTGAAGTTGTCATAGAATCTAGTGTTCCATGACAAGTCGAAGCATATTGATATCAAGTATCACTATATCAAGGATATGGTGCAGAGAGGAGCAGTGAAGCTCTAGTATATTGTGACGGAGGAATAGATAGTTGATATATTAACGAAGCCATTGGCCAGGATGAATTTCGAGTACTTCAGGGAGAAGCTTGGTGTTCTCCATATTGAGGTTTCCTCCAAGAGAAAGTGATGAGACCCATAGCCATTCTGACATGGTGAGAGGATTGGTTCCTTCCATAGTCAGATGTAAGGGCTGAACCCTTATGTCATGGTGAGAGGATTGGTTCCTTCCATGTCAGATATGAGTGCTGGCCATTCTGTCGAGCAGGACAGATGTAAGGGCAATTGTCATTCTAGGAATGGAGGCACCTGGTCAGTTACCAGGATCACTCAGTGTAGGACTGAGTATCCATTCTGATGTGATAGAGGGATGTGTTCCCACTTGGTCAAATGTAAGGGTTGAACCATTCTGTCATGGCTAAAGGATTAAGTTCCTTCCATGTCAGATGTGAGTGTTGGCCATTCCGACGAGCAGGTCGGATGTAAGGGCAACTGCCATTCTCTAGGAGAATGGAGGCACCTAGTCAGTTACCAGGTAGCTTAGTCAAGGACTGGGGGCCATTCTGATATGGCTGATGGAATGTGTTCTCGTAGGATCAGATGTGAGGGCAAGCCCTTCCATCATTGTGACCAGGATGTGTTCCCGCCTGGATGGATGTAAGTGCAGAGCATTTCTAGAGCAACTGAGGGATGTGTTCCCATGTGCTCAGATGTAAGTGCTAAAATATTCCATCACTATGATAGGATGTGTTCCTGTCTAGATGGGAGTCTTTCATCACTGTGATAGGATGTGTTCCTGTCCGGATGAAAGTGGGAAATCTTCCATCACTGTGATAGGATGCCTTCCTGTCTAGATGGGAGTCTTTCATCACTGTGATAGGATGTGTTCCTATTTGGATGAAAGTGGGAAAATATTCCATCGCTGTGATAGGATGTGTTCCTGTCTGGATGGGAGTCTTCCATCACTATGATAGGATGTGTTCCTGTCTGGATGGATGTGCCTTTCTGACAAGTAGGTGAGATGTAAGTACTGAGCCTTTTCACAGATGTTAGTGATGTGATGTCCTATCATGCTAGTGAATGTGAGTGCTGGGCCTTTCTGATGTGATTATAGGATTGGTTCCTATATGATGAGATGTAAGTGTTGGGCGTGCCTTTTTTACGAGTAGGTCAGATGTAAGTGCTGGGTGAATACCTACATGATGGTAGGCCTACAACCAACATGAAAAAGGGCTGGCTCTGTAGAACTTCTTGTGACGAGAAGAATCATGAGATAGCACCAGGGATGATCCAGATCGAGTGATGATTGAGATCTAGTGATGATAGCCAATGATGATCTAGATCGAGTGATGATCGAGATCCAGTGATGATTTAGATCGAGTGATGATTGAGATCCAGTGATGATGATCCAGCAGTGATGATCCAGATCGAGTGATGATCCAGATCCAGTCCAGTGATGTTGATCTAGATCGAGAAATGATCCAGATCCAGTGATGATGTTCCATGACGATTCAAATCGAGTGATGATCCAGATCCATTGATGATGCTCCATGATGATGCAAATCGAGAGATGATCCAAATCCAGTGAAGATGACTTATAGATGAAAATGACTTATAGATAAAGATGACTTGAAGATGAAGATGACTTTGAAGATGACGAAGACCTTATGATGACCTAGATGATACATATAAGAAGACTTGTGCTGATAAATTGTGTCAAGAGAATACATTCCTAGTTAAGAGGCAGTGTTGATGTAATTGTAACTTTGGAATGTATTCACTTGTATTTCTTATCTATTGTAACCCGATGTTTATTCCGGGATGTATTTGAGTCATGTCATGCCTCGATGTTCTGATCAGGAAGTTTCTATAATGAGAAAGTCATGTCAACTCATTGTGGGTAACCCTCCTATTTGTAAAGGGTTAAAGTCCCCACAGTTGTGGGGCCCTTGGGTTATTAGAATATCCTAGTGAAGTCGACCCTAGGTGAGTCATTGTAAGTCAGGGCAATAGTCCCCACCATTATGTTACCCTCCTATTGGTCGGAGGAGGCAAAGTCCCCACAACTGGTGGGGCACTAGGGTTATTAGACACTCCTAGAGATGTCAGCTCTAGTAAGTAATTGTTAAGTGAGGCCGACATGTTGGAGTGCACTTCAAGTGAATGGAAGAATATAAATAGAGAGTGAGAGCCTCTCTATTTATCACTTGCAACACATCACTCACTCACTCAAGTGTGGCGCATTAGTGGGGAAGGAAATACACTGGGACTAGACAAAAAGAAGACTACTGCTGTCGAGAGTGCATCTTACTATTTTGGTGTTGATTCTATCTCTGAGGAAGTTGTGGGGTTTTCTCCTTTATGGTTTCCCCAAGAAAAACTATTTGTGTCTCTTGTCTCTTGTGATGTGCTTATGTTTTATTGTTGTGCTTGGTATTCTCTCAGTGAAAAGATCCTAAGATCATAATGCTAACTTATATGATGAAAAACTAACATGAATACCTCATTTTCTCTACCACAATCCACACCAAAACCATTATGTTGTTGGGTGTCTTTCACATCTCATTCAATATTTTTTTGCAATTTCTATGCAAAATTAATAGCAGTCAAGTTGATCAATAGGAAATCTTCATTCTACTTGCCTTATTAGAGGATGACATCATGAGTTTATAATACACACACACACACACACACACAAATATATGTATGTATGTATATATACCTTGAGAAAGAGAACATATTAAAGTCCTTCGTCTTGTTGGCCCTTGGCCTTAGCACACTTATTGTGTTTACCTTTGGTATGATGAATTTTATTTTGTTTCTTTATTATTATTGACCATATAAAGTTTAGCGCCCTTTCTAAGTCAACCTAATCTTATTTTTATTTTATTGGTAACTATCCTAAAACTTAGGGGTTACCTAAGGGACCTTTCTAGAAGGATTTTCAATATTATAATTTTTTTTCACTTCTTTATTTTTATGTGGAATCTAGACAAGAGAGAAAACCATATCTACTTCTACTTTAGATTTATTTGGTATTGTTTTGCTTGATGAGATTTATGTCAATAGGGTTATTACTACTTTGACTTGACATCTAGGTTTCTCGCTGGTGTTGGATTGGGTCATGACTTTCCTTCTATTGCTTTTACCATGATGTTACCTCATTACCTTCTCCCTAGGTTGATTCTAAGGCTGGTATTCACTCTTGTTTGTATGCTTCTTATACATGACTTTGCTTATACATGATTTTGTCTGCGGTTTCTAAACTCGAATCATGGCCTTTCTGTGACTGGAAAGTGACTGTGTATGCACTTTAGGCTTGGGTTGTGACCTATGTGATCCCTCCAAGGGCTAAGTCGTGGTTGTTGTGGCCTTCTTTTGCTGGTCGTGGGTTGAGGTCCTGACCTCCTTTAGTTTCCCATACATAGTGGTTACCTTTCGATGGTTTCAAGACTTGAAACATGCCCTTGTTGGCCTGCTTGAACTTGATGCATGAACTTATTGAGTTGGGTCATGTCACTTCCAAGCCCTAGAGGGGATACATATTCACTTCTAAACCTAGGGAGGTCACAATAGTCATAAACTGTGCATCACACCCTTAGACATTTATTAAACTTATCTTGAACTGATAGAGGCTCGATGTATCTATTTGGGGGTTGCTTCATGTTTTGATACTACATTCCTAGACTATGATTTGTTTTGTATGACTTTTGGTCTAGACATGTCCGTGCTTATCTTCTCCTAATAACATGTGACAATTTGAATCCTTTTTGGACTCGGTTATCTCTTTTATGGCTGGGTAATGAGTGTACACAATGTATCATAGTTTGTCAATGAATTGTGGTGCTCTTTCCTACCTAGGCTATGATGGTGTTAAACCAATATCATTGCTTCTATCCTAATCATATCTCCCCACATGGTGAGTGAGTTTTGTTGATGTGTGTATCTAACATAAGTCCATAAAACTTTAACCTTCTCTCTCTAAGTATCACTTATGGGTATGTGCAAGCTGATGAGGGTGCCTTTTGACGCATTAGATGCAATAAAAAACTGAAAAAACATGCATCCATCAACTTCCATGGATATTTTGAGACACTTATAAAATGAATTTTGTGATGATTAAAAAGCAAGAAATGTAGGAAATTGAATGACATTTCCAAATATATAATTTTTTCTATTGAAAATGTTCTTAACTATATAAAGTTAGATATTTTTTAATATACGCTTTTTATTTTTAGGACAAATTATAAGGTATATGTTTTTGTGGGTGCAGCCTTTGAGTGACTAAATGATGGAATAAACTTACGAAAACTTGTAGACATATAGAGAACATATAGTACTAGTGCACGACTACTTTTCCAATAATATATATATATATATATATATATATATATATATATA
>LPNX010538503.1:606221-844245 GCA_001517045.1 Pseudotsuga menziesii
ATTATTTGGCAATGGGTTTTTTACAGCATGTAGAGGTCGGTGTCATTTAGTGCACCATATGATTTTTTTTTAAATGGTTGAGTAACGGAAGAGATATCGACAAAACAATAACAATGTGTTTTTTGAGTTGAGTGATGACAGAAGATAAATAAGAAAAAAATAGAAAAAATTATGTATTCTTATTAAAATTTACATATTTGGAATTGACAAAAAAACCAAAGCTGTTTCTAAAATTTCATAAAAAATGGAGATGTGAAACATACTGTAACCAACAGCTAAACACAAGCATATTGAAAATTTGAATATAATGTTCAGATAGCCATGGTTTATCATAGTCCAAGGCATAGGCATGTTGAATCCAAAGCAAAGCCCAAAGCAGACACACAGGCAAAAGAATTCCATGTAAGCATAGGTGAAGGCTTGGCCTTATCATTTGGAGGGAATACATTTTTGAATTTAAAGAAAATGGGAGTGCGTTTTATTGAAGCAAAATAGGTGCATGTTTTATTGAAGCAAAACAGGAGCGTGTTTTAGTGAAGAAAAATGAGAGCATGTTTTATTGAAGCACAATGCATGCTTATTTCTATCTACTACAATGAGTGCTTGTTTTGTCAATTATATAAATATTTTTATTATTTTATACCGTCCCCCCCACTCCCCCTTTTCCCCTAACTCTTACTAACCCCCCTCCTCTCCCTACCTCTAAGCCCCCTCTTTCTGTCACCACCTTTAACCCCCTCTCCTTTATCTTCTTAACACCCCACAACCCCATTCGTTTTCTCTCTCTCTCTCTCTCATGCCTATGTCCCCCCTTATCACAACATGTATCTCCCCTCCCCTTGACCCATAAACCCATAACCCTTTCTCTCTACCTCTAACTCCTAAAATACGAACACACCCCTTACTCTCTCTCTCTCTGTCACACACACATCCAAAGGTCACCCCATCCCACTAAGGACCGTCCACCTCCTCCCCTCCACTCTCTCTCTCTCTCTCTCACACACACACACACATACACACACACACACACACACACACACACATCCCTATGTCTCCCCTTACTACTAACATCCCCTAACCTATAACCTACAACACCTATACACCCCCACACACATCCACATGTCTCCCCTTACTACTAACACCACCCTCCCTTATATCACTCCCTAACCAATCCAACTACCTTTAACCACCACCCCCAACTACATCCCCTCTATAACACCTAGACACCCCAGATTAATCTAACCTACCCCCCATCCTAAAATACTAACACACATTTTACTCTCTCTCTCTCTCACACACACACATACACACACATCCACGGGTCACTCCATCCCACTAATGACACCTCTCTCTCTCTCTCTCTCTCTCTCTCTTAGACACACACACACATCCCTTTGTCTCCCCTTGCCACTAAAGACTCCCACCCCATTTTGCGTGTTTTATTGAAGCAAAATGGCAGCATAATTTTGTGTACTATCCTAATTGGCATGCATGTTGGCAGCCTTGAGAATAGGCTTGGTAGGGTCAGGATTGCTTGGGATGATTTCTATTTTATGGATAAAAAGTGATTGACTTCACTCTACCATTGCATCTAAAATGTCCCTCAACTTTGTGCATTGACCCTTATAACAACTTGTCTTTTACTTTCCAACAACCAACTTATCTAGCTTATTATTGCACCTTCCTAAGGAAATTGCTACTAAAAGACAATAAAAAATCTAAGGAAATTGTTAATAAAAAATCTAAGAAACAAGAATGGTTTCAATAGTTTTGATAGTAATAATGGACATTTGTTAAGTGTAAGTGAGCAAACTCTTAAAAGGTAAGAGGTGAAAGGAGATTACCACCATAACGTGTCGGTCCATGAAAAATACAACGCTTCAAGTAAATAAATATTGTATTCATATATATATGTACATATCTATCTCTCTTTTATTCACGTTTGAGATGCTCTGAGATAACAGGAAATAATGGTGACAAAAGGAAATGACAGAAGCATTGATATGAATATCGATGCAATTGAAGATATAGCGATAGAATTATTTCGCAAGGTTAATAACCACATACTGGCTGAGGAGGCCAAACGGTATTGGGCAGCCACTCCCGACCAACTTTCAGACATCTGCAGTGAGGTTGGCCCCCAGAAGTTGATCTCGGGTGTTATTTTCAGACTTATATCTAATGAAGACCAGTGGGAGCTTGAGAATATATGGGACAGTGTACATGTAAGTAAGTTGGATGGCATCGGAAGAGCCGAAAGCTGTGAGTGTTATGTAAACTACCATGGCGATATTAGAACTGCGATGGCCGGGAACAGTAATGTTGTTTTGTTGCGAAGTATAATGGATTGGACCCGAGCGGATGCGAATGTAATGAGCCAAGAAATTATATGGAGTGGAAGTTTTGTAGAATGTCAACGCTTGGTGAAACTGCTTGATGAGGGTAATAACAATAGATCTTCTGTACAATTAAAAATTGAAGAGTACACTTTTATTTCTCGCCGCCGGGATCATCCAGCAGCTGCTTCTTTAGCAGCTATTTATTCTTTACCAATGGTTACGGTTGATCAGCAACTATTAGATAAGAGTGATGAAGAAGACGGATTTTTATGTTCGATTTGTTACGACAAAATTCCAATCGGATTTGCAGCACAGCAATTGCCTTGTAAGCATCTCTTTCATTTAACATGCGTCATAGACTGGTTTCTTCGTAAACCTAACTGCCCATTATGTAGGAATGAGCGTAAATAACTCTTACGGGTAACTATATACTAGCCGTTAAGAAAGGGTTCCAGTACCTCGGACTTAAAAGAATCGTTATTCTTATTTTTAAAAAGTGGCTATAACAGTTTAGTCTCTTCATTTTTTAATCAATATATATATATATATATATATATATATATATATATTCTACCTGTTGAGAAAGCGTTTCTGGTACCTTAAAAGTGGTTATAAAAATGACCCTTCAAATTATTGAATCTCTCTTAGTTGAGTTATATGGTATCATGTAAGAAAATAAGATGAGTGGATGCCTAGAAATGGAAGGTAAGTGGGATAAAGGCCAAGAAATGTTTTAGAAGGAAACATTCAACCATGATCACCTCCTTCCACTTAAGATCATTGCAAAGGAATGTTGTAATAACAAGTCTAACCTATTTTGTTGCTTTGTGGAATAAGTTGTGGAATAGACTATAGAAGCTTAAGGTTCATTTTTAGTTGAGAGTTGTCGAGATAAGGTTATATGAAAAGGTCATTGCCAAGTTTAGGAATAATGAGTGGTGGACAACATATATAAATTTTAATATTAGAGTTAAACAAGGTTTCCCCATCTTCCTTACCTTTTTTGGCATTTACGTTGATAAACTACAAAAGTGTTTAGAAGAAGTAGGTTGCATCGCTATAATCTTAGCTAGCATAGTTATCATCCTTCTACTTTATTTTGATGACATTGTTCTTATGACAAAGTGTCATTTTGATCTCGATAAGCAATTAATAATTCTTAAAGATTTTTGCTTTAACATGGGTTTGACTATTTACACCAACAAGACAGAAATCATGATTATAAAATCTAAGAACGAAACTTATGCAAAATTAAATTATGATAATAGAAATCTAGAGGAAGTGACTTCTTACTAGTATCTTGGAATTGATATTCATCACAAGCTCAATTCGAACTATAGCATTGAGAAAATGATTAGTGGAGGGTGGAAATCTTATTTTGGTCTTGAAAATAATTGTAAATCAGCCAATCTGGTCATGTGGGATAAAAAGAAACTTGTCTTTGAAACTCATGTCATCCTTGTTAGCTTCTGTGCTTGTGAAGTATGGGGGTGCAACATTTCTAGAGAATCTTGAAGGAAGATTGAGCAAATCCAGAAGCGGTTTACAAGTAATAACATCAAAATTAAAAGCAATACACCTTATCCTATTCTCCTCATAAAAATGGGTATTTACCCCATCAAGAAGATTGCTATAACTAGGTACTTGATGTATAAGCATAAGATAAATAACATGGAAAACAAGATTCTTCCTAAAATTGCTTCAAACTCAAGTGAAAACCAACTATGCCTCAAGCGGTGTGGTGTAAAGATACCATGGCTTGGTTAAACCATTTGAGCATTAATGAAAATGATATTTTGTAGAACATTGAGAATGTCCTATTATTTCTTCTAAGTTTAAAGAGAAATTCCGGTGTGATAAAAATTTACTCGTTAAGAAAAAATTATGATACTATAAGGAGGTCATTAATCCGAACTTGGAAGATCAGAAATATCTCTCGGTAGTAACTAGCTCACAAAAGAAAATTAATAGAGTCAATATTACAACAAACTCTCATAAACTCCATAGTGAAACAGGATGTTGGTGTATTCCTAAACCTCCATGGGTTGAAAGGGTTTGTAATCTATGTGAGTCTATGAGCTTTGAGGATAAAAATCACTTTCTCTTAGAGTGCTTTGCTTACACCCACATCAAATCTGAGTTTCATAGTATTTTTTACAATACAAACCTTTATAACCTCCTAACTTGTCAAAACTATAATGAGCTTGGAAAGCTTTTTGGCAAAAAATTTTAGCACACAAACAAGATTTTAAAGTAGACTAAATATTTTCCTTCTTAAAATCTAATAAACAAAAATTAATCTCCATAAACATTAATTATCATTATCATGAGTATATATAACTCTATTACATATAAATTTAACTTTATATATAATCCCATAAAACTCGTTTATACTATATAAACAAAGATCGACTTTAAGATCCCTTTGAGTGCCCATACAACAAAACCTTAAATTCCAACTCTATGAGACCATGTTTTAGTGGGGAATGTCTTCTAGAATGGTTTCTACGAGAATAACTATTAAATAAAATATTTATAAAATCTAATTTTTATAATATATTAATTAAATGAATGTTTTAAAAAATAGTATATTAACTAAAAAAATTAAAAAAAAATATAAATAAAAATTAAAATAAAAGTTTTAAACAAAAATATATAAAATAAATTTAAATAAAAAGTGATTTTAAAAGAAAGACAAAAAAAAATAGAAATAATCAATTTAATCATAATTCATGAGATCAATTTACACTATGATCGCTGAGCTCACTCTTAATATCATAGTGGATCATATAATATATATGCATAAATGATGTAACCATAGAGGGTAAGGGGTATTTGAGCTTATTGTTTTTTTTTTAAATAAAAACATGATATTACATTAGATGCAAGTGATTACAAAGCAGAGATACAAAACAGGTCTAACAGCTCTCTGGCATGGATAGGCCCCACACAGAGTTCGACATGAGCCACAGAGACCAAAACACAAGAAAAACACTGAGATTAGGACTAGCAGTGGGCACACATGCCCTATCCTTCCAAAAGAGAGATGAGCTAAAACCCTTAGCCAGAACAGGGGTTCGCAAAAAACTGGGCTGCAGGAGAAACCAAATAACATGCCAAAAATGCATTGGAGAAAACTTAAAAAACTTAATAGGCTGAATTATCGGGCGTCGAAAAAAATAGTAGACCCAGGGAGTCACTCCATTTTCTGAAAAGCCGAGGGCAGACATGACATAATTGGATGAGCCGAAGTAGGAACTATACCAGAGGGGTTCTGAACTGGTGGAGAGGGAGATAAGATCCTTCTTTGCTTCTTACCACATTGTCTGCAGCTGTCCCTCGGGCGAGCCACCTCGTCAAGACCTTTACCCACAGCGAAGAAAGAGACACCCAGTTTGGAAGCAATAATGTCCACTTTCTGGTGAATGAGGTGGCGTTTTCCATTATGGTGTTTCCATTCTCTTACCAGTTCCTCATCGCCCGCCATATTTACTTCCCTTTCCATGTAAGAATGGCCTACCATCTTCATGTTCACCCAGTACTCCATGAGGAGGCAATCATAAGCCACAGCATGCCCCGCAGTGGAGCTAGGATCCAGGACCCAGTCCGCCACCTCCTGATGGATTTCTTCCTTGGGAATATTTTTCACAGTATTCCAATGGTCCTCGACCTTACCATCCACTTCCCGAGGGATGTTCAGGGGGATATTATCCTTGAAAAATTCAGCCTATTACTGGGCCTGAAGTTGCACTGTCATAGCCCTGCGGGAGAGTTTTGCAGCACCCTGCTCGGACGGGGATTCACCATAGGCTTTGCCCTTAACCAATTGAATATGCAGGGCAATTTCTGACAAAAGAGAATTATGAGCAAGGGCACAGGGAAAGGAGAAGTCAGAGAGCCGCACCCAGACTAGACCAGAGAGCCACAGGAGAAACCAGAGGATCCAAAAAACAAGGAGGAAGATTGAACGATGAAGATGGCTCAACCAGAGGGACAAGAAATAAGAAGGAAAAGGAGAAATCATTAACCCATCTGGATCGTATAGGGACGACGTCATTGCTTTGAAGAGGAGCACCTCCCTCATACCCTTTGTCATGGCGGAAGCTCTTGCTAAAAAGATAGCCCTATCAATTCGGTCGTCCCACTTCATCTTGTCCATCTTTTCATTTGCGTTTCCAACGAGAAAAATAATGGCCAAGTACAACCACCTATGCCCTTGATCGTTTCCCTCATTAAAGCACTCAGGCATCTTTGTGTTGGCTTGTCATGGTGTGCTCGCACCATCTGTCACCTATATCCACCGCATCGATTGGGTGTGCTGAGTGCGTACCACCCGCAAGATCCTGCGCCACCAGCTGTCTGCAATGATGAGCCCATTCATTTCCTTCAAAGGACTCAAGTGGGCCCCATTGATGAGCCAGCTCCCCCTCAACCCCCACTGAATTGGCCATATGCTAACCGCCTTGCCATCTAAACCATGATACTGGAGTTGCCCTCAATCATCACCAGAAAAATATTATTACGCATGAGACAGTTCAGACCTTGAAGCATCCCTTCAAGTTCTGCAGAATTATTGGTGTCTCGGCCTATGGTTCCCAAAAAGATGAAAATAATCCTTCCTTGTGAGTTTTTGCATAACCCTCCATATCCTGCAGCACCAGGGTTCCCTCTAGAGGCCCCATCAAATTTAAGTTTGAAAACCAGGCGAGGGGGTGGAGACCACAACTTGGGGCTGGAAGGATGAAGGATCCTATCGCGCTTGTGGAGCCCATCCAGCTGGGATTTATCCAAACTCCAATATTCGCCAACATGAATTTCATCAGCGGGTATAAGCTTATCTTCGTCCTGCCATTGCATGCTTCTGATCGAGGAGAGAATATTTTCCTGCACCGTCTGCCAGACCTGATCGAGGCTAGAACATTTGTCCCGAAAGATTCGGCCATTCCTTTCCTTCCAAATGCACCACATGATCATACCAGGTAAGGCATTACAGATGGTCCTGATAATTCTGTTTTTGAAATTTTTTGGTTCCATTCCATCAAAGTTCTCGTCGGCTGGGCTCTTTTCCTGTCACTTTTTCGGAAACCCATAGCCCCTTTATCCCAAATGGCTGTAGAAAAAGGGCAGCTATCCAAAAGATGGTTTGTGGTTTCCTCTGCTTGAGACCATAAGCAACATTGAGAAGGACCCTGGATGCCACGCTTTCGAAGATTTTCACCGGTGAGGATGCGGCCTTTAACAATCAGCCAGGCAAAGGTGGCTACCTTGGGCCATAAGTTTAGGGTCCATATCTTCTTCCATGTTTCCCTATCCTCGACGTGGTTCTCGATTCGAATGTTGTATGCCTCGTTAATGTTAAACATTCCTTTGTCTGAATGTCCCCACCTCAGCACATCCTGCCCCTCCGTGGGTTTGATGCTTCGCCTGTGCATTTCCTCTTGGAAAGTCTCCTAGTCTTCCACCTCAATCTGGTCTGGTTTGTTAATGAAGATCCAGTACCGCCACTCATTAATGATTTGTTGTTTCTAGAATTGATGAACAATAGAATGACCGTCTGCCCTAGTCACTTTTTGAATTGGAGTCCACCTTAGGTTGTCACCCAAACGAGGGAGTTGGTTCCATGAGTCTTCCTAGGACCTCGCAATCCTTCCATCACGAGTTTCCCAAAAGCTGTGTTGTTGAACCAAGTGTCTTCCACCTGTGTTAGTTGAGATGGGGGCCTGTCATGGCCATATTTAGAGCACCAAAACTGGGCTCATGGTTCATTGGTGTGGGATACCCATTTCCACTAGACTTTTGCCCCTTCAACTTCAGCCACGATTTCTGGATCTCTTAGACCTAAGCCCCCCTTCAACTTGGGCTAGCATATGCTATCCCAGCTTACCAAGGCAAATTTATCTTTATCCTCTTTGCCTCCCCATAGGAAATTGCGTTGGATGCACCGAATCTCACGGAGAATGGACTTCGGTGCCGAGAGGACAGAAAATAGGTATATGGGCATCACTTGTAAGGCAGATTTAATCAAGACCAACCTACTAGGAAGGTTTAGAGGTCTGAGAGTCCAATTTTATAGTTTCTGTTTCATTCAGTCAAGGAGTTCAAGCCAGGAAGTACGCTTCAATTTGCATGGGCCAAGAGGAATGCCTAAGTATTTAGAAGGGAAGGAACCTTTTGAGAAACCTAGAATATGGAGGATGTTCTTTTGTGAGGCAGGAGCAGTATTGAGGAAAAATACTTGAGATTTGTCCTAATTTACAGCAAGTCTAGAGGCTTTGGCAAAGAGATTCAGACAATATTTGAAGCTTCTCACTTCTTGGACTGAAGGGTGCCCCATGAGAATGGTATCATCTATGAATTGTTGATGGGTCTGAACATCCATGGTATCCATGAGACGGATACCACGAAGCTTGCCACTTTCTGCCTTGGATTGCAAGAGACGACTCAGACCTTTGTCCATTAAGATAAAGATGAAAGGGGAGAGGGGATCCCCCTGCCTAAGGCCCTTGGAAGATTGAAAAGGACAATTCATGGCTCCGTTCAGGACAATGCTGAAGAACGGGGTGGAGATGAGACCCATTACCCATTCCACCCAGTCATGGCAGAACCCATAGGCTTCCAGCATTCTGTAGATGAATTGCCAACTTAATTTATCGTAGGCCTTTGAAATATCAAGTTTGATCAACATACCTGGTTGTCTCGAGCTTTGCAAGGAATGCAGGACTTCATGGACTAGGATAACCCCATCTAGGATTTGGCGCCCTTCAACTAAACCAGATTGTTCCGGGTAGATCAGAGAAGGGAGAAGAGTTTTCAGACGATTGGAAATAACTTTAGAGATGATCTTGTAGACCACATTGCATAGAGCTATAGGCCTAAACTTGTCTATGTGGTCAGCACCTGTTTCCTTAGGGATGAGTGAAAGGAATGTTGCATTGAAAGCTTTTAACACCCCCTTTTATTTTCTCGATTCCTCCACTATTTCCACAACTTCATCCTTGACCATATCCCAAAAATAGTGGAAGAAGTTAGAGGTAAACCCATCCGGACCAGGGGATTTTCATAGCCTCTTTAACTTCTTGCAGAGTTACCGGTTGAACGAGCATCTCATTATCTTCCCTAGTGATAGAGGGAGGGATTAGGTGAGTGATTTGAGCAATGTCTCTCTCCTTGTCATGGATATCTTCATTGAGAATCTCCGCAAAATAGTTGTTGAGTTCCTCTTCATCTCTTTACGCATTTCTACTCGACCACCATCCATCTTTTTAAGTTTCTGAATCCTCAAGGAGTGCCTATTCTGAATGACCGAATTCTAGAAGAACTTGGTGTTTTGTCCCCATCCTGCAACCATTTGACCTTGCATTTTTGTTTCCAGTATATTCCTTTCCATCTTTCCCTTTCTTCCAGCTGCCCCCATAAGTCCTTTTCTTTTTTCTGCATGTCCTCGTCCCATCCATCTGTCATTCCTTTCAGAATGAGTTGATCAAGTTCAAAAATCAGTATTTTCTTGTCCTCAAAAATGTTGCCAAACTCTTCCTTGTTCCAGGTACAGATTTTGGATTTTAGCATTTTGAGTTTCTGTTGGAAGCAGTACATGGCAGTGCTTGAGGGGGAGACCAACTCCTACCACCACTGTTGAACAAGATCTTTGAAGTCCTTATGCTCCATCCAGAATTGTTCCAATCTGAGTGGTTTCCTCAGAGTGGAGCATGTCCAATCCCAACGAAGGAAGATGGGCCAGTGGTCAGAACCTGCCGTTGGGAGCACCTCTCTCATGGTTTCCCCTGTATCCTGGAGTATGGACTCTGATACCAAAAACCTATCTAAGCGGGATGCAACCAAGTGTTCGTCTCCATGTTTGTTGTTCCATGTATACCAGCCGTTACTAGTTTCTGTATCCACGAATGTGCTTTGAGCTTGTAAGATACCAAAATCCTCATGGAATTTGTCCAAAGTTCTTCGACCTCCCTTTTTTTCCCCAAGGTTAGCGATGAGGTTAAACTTCCCTCCCATCACCCATCTGGCTCCCTCCACTTAGCGGTTGGACCAGTCTAAGAAGTCAATGAAGGCCTGCTTGTCAGGGAAGCTGCTGGGGCCATAAATGTTCACCAGAGTACCCTTCGTCCCTGACACATAGTGATGGAAATATGCCAAGAGGGAAAACTTATTGGTGCTCCAGTTTGAGAGTTCAACCACCTGGGGGAGCTAGAGGATTGCCATGCCCCATGATTGCCCAACAGCATCCAGGGCCATCACCTGGATACTTTTCTAGATTTTACTTCTGATTTTCTCCAAGCCTTCAAAACTACATTTAGTTTCCTCGAGAAAGAGGATATCATGGTTTTCTTGCTTTATTTTCCTATTGAGAGTCCTCCACTTCCTAGGATTTCCACAACCCCTTATATTTCAGGATATTATCTTCATTGGGAAACTTTGGAAACTTTAGATAAGGTCACCCTGATCGTAGGGTATTGGCGTGATTATATGTGTTTGAAACGTACTTCTGTAATGGATTGCTTGTTTTATTTCCTTCCTCTACGTTGCTCCTCCTATGGAGGTTTTCGCTTATGCCTAGTTTAAGGATCTGGGTCAATCTCTAGGTTCGGATGAGCCCCAGCCTTGATGATTTCCTCTTGGAGGAGCTCGAGTTGCCTTCTGGGCACATAACATTTCCCCTTTTTACCACATTTTGCTTCTATCGCGTCCAAATCTAATTCACCTATTTCCATTTCTTCATCCTCGGCTTCCTCTACTATTTCCATCTTTTGGGTTTCCATCCTGTCTAGGGCAGTGATTTCCTTGGTGGGCTGGGAAACCTCCCCTTTTTCCTTAGGCGTGCCATCCTCTGCCATGTCCCCAAGGGCCTTAAAATCATTCCTGGATCGGGTCTCTCGCATCTCCGTGTCTTTTTTGGATTTTGATGTCTTGTTGGCCCTGCTTCTTTTGCGGTTCTTGACCTGGGTGAAGCCATCAGGGGGAGTCCCATTTCTCTCCTGGTGATGGTCTGCTGGGACGGGATTTGCAACCAACCGGGGAAAATTCCTTCCCAAGTGACCGTATTCATGACATTG
The DNA here is from genome assembly GCA_001517045.1 of Pseudotsuga menziesii. NCBI lineage: Eukaryota > Viridiplantae > Streptophyta > Pinopsida > Pinales > Pinaceae > Pseudotsuga > Pseudotsuga menziesii. The sequence continues at coordinate 617,629 of LPNX010538503.1, forward strand.
TCTACATCTGAAGGGGATCTGCTCATAGTCAATGGGTTGGATCCATTCTTCATCATCCAAACTTAGGTTTATAGCTTATGGCATCTCCTTGGAGAGATCCAGGTAAACAAAAATCCTTGCAAAGGAGGTATACCTGTGGGCCTTTTTTGGCTCAGCCACCTTAATAAACTCACCTAGCATATTTCCAATGTCCCTCAGGGTTTCCAGATCCCAAAATTTCCTTGGGGGGAGAAGAGGCGGGTCTAGACTCGGGCCACAGTCATGTCCTTTGTTTTAGGGTTGAATCTGTCTTTCCATGGACGGAGGTAAAGACCAGGGAAAAAAAAAAATAAGGCCCCCCCTCCAAGATATGGTCACGGTCCTCCTGGTTGAAGAAAATAATCATGAAGAAACCCTTAGAGCCGAGTTGTAGGTCATAGGGACCTTTAGGGTTCCACATGCTGCTGATCCATTTAACCAGATCCTTTTCCTTGGGCCAGATCCCCATGAACTTACCAATCATAGCCTTTTCCTTCCAGAGCTCGATCGTGCCCCTCACCTTCTCTGATCGAACATGAACTATCGGAATGGTGGGGGCTTTTGGCAGGCATCCCCCCACACCAGGCTTTCGGCCGGCGGACGACCCCTTCGGTTGGTTCTTTGTGGTTGGGCCCACCCCATTGAGCCCGACTCCATCAGGGGTTCACCTGGGGAGGCAAAACCGCCCGGTGAACCAGCCAGCTTCAGTGAACAGATGGCCCCAGTGGCCAGGCAGCGCCTGTCGACATCTTAGCGAAAAATCCCTGCAAACCCTGGCCAAGATCTCCCGCTCCTCTGTCTCAAAAAATACTACATAAGTTAATAATCCACTTCATCTATAATGGCGCTCTTCTTGTATTTGATCTTATTGTTAATATCATATTCGATCATGTAATATAATAGTGGATCATATAATATGTATGCATAAATGATGTAACCATGGAGGGTAAGGGGTACTTGAGCTTATTGTTAATATCATATTCGATCATGTATTATAATAGGTAGGTGTAATTTATTTAACAATAAAGAGTAAGGGTAGAGTGATTAGATATAATCACAAGCTTAACTTCATCTATTATTAAATATAATTAATAGCTTAATTTCATTGCTTCTTGAATTATTAACTTAACTTCAACTTTAATCATAGTTATATTGGATAACTATTAGCTTAACTATTGGGCTAGAAGAAACAAGTCCTTATCTAGCCTCATACCAAGACTAATCCTTATCCACATTAACTTAACTAGCCTCATACCAAGAAAAACAACTATTATCTTAACTCCATTAACGATACAATTATGAGCCTAACTTCAAATATGAGCTTCACAACCAGAAATTAAGTTGTTGTTATATTATCTTAACTACTAGATACAAGTAATTGACACATTGTTTAGTAAACAAAAACATTATCAATATTGCAAATATATACATCTCAACTTATTTCAAACATATTAAACTTAGTAATATGGTTGTTACTAGTTATATAAGCCATAGCATTTAAAAAAAAACTAATAGACATTTTACACTGTAAATAATATTTAATGTTCTTATATCACACCAAATATAAATCATAACACATTTTGTAGGAGTAAGCTAGCTACCCGACGATTTGCACCCAGGTCTACCTGACACATTTGAGTGGATAGCTTACTTCGTTACTCTCCATGAGACCAAGATTTACATGTATTTGCAACTTACCAATGCAAGTGCAACAGACTGTATGTACCTTGTAGAACAGCTCAATAACAAAGACAAAAAATGGTGGAGACGTAAAATTGTCTTCAAATTATTCACATGCTAGACGATCAATCAACCTTTACTTTTCCTATGCATACACAGAGACATTTTCACAGGAACCTTTTCTTTTTAACTTTCTTCCTTGGTATGGGCTAGAAGAAAATCTAAGATATTGTTGTTAATGGTTACCCAATCACGGTTGAAATAGACCCAATAAACCATGCACTAGGATTTGTAGATAATATTCAATATCACATTATGCATGGAATCAATATGTGAGGGAATCGTCGGCCAAGTTGTTAATAAGAATAGATTATGATTCTGAGATAGATGATTTGGAAAGAAACAAGTTCCAAGGTTCGGCCAAGGATTAAAGATGTTCTTGTTTTAAACATAATACGCAGTTTGAGCTTCTTTTCCAGCCTTGAGGTGAAGTAATGGAACATTATGCAGTCATTGTACAAACAATTTAATATGTTCATAAATTTCCAAATGCGGGTAAGTCGCAAATACTAGTAAGTCTCGGTCTCATCAAGAGTAACAGAGTAAGCTATCCACTAGATGGACTTCAATGAAAATCACCAGATAGATAGCTTACGGCTCTTTCAAATACATATATTGTAATATCATATCATTTAAGGATTAATTAATATTTTAACTCTTGAATTATGGGATTTTTTGTTTTTCTTTTATTTATTAAAATTTTAGAAATTGAATTTTATGATAATTACATTGTAGTAAGCAAGCTTATAGTTTTGAAAATTTAATGCTTATTTAGAATTGGAGGATGCCTTTTTACTTGGGAGAAAAAATATTTTCGAACTTTCAAATTGATTTTTTACCTTTTTTTGGTTGCTATAGGAATTAAAAAGAATTTAACGTTTACTTGTTATTAATCTCTGCCCGGCTAGCAGGGACTCTTGTAATCGGCGTGCCGTCGTTTGCATTACTCTGCACGCCAACCGAAACAATTCAAAATTACTTATTTTAGATTTAACCTAAGTTTTCTATGACATAGGAAGAACCACCGTCTTTGTTACCAATAAATTTCTATTTCATTTATGAGATGATATGAACAACCGTTTTTATTACCAATCAATATATATTGCAGTTTTTCTCAACCAATCACGGACTTTTTTTTCTTATTTGGCCTCAACTCGAGGCACAGCGCAGATTAGTCTTCAAAAACCATAGGTTAAAGTGGACGAAACTGTTTAATTTTTATGAATCTAGGTAATGCTAGAAATTACTTTAGCATTACTTCATTATTTATTCTAACATTAAATGGGCCATTCTAATATGTTCTCTGCATCCCCATCTAGATTTTTCATTTCTGCATCCCCTTCTAGATTTTTCATTGCCTTGCATATTTTATGTGGCATGCTAGGGATGTGTGGGGGTTCCATGTTGGCCATGTGTGCATGTTATGGTAGAGCACCACCACATATTGTCCAGCCATCAACCTCTTGATATGCATCTCCGCCTCTCTGCTACATCTTTACCTTCGACATGCTACGGCATCTTTGCCTTCCACATGATTTTCCTTCCACATGATGTGGGTGATCTGTGAATGCTCTCTTTTCCTTCTGAATTCAAGGAGAACTCAGAACAACTATTTCACGGAAGAACCAACTTATCTCCTATCTCCTGGTCCTTGATGAAGACTTCCAAGGGGACGAGTATGTCATATTTTCAATTATAGTGATGATTTGAACCTACAACATAATGAAATTAGTTTATTTCATCTTTAGAGACATACCAGTGACTCCAAATTAATATATCTAAAATTCCTCGTGCAGGTAGACTTCCAACCCACAACCCCTGATCTCTTCCTCTTTCGTGGCTATCCTTCTTTAATCATATATATAATTCAAATTCATTGAGATTATAGACATATATATAATTCAAATGTGTTGAGATTATAGAAAGTAGTAATCTGAAATCTCAATTTAAGATGGTTTTTTAAAAGATTAAGCTCTTTTGAACACAATGTAAAGAATTTTTTGCACTTCTTCCTTAGAATTTTTTGACAGACCCTTCGAAGGCTCTTGTCTCAGTCCGCAGTTTTGGATATGTTTTTCTAGTTGCGTACAGCGCTGGCAAACCTGAACACAATGTTATTCAACAGTACTTAGAGACAGGCTGAGCTGTGTGTTTTTCAGTGGCCTCTTACATTTTGTCATTTCCTTTTAAAAGAAATCTTTTGCTTCCATACCTTTTTAGGGCTCTTATCCGAGTCCGTGCTTTTGGATATGTTTTTTTAGATGTGTACAGAGCTTGCAAACCTCAACAGAGCGTTTATTCAACAGCATAACGAGTATTGTATCATTTCCTGGTTCTCTTATTGTCCATCAAACCTGTTCTGCAACACGACCTGTTGATCGACTTACAAGTGGACAAATTTGCAATATTTTGCACATATCATAAATTTATTTTAGTAAGATGCTCTTTCCTTGCATCATAGTTGTCACTCTAGTATCTGATAACATTATATTGACAGTGATTATTTTAGTACATTAATGTTCATTTCATCATACTATTCTCAATGAATATTAACATATAAATTTAGCTAAATGAATATGATGGAAAGTGCAAAATATAGGCAAAAAGCACTAACAGAGACGAAAAAAATAAAAGATAGTCACAAATTCTTGAACATTGTTTCTATTTGCATCTAGGCAAGATCGAACTACAGACCTATAGTATGTTGAATATCAGAGGGGAACCTTCAGCTTGTTGAAAATCAAAGAAAGGATCCGCTTATGAAGTGACCAGGCGATGCCCCCATGTTGATGCGTCTCTTTTGAAGACAGATCAAATCTGACCTGCTGAATTTCCTCCCGGTCACAACGTTGGTAGTCATCCGTACCTTTATAGACATTATCCTGTAGTAATCTACTTGCACCGGAGACCAACTTATACTCCGTTCCACCACAGTTCATGGCATCCATTTTGTCTAGTTGATTCAACTTGTATTCCACGCTTCCCTGGTCCTTATTGATCTCCAAAACCAGTTACTAAAGACAAAAGTAATAAAGTCTTGACTCTTAATATCGTAGGGTGACATACTCTACATGTACTAAGAGTAAAATCTTTGAATTCAAATGTGTCGCAGTAACGTAAGTAAGGTATAAGTACGATACTAACAACCATAGTTATTAGAGTCAGGATTAGCAGCAAGCTAATTTTTCTAAATCATCTTTATACAACGACAAGATTCTCGTCTCTGTCTTTTAGAATAACGCTTGATAACCAGAGCTATCCCATGTTTTTGCTAGTATTTTTAGTATTAATATGAATCTAAGAGTTTTTTAATGACCGTTAGCACTAGCTTGTAGATCAAATGCGATGTCAAGGGTGACTTCTTTTACGGAGGAACATGTATAACTAGAGAGGACACTCGTAATTGACTCTGTGAATTAAATTGTGAACCATATGCAAATAGTGCACATGGAAACTATGCTTCTTTCTTAATTCCACCCTCATGGAAGCGCAAAGTTTTAGTAATTGGTTGGCATTGGAATTGACTAGCCACCAAAATAATGTTTAGAATTATATAATATATACTTTTTAAATAGATATAATTTATGGTGCTGGCAAACTTTGATTCTGACATTCCTATCTTAATGTCAAATCACTGGCATCCAATATTGAATCAACAACATAGTCTCAGGATTAAAATTTTGTTATTGTTAGTCATTGTTTTTATGTATTTGTTGGACTTTGTAAGAATTAATACAATTCTATGTTTTTGTGTTAGTGTCTTGTTCGCGTCATCATTTTACTTTACAATTTTATTTGTTTGACTTAATTATAGTTTGTTCACATATAAAATTTAATATTTTAATTATATATAAAAAGAATTAAGACTTTAATTATATAAAAAGAAACATGTGATTGCATAGGGAACAACCCATTTCTATTGAGTGAATGTGATGTAGGACATGACAGTTATAATGTTGAAATACTAAAAAATACAAACACTCCAAAATAAATGGTTCTATTGTTCTAATATGTAGAACCAAATAAATCAATGGTTCTATTGTTGTAATATGTAGAACCAAATATTGTGAACTGAACTCTAAAAAAAGCTATACAAATCAAATACCCAGAGGCTATGAAATCAACCATTAAAGCTATAGAGCTAAGCTAAGAGGCTTAATTAAATACAACCTAAAATTGTCCACAAAAGTTATAGAAATGGTATAATAATGAGCACATGACGTAGTTCTACCGAATCGACTGGCTCAGGCGCTTCTACGGGTTCTCTAACTACCCCTTTCATTGTGGCTTGTGGCTTGTTGTTGGCTGGATAGAAAAAAAAACTATCTTCATATGCCATTTTGCTTTAAACTTGAAATTTAACTAATATACGGTTTTCTTTTAGACTCGATCTCTATTAATAGTAGTGTATTTTTCCAAACCTTTACAGCATCAATCTGATTTAAATTTTAATCAGCCATTAGCTCACATTTGGTGAAAATGTGAGAACATCAAATTCAATTTCAAACGATTAAAGTATTTTTTTTATAATAAAGGTCAATTTGGTGCCAAGGGTATGACTTGTTTTGGTTCGTTTTGGTAGCATCAATCTTATTTAATGAGCCGATAGCTACATTTGGTGAAAACAAAAGATAAAGTTCTATGTTGTTATATAATATGATGAACTTCCCTGTCACTTCGTTTGTTTACAAAGAACTCATAGAACTTGCAATCCATAAAATAAAAATGTTCAAACAAAACAATAATATGTATTTTGAGCACAACCTATCTCAAACTTATGTATTTTGTGCACTAGTTTTGGTAATGAGATTTTTACTATTGAATATACACTTAAAACTTTAATCAAGCTATCATCACAATACTACCTTAATCAAGCTATCAAGCTATCATCACAATACTACCCAAAATACGCAAATGAAAATGAAGTAGATTCAAAGGTCATTAAATCAACTTCAACTAAGCTCTTCAACTATTACATAGTATTTTATGTCTGATGGCAGGGACTTGCTGCCTTTAGTAGCCCGTCTTGTTTATATATGTAAAGCTGTGCATTAGTACTAAAGAAATTAGTACTTAAAGGAATGTAGGAGTTTTTATAGAAAATGTGAACAATCTTATTTGTGATGTTTATTTAATACATAATAGTTATTGATATATTCTAATAAAAAATATGAGGGTAATTTGATTACATATTGTACTAAGAAAAAATAATTATTAATAATGAAATTCTAAATACATTAAAAGAAACATTGCATTTAAAATAATGTGCTCAAAACTTTTCATCGTTTTGCATTAATGACTTGTGATAAACAATAGAAATTTATACAATTAATTATGAATATACATAGGATAGAATTTTATATTCCTCTCTAAAATCTAAAATATCAAAAAAAAAAAAAATACACAAGTGACTCTTTGATTATTAATAAAATACAATTTCATTAATTTTAGGCATTCCTACCTCCATGTTACCTGTACATTATTTAATTGGGATTGTCCTTTAACTCATGTAAATAATGTTACATACGACATAGGAATATCAAAAACTCGTATAAACACCCGTGTATTGTGATCCTCAAGGGAAGAATTTGTGATGGTGGTTGCATCATCTTTGGGAAATTAGTTTTCATGTTGCATGGACATAGGGGATATCACAAATTCATATAAACATCTGTGTATTATGAACCCAAGGGAAGAATTTGTGATGGTGGCTGCATTATCTTTGGGAAATTAGTTTTCATATCTGTCTAATCTTAAAAAAGTTACATGATAAATAAAAATATAGTTACAAGTTATGTCTATCAAATATTTTTAAAATAAAATGAAAACATAAACACATAGGTAATGAAAATATAAAAATAATGTCTTCGTCTTCTCAAATCATAAAAAGAAAGACCCTCTATTAAAAACATGACATGTTGACAATGTGAGCATTACTTAGGATAAACTAGCCTAGAATAAAAATGGTCATCTTCACCAAATGAAACACTAATGATAGGTGGACTAACATCATCAAATGATGTCTCTTCATGAGAAGGCGCTACATGTTAACTTTATTATACTACACTTTATGGGAAGGATTATATTGTGGTGATAGTAGATTGAATCCCATTATGAAGGTAAGGTGACTTATAAGTGGGGTTGGGAATGCACCTAAGGCTAGGTGGCCTTGTTAGTGTGTTAGTGAGTTATCCATTGAAGTTTTTTATGTTATGAGCCTAACCAAGAAAAAATCGGTGGAATTCACTAATGCTAGTATAATCAAAAGAGTAACTAATAATAGACCCATCCGATTATTTTTTGATAAAATCTAAGGGAACCACCTTGGTATTGGAGGGAATTTCTTCCAATACCATAAACCATGGGTTCACTGAATGGTCTCTTCAACATTGGAATGCACACTAATCAATGAAAATAGACCTCTTTCTTTGAATAGTTTGGATGGTCATTCTAAGGCTAATATGATGTTGGAGAAACTGGGATAAGGATCGTGGAAGGAATGGGGCAAATGCATGAATGGATAAGTTTGAAGAGGCAAGAATAAAAAAACAATAGAATGCTACAATCTCCATATCAAGAGATTTTCATTAGAGGTTGGAGCTGATCCCAAATCAAAAGTTTGTGTTGGAGGCAGATTACGGAGGTGAAATTGAGGTGTCCTAATAAGAGAACGATGATGCATTGAACCCACATGTTTTTAGAAAACAATATAAAAAAATGGTAATAGGGAAAACATCCACTAACGAGGAAATTGAATTGATAAGGGTCTTGACAAAGCTATGAAGTCAATGAACATGTGGAGGATGATGCGCAAATAAGTAAATATAATTTCTTTCATATTTTATATGGAATAATAGAGGCTCTGCGATCTATAAACTAATATAGATATTCTATTAGATAAGTTCATCACAAGTGATCTTACAAATTAACTCATTGTGTTATTTTGATTTCATAAAGTATTGAATACCTTGGAATTGGAAGAGAAACAAGAGAAAACAAGTACATGATCCACAAAGCAACACAATATATACCGTGGGAAAATCCACAATATTGAAAAACCTAACCACAAATGAGGACTATGCCTTGCGCTACATATCAATATTCCAATACAAAGGAAATGGTACTCTCTGTGGACTTACCTATGACTCTGTGGCCATAATGGATACTACATGACCTTATATCTCCTATGTTCTTCTCTAACATACACTCTCATGCTATTGCTACATCAAAAGAATGGATCCTCGTGAATCTTGTTCTAGTAAATTGATATTTAACATAGCATGATAATTGTATAGGGTTGATGTAAAACGCCCAATTTTTACTTGGAATGTATTTAATAGAAATGATGTAAATGATGTAAATATGTTAGCATGGATTTCTATCGTGGAGCTCAATGTCAAGGTTTGACTAGTGAATGGCTAGAAATTTATGATGTATGTAATTTCATTTGAATTTTATGATTAGCTTATCATGCCATATCCAAAATGTATGTGAATAGTATGTTGGAAAATAATAAATTGTCCAAGATGGTTGCGTAACGAGCACTAGAAGAGTTATGATTCCACTAGAGGGGAAGAGGGAAACAAGACTATGGGAAAGTAAATCCTTTGCTTCTATGTGTAAACCTTAGAACTCATCCAAAATCATTCATGTGCATTAAATAATCCAATTACCTTCTCTCGAATATTAAACCTAATCATTGAATGCATCTGTGAGGTTGGTGGGAAAAGTCAAATCATGTAGTTATTGAAGGATGTGGGTTGTGACAATTATGTCAATTGTTAACAATCCTTTTTTGTTATGGTTAGAAGCTATGTCAGTTTTATTTTCAACATCATATCATACACCTTGGAGTGAACATTCTTTCAATAATTTTTTCATGCATGTTTCTACACTACATAGAATTTCCTACTACTGTTCAAGACCATTACTAGACTGCATTTAACTCACAAATTCAAATTTGGAGATAAAGGTGAATATTTGGAAGGGAAAATAGTTTGTTGTGGGTGAGCAGAGAGCGTGAGAAATATAGGAACCCTTACTCAGGGAGTTCTTTTACTTTCGAATCCTTGATAAGCCATAATTTATGCTATAAGAGGTTATCCAACATCATACAATAGATTTGGTTCTTACTACACACACTGGTAAGCACTATTAGGGTTGGATTGCTTGAGGGAACTATGGGTTATTAAGGGGAATTAAATCCTTGTGTTGTGTGGAGTAGTTGGAAGGAGTGCGATGGTTCTGATGGTTGAGTAAGATCTTTGTAGAGCTATGTATGAGTTGCGTGCTAAGCGTAACAAGAAGATAGGTTTTCGTCATTCATTGGAAAATGAACTTGTGTTGTGTTTTTTTTTAATTTGTTAATATTACATATAATATATAATATTTAACTTTAATATATTGTTATATTTAACTATATTATATTACTATTTAATCATATAACATATGAATTATAAATTAACATACTATACACCAACTATAATAATATATATGAACTACATACTAAGTAAGATCTGGGTTAGATGGTATTATATGGTGGTTGCTCTTGTTCACTCAAGATTGCTTCGTTATAATGAATGAATATCACATATTTATAATTCATTGTCCAATGTTTCAACAATGTTTCAAGAATATCTTTTTGCAAGAACATCCATTCATTCCGTTCATCTAGGATTAACTTATCTCTGCACCAAACCACCATCGGGATTGGTTGCGCGCAAGAAAATGCAATGAAAGGTTTGAGAGGAAGTTGCTTCTCGATTTACTTTTTAAAAATATCGATGTAGTCTCTTCAATATGAGAGGGGTACTGGAGTGAGCTTGCATTCGGTAACACTATATGCATTTTCAGTGGGTTTTTAACTTGACAGAGATGAATCATGAATCCGTAATAATATTTTTATTTATTATTATGTTATTTTTGTTAATGTTGTTGTTGATGATTATTAACATTTATTGACATCAACTTTAGTTTATTCGAGCTTAACTAGGATAATACTTGGGTTTACTTTAAAATCTTGTTCATGTGCTAAAAAAGATTGCCAAGAAGCTTTCAATGCTCATTATAGTTTTGGCAAGTTAAGAGGTTATAAAAGTTTGTATTGTCATACATACCATGAAACTTAGATCTAATTGTGGGTGTAAGCATAGCACTCCAATAAAAAAATGATTTTAATCCTACTTATATACTCACACACATACCAAACTCTTTGCACCCATATATACATATATATAATGTGATTAAAAAAAATGTTTTATATATTTATAAGATTATTTCATAAAATTATTTTAGAAAAAATAATAATATATAATTTTTTTAATTACCAATATTATTTTTAAGAAAACTAATTACATTATGGCCTACTTAGAATGTCTACTTACAATAAGAAATTAAGATGGTAAAAGTAACATAAAAACGCAAAAGATCGGTACTAAGAATTTTTTTTTCCTCTCTTTTGGGAGTGAAAAACCTATCTTAATTTAACTATAAGCATGAGTGAGGATAACTGACAACTACCATGGACTCTCTTTTTTCTCAACACAGAAAAATAGTTTTTTATTATTGAAAACCATATCACAATTACAGAAACAACTACGCTGATTCTTTAGCCTTCATTAAGCTGTCAAGATATTGTTTCAATAGTGTCTAAAACCAACCACGCAGCCCAACGGGTTCAATAAGTCCCAATCCCTATGACAGCTGAGAGCTAAAATAACAATACACTACAAAGAATACGCTGCATATGAAGAAATGCAAAAATGGGATTTCCGATCCACCTCTACCACCCGACGGTGTCGAAAATGGTCACATCTGATCAGTTGGATCAGGATCAATATAGATTCCAACAGACAGTAGATCTATCTTCACCTGAAATCTGTCTACAGGATAAAATGACATGAATGAGAGCTTCACCAGAATAGTCTTTAAAAAAATTTCAACCTCCTAGCTCTGTGTATCTTCCCTTTCAAGATTCAACATTATCAAGAATGAATCCGTAAAGTTGGCCTAACTCCCTTCTTGAAAGAATATTAGCTACCCCGTTATAAATTATGGAAATGTGCTGGATTGAGAGGAATGAGAAGTGATCCATCAAAATATTTGTATTTTTCAGGCAATGAAGCAACGCTGTAGAACGAAGTTCTGCATTGCCAGATGCCCAGTTAACCACTACCTGTGAGTCCCCCAGGACTTGTAAAGAAGATAGACCCCAACTTCTTGCTAGATATATAAATCCCCATAATTCCACCAATTCTTTCCTAGTATTGGAACCAACTCCTTCTTTCAGCCAACCTTTAAGAGTAGTATCCCTTCCTAGCTTAATAAACAAACCTTCTCCACAAAGAGTATTCGAGGCTGGTCCATCCAAGAAACCAAAAGGATAATCAAATGGAAGATTAGGGAACAAATTCACCCTCAAAGAGCCTAATGTCGATAGGTTGATCCACTCAGCAACAGATGAGATAATCCTCCCGAGAATGACTTCAATCTACAATTTCTGCATATGAAAAGTGGCCCTATTTCTGGCCTTCCACAGTTCTCTACATATGAAAAGTGGGCCTATTTCTGGCCTTCCACAGTTCCCAGAGAACAATGAAATGAAGTTTTCTATCATCAAATCTCCTCCTCAACCAACCACTCAAATTCTCCTAAAGAGAGATGCAATCCCATCAAAAGTTGAGCTAGAAGTGGTTCATAAGTCGAGCCTAGATCTCTTTAAATAAATTACAACTTCCTAAGAGCTTTGTGACAGCAACATAAAATGCATCTACGCGGTCCAATGTAACCTCTTTTCTAAAGATTATCCCACGAATTTTTTTTATTAGAAAAACAATTTTATCTTAAGAGGGAGATGGATTTTGCACATCGAATCGGCCCACCATTCAACTTTATTTGAGTGATTATCAGTGAAAAGGGATCTATAATCCAAAGAGGCAAACATCAAGCCATCCATGAAATTATAAGCCCGGATAAATTTATTAGAATTAGATTACAACGTAATGTTACCTTGATTGAGAAAGTAGACATGCATGTCCCAAACCGATGCACCAGTTCACCAGATAGTCCCAACAAGGAGGAATGAATTAGATTACAACATAATGTTGCTTTGATTGAGAAAGTAGACATGCATGTCCCAGACCGATGGGCTAGTTCACCAGATAGTCCCAACAAGGAGGAATGTTCCCAGTAGGAGTTTCCAAGGTTTTCCTGCACCTGCTTAGGACAAATAAATTCTTTTGGTGGAGAGCTTTGATAAGTTCCTTCTTCAAAGCATAATCACCACCCAGGCCTCAAATAAGCTTTATGCCCAGGTAGATCTTGTAAGAATTTACTTCTTAACCAGATCTAGGAGCTAGAACAATGTTCACACATGGAGTGTTTGACAAAATGTACAAGAGAAATAATAAAGATACACAAAATACATGGAATAACACATGCCAATGGTGCTAATTTCTGATCATATTGTTATCATACATCTTGTAGATGTTATATTACATATTTCTAATACATTGTACCAAACTCGAGTGGCTCTGGAAGCCAATTGGGAAAGTACAAGTGTCATGAGGAGAATTGATCCCCAACCCCCCTAGGTGGACAAAAGGAGCTCCAACTAAGACCAAACAGTCACGAAACCTCATTTGAAGTGCCCTGAGTCATTAATGGGTCCTAAGAAAGCGTTGTTGAAAAGATAGAGGTGAGTGGAGTGCTATAGGTAGCAATAAATGCTCCTAGAAGAGCTAAAACATGCAAATACACTTGTAGCACACTCAGTCAAACATTGGCCCAAGAAATCAAGGGGGTAGCACCCTCAGACATTAAATGAGGTGCACATGTGCTGTGTTGACCAACTAGGGTGATGTTGTAGGTGTGAACATGCCAAAATAACGAGCTATATTGTTGAATCAGCTCTCCTAAGTCTTATACCATAGGATATCATTGCATGAAGGAAAATAAAGTTAACCTAAGGTAAATACTATGTACTAAGGATGTATTAATATTCCAACACCCCCCTTTAATCCAGAATAAGTATAATTTAGTCAAAAATATTTATTAAGGCCTTGGCAACTAAGGCACAAGTCACCGTTTACAAAAAAAAAAAAATTATTGATCCATGTAACCAAGGTAAGTAGGAAAACCGCATGGGACAAAACCTCTCCTCAAAAACATATATGATAGAGATCAAAAATGTCTTCAGCAGGTCCTCTTCTTCACTTGAATGATCTGAAAGAACAAATTCTTGGTGATGGTCTTGGTGAAGATGTTGTGGATTCCAAGATCATGCATCAATGTGTCAGAGTGCTGTAAACAAAGATCATGTGGAGAGGCCCTTTGATGGTCATCATTTGATGATGGAGGGGAAACATAAGAATGTATTTTTTTGCAATCATACTCTGATTTAATATCATAATCATCCATGGAAAATATATCTCTGCAAACTCTTTCCTCAAATAACATCAAAGGATTCAATAAAATTTGCATTATGTGTAGTTGTCGTATCATGAATAAAACCATGAATCTTTCTCCCAATTTGATGAAGCACCTTCACAACTCTGTAACAAAGCTCATGAGGCTCTGAAATATCAGAATATAAGTCATACATAGAAAAACATGTCAGAGGTATGGTGTCTCCATCAACGAATGGATCCATAGGAAGAGAAGCGCGAGCAACTAGATCACAATTGCAATTGAGTGAACCTGGAAGGTATGGAGACTTGAGATGAAACCCATGGGTGTTGAAGGAAAGTCCAAACATATGGAACAATAGTCCCATGAAGGCCAATTATATGGCTTTCCAACCAATGAAAGACATATAAGACATAACAACAACATATACAAGAGACATAGTATTTGAAACTAGGCAAGTTTCTGAATTTCCAACTAGTGAACTTGAGGGTTGATGGGTATTTTGGTCATGATATGGTTGGGGAAATGAGTCAATGAATGTCATAGGCTATATGTCAGCATATATATCATAATCAAAATCAGAAATGGAAATATCTGAGTGGCTTTGGGAAGAGCTTTCAGAAGGCATATAAAAAGCTAGTGAAAAATGACTAGTTTTGGGAGGAAGCTTTGATGAACGGACTAGGAATTTTTTCAAGGAATGGATGGAGGTTTCAGGTTCTGATATATCAGAAGGTGAATTAGAAACAAAGAAAACATAATGGTTTTTACCCATGCACCCAATGCATGCTTAGCCTTACCATTTCCTTGTTTGCGCTCCCATTGTTTTGCGAATTCTGGAAGAGCAATGTGGTTCTCCTCAAGGAGCTTGGTCATGATGTCGATTTTTTTTTGGAATAAATCTCTCTCAAGATGTGACCCTATTCTATAATCACATATGGGTATTTCTCTCTTGTTTCTCCTCCTATATTTCGAGCTCCCATCAGTAGAATTAGATCTTTCTGAACTTGATTCCTTCTTCTCTTTCTCCCTTTGCTTCAAATATTTATTCTTTCTCTGGGATTGATTTGATACACTAGAAGCAAGAGCTTGATCCTTGTACTTGATGATGGTACCCATTTGTATGAGCTTGCTTGCTTCCGAGTCAAGGACTCCATGAAATTTTCTAGTGCAAGCATCTTCCAATTTTTGGTTGTAAGTTTGTTGTAGTGAAATGTCGAAACATATACAGAATACTTCGGCCCCAACTTGGAAAGGATGGAAAAGATAAGATGATCATATTTTTTCTCTATGCCACATTGTTTTAGCTGAATTACTAGCGCTTTAAACTTGGTAAAGAAGTCTTCTATAGTCTTGTAGTGAGTTGGGCTCAGTGAGATTAGCTCATTCTCAAGATGATGGCCTCTCATTTAATTTGTCTTACTGAATAGTGACTCAAACTTCACCTAAACTTCATTCGGCGTGCCAATACTTTCTATGTGAAAGAGAATTTCTCTTGAAGTTTTGAGGTAGAGCATGCCGAAGACCTCATCAAACCTGTTAAAATAGTTAACTTTCTCCATAGTAGAATTGTTAGATTTTTATCATTCAAGCTAGCATTCTGATATTAGGATATTTAATTGAGAGAATAACATGCACAACAATAAAACACAAGAGACAAGAGACACAAAGAATTTTCCTCGGGGAAACCATAAAGGAGAAAACCCCGCAACTTCCTCAAAGATAGAATCAACACCAAAGTAGAAAAGCCCAAAACATAAGGACGATCTTCACAGCTTCTGTCTCTCTCTCTCTCTCACGGAGAGATATTCTCCTCTCTCACTCATGCGCCCCAATGAGTGACTGCAAGTGTTGTGTGAGTGAGATAAATAGAGAGGATCACTCTCTATTTATATTCTTTCGTTCACTTGAAGGGCACTTCAACATGTCAACCTTACTTAACAATTACTTACTAGAGCTGACATCTCTTGGAGTGTCTAATAACCCTAGTGCCCCACAACTTGTGGAGAATTTTCCCTCTGTTGAACAAGGAGGGTTAACCTTGACTTAAATGGTGGGGACTATGAAGCGAATAATTATTCACTTACACAAATAATATTACCAAAATATTTGGAATATTAAATAAGCCATAATAATATATAAATTGATGATATAATAGATATGATGATAGATTACAAAGTGAGTGCCATATATATATATATATATATATATATATATATTAATCGTAAAGGCAATTTAGATACTATCCATGAAAGGATGCGTCATTTTAGAATAGTTGACTAATAACTATTTATTAATTATTAATTATGAATATCAATATGTATTATTATTAATAATTCAGAGTGATATATATATATATATATATATATATATATAAATTATTGTCATTATTTAAGTCTGTTACATTGCCACTCCCTCAGAAAGGCTTTGTCCTCAAAGCCTTATAAAGTTTCTGCATCATCTTTTGTGGTGTCACAGCTGACAAAACATGTCGATACGAACTACTAAGAGTTGAGCACAACTTTCGATATGTGGATGAATCAATCCATCCCAAATTGATTTGTTGTAGACTGTTGGAATTCCCTACTGATCTATCGTTAGGATATTTGATCATATTGGTACCGCTATCTTTCGACATTTCCCACTTTTTAGAATCTCTGTTTTTATGGTTGGGGTGTCGATATGGAATTTTCACAATGTCATTGTCTTTTACGAGTGTCATTTTTTAGCATTGATCTGAGTAGAAAGTTGTGTTTTCGTCTCTTGACGTTTTAAGGTTTCATTCGGTATCTTTTCCAACTTGTTTTCTAAATGCATGTTATCATTTTGAAACTTTTTAATCACTTTTGCATGTGATTTTTTGTCATCTTCAAACTTCTTAAGTTGTTCCTTAAGATCTTCATTATTTCTTCTGATACAATGATTTTCTTCCTGTTTGTCTAGAAGTTTTCCTTCAATCTTCTGTAGATTGTTTTGTCTTTCGATTACTTTTCAACTTCTTAATTTTTGTGACTAGTGTCTTGTTATGATTACCTAATCTGAAAATTTCTTTGGAATGGCTTGATAAAACCTTGTTGACCTTTGTTAGTTCTAACTTATGTGTCTTCTTACTGTCGTCATACTACTGCTAGAGTTTTTCTTTTTGCTGTTTATGATGATGTAACTCTTCTCCTTGATTTTCTAACCTCATCCGGACTTGCGCCAATTCATGATCTTTTTCCATGATGATTTTGTTTAGATGCTTTATTTCTTCTTCTAATTCATTATCGCATCCATGTGGTGATTTGTTGTCATTTTTTGACTTTTTGATTTGGTCTTCTAGGTTTTGATTATGAATTTTTAAACATGATATTTATTTATCCTGATCAGATAACATTTTCTTGTTATCTCTTATGGTTCGTTCTAGCTGTCGATTATGATTCCATAAGCGGTGATTCTCATCGTCTTTCCACTCTTTCAACCACTTTTTCATCTCAACCTCAGCTTGTAGACTTTTATTGATTGCCTTGTATTGTTCTAACTCGTCCACTGTTGTTTGTAGTTGTGCCTTCATTTCCGAATATGTAGTAGGCATTGTTTGTGACTATGTTTCTACTTCACTTTTGCCTTCGTTTCTTCTAGAAGGGTAGATACAAAAGCTTTAATAATTCTCAATATGTCTTTTTTGGAAAAAAAATTCTTCGGCTATTTCTTGTTAGGTCAAATAACCTTTCTTTTTTCCAAAAATAATTATTTTTTTTAATAAAATAATAATAACTATTATTATTATTATTTTTAAACTTAAGTTATATAAAATAATATATAACCTTCCAAATTCTAGTCCTTGACTTTTATTTTTTTCCAATACTTTTGTAAAATGCAAGTAGATTGGGTGGTTGGGAGGAATAAGTGTTACCTTCCCCACCTAGGTTCAAATCCCACTTGCTTCTTTGTAGTTATTATTATGCAATTTTTATATTCAAACCCAAACCCACTTATTCAGAAACCATGTGTGGTTTCACTTTTACCCCTTTTTTTGTTTTACTTTTTTTGGGGTGGGGGGCTACTTTTACCTTTTATTTTTTAAGGACAAGGTCCTATTTTTTAGGGAAGCCCTAGAAGCTTGAATAGTAACTTCACTTGATACCACTTGAAGCTAATAATTATTCACTTACACAAATACTATTACCAAAATACTTGGAATAGGAAATAAGCCATAATAATATATAAATTGATGATAGAATAGATATGATGATAGATTACAAAGTGAGTGCCATATATATATANCACCTAGGGTTGCCTTCACTAGGATAGTCTAATAACCCTAGCACCCCATAACTGTGGGGACTTTAACCATTGACAAATAGGAGGGTTACCCATAATGACTTGACATGACTTTCTCATTATAGAAACTTCCAAATCGAAACATCGGGGCATGACATGACTCAAATACATCCCGGAATAAACATCGGGTTACAATACATAAGAAATGCGGATGAATGCATTTTGAAGTTACAAATACATCAACGCTCCCTCTTAACTAGGAAGGTATTCTCTCGACACAATTTATTAGCACAAGTCTTCTTCTCTGTATCATTTGAATCATAGTAAAGCTCTCGTCATCTTCATCTTCAAGTCATATTCATCTTCAGGTCATCATCATCTTCAGGTCATCTTCATCTTCAAGTCATCTTCATCTGGATCTGGATCATCATTCGATCTGGATCATCATCACTGGATCATCATCAAGTCTAGATCATCACTACTAGATCATCAAGTCTAGATCATTACTTGATCTGGATCATCATTGAAGCTGGCTCATCATCATATCTGGATCGTCATCAAGTCTGGATCATCACATCTGGATCACTTGATCTAGATCCTCATCAAGTCTAGATCATCATGTCTCGATCATCACATCTGGATCACTTGATCTAGATCGTCATCAAGTCTGGATAATCACATATGGATCACTTGATCTAGATCGTCATTAAGTTTGGATCATCATATGCTATCTCATAATGGTGCTATCTCGGTTCTTCTCATCACAGGAAGTTCTACAAAGTCAATCATGTAGACCTACCCTTCATGTAGGTCTTCATCAGTGCTTATATATAACACTTAAGTTAGAATGGCCCACCCAACTCTTACATCTGACCACATCTTGTTAAAAAGTCACGCCCAGCACTCACATCTGACCTCATCTTGTAAGAAAGGCCTAGCACTCACATCTGACCTCATCTTGTCAAGAAGGCTCAGCACTTATATTCGACCATGTGTAAACACATCGCATTGAAAAGGCTTTGCACTTACATCCAACCTCATCTTGTTGGAAAGGCACTGCACTTACGTCCAACCCCATCTTGTCGGAAAGGCACAACACTCACATATGACCATGTGTAAAGACATCGCACCAGAATGGCTCAGCACTTATATCCAACCTCATCTTGTCAGAAAGGCTCCGCACTTACATTTGACCATGTGTAAACACATCGCATCGAAAGGGCATGTACTCACATCTTATCATGAAGGAACTAATCCTATCATCGCATCAGAATGGCCCCAAGTCCCAGACTGAGCTACCTGGTAACTGACCAGGTGCCTCCATTCCTAGAATGGTAGTTTCCCTTACATCTGACCTACTTGTCAAAATGGCCAACACTCACATATTACATGGGAGGAACTTAATCCTTTAGCCATGACGGGATGGTTCAGTCTTTACATCTGATCAAGTGGGAACACATCCCGCTATCACATCAGAATGGCTTCTTAGTCCTAGACTGAGTTTTCCTGGTAACTGACCTGGTGCCTCCATTCCCAGAATGGCAATTTCCCTTACATCTGTCCTACTCGATAGAATGGACAGCACTCATAACTGACATGGAAGGAACCAATCCTCTCACCATGACAAAATGGCTCAGCCCTTATATCTGACCTACTCGTCAGAATGGCTATGGATCTCAGCACTCATATCTAACATGGAAGGAACCAATCCTCTCACCATGAGAGAATGGCTCAGCCCTTACATCTGACCATGGAAGGAACTTAATCCTCTCGCATGTCAGAATGGCTCTAAGTCTCATCATTTCCCCTTAGAGGGAACCTCGATCTCGAGAACACCAACCTTCTCCCTGACACTTTGGCCATTTCTAGCATAGAATCACATCAGGGATGATTACGTCCAAGGATGATCATGAAAGATTCACAAGACCAATTACGTCAGAGGGCAACCTGTCTCATCAGCTATGCTAGAAATCCTTCTTTCAAGAGATCTTAATCTATATCGCTGCTCCTCTCTGCATCATACAACAAAATTCAAGTCAGATCAACCAAATCAGATAGTAGTTTTCAAAAGAAACATACTACCTCCCAAATGGCAACATCTTTTTCCTCAGTTGTACTCACTGCCATGGAGGACTCCATCCTACCAAGCCAAGAGACCACACTTGATCCCATACTGAATTAGCACCTCGAAGTGCTCTTCCTATCAATGGCACTGTCTATTCAATACGAATCCACATAATCTTTTGATTCGCCTCATACTTGAGCCCATAATCAACTATACCCTTCAGGTACCTCACTGCATGCTTTGAAACCATCAGGTGGACATGTCTCAATGTGTTCACAACAAAGCAAATATTTGGCCTTGTATTCGTCAGGTACATCAAGGAACCAATCATCTGACTATACATCGTATCATCAACCATCTCTGATGAAGCAACACTCAATAGCTTCAAGTTTGATGCCATAGGTGTGGTCATGTAGTCTATCATCTTGAACCTCTTTAGGATCTCTACTGCATACTTCCTTTTTCCAAAAATCCATGCCTAGAAAAATAGTGCATCAACACATAATAGGAGCATCACTAGTATTTCGCCTTTAACCTTGAAGCAAAGGTTGGAATCTTCTTTACTCTCAGTAAATCCTGGAGTCATCAGTAATCTATCTATCCCATCGTATCATGTCGAACCTTAGATATTCTGCAGTCAGTCCCTCCAAAGTGGAGCATCGTACTCACTCTATATTTTGCACTCTATGCACTAAAGCATTCTGTACTAGAGTGACAAGTAGCTTCCTATGCTACTAATATTCTATGTATCCATATAGTTTATAGACTTTCATCTTCAACCTTGTAGAAAAGGTTAAGATCTTCATCAAGCTGGCTGCAAATGTCTCTTTGTAGTTTATGCCTTCTTTTCATGAGAATCCTCGTGCTACGAATCTTGCTTTGTATGATGTTTCCATCTACTGCATGATGGAACAATGAACTTCCCTTCACGTATCGATACTGTATCCTAGACATCATACTCTTGAACTAGTCTTCCCTTTCTTCTTGGTTACTTCTTCATAGATGGAAGGTTCTGCATCAATGATTTCATTGCATTCATTATATTATTCTTCATCTTGAACTGTCGTCACTTGTTCTTTGGAACAAGTCTCATCCTTCTTTGCTTGTAGGATATTATGTACATGATCTTTCCTACAAGTAAAATGCATTTGTATGGTTAGAAACATTTCATAAGAAATATTCATACTCGCAAATTCGTATGCATAAATATATGATCATGCAACTAATTTAGCCAATAGAACATTCATCCATATCTCACAAAAATTTTCTAGATGCCTTCCATCTCTACCAGGGCAACATTGAGATTGTGCACTAATCCAATATGACAGCAAAGAGGTTTCATTATAGATAAGTTGCAATGGAGAGTTGTATAGCACCATGAGCTACTTACCCATCACATGCATATTAGTAGTATACTGTCGTTAATGCAAACATCCTATCATGCATAATACATCAACTGAATATAAACAAATACATAACAAAACAATATCAAGAAATGATAATTTAATACTTATCTTTATCTATTTCGTAGGTAGACTCCTTTTTTATCCTTCAGCTTCATCGTGTTCTTCATTCATAACAACATCATTTCTTATCAAAATGATAAGATGGATAAGAGGTTCTTCAAGAGTTGAGTTCTTCATATTCCTCATCGCTTGAGGTATCTTCTTTGGAACGTGAGAGCTTGATTTTCATTTGCTTCCATCTTCTCTTCTCTTCTTATGAGTCGAGCTTGTTCTTCTTCCCAAAGTCTGTTGAACGTAATCACTTTCTTTTGGAACACATTCCTCGCATGAATGAATCCCATGATCCTGGGAGGCCATTCAAGGTGGCTATCACCACTTCTACATTCTTAACTTCTTCTTTTACCACTTTAGGTTGTTTCTTTGATTTGAGAGACCCTAGTAGAGTATGATTGTATGGTGTTTGCATTCTGTATCTTCACATTCTTCAACATATTTCTTAAGGTCATATTCCGATCTATGTTCTTCCCTTCAAATAGCTTGGTCAAGGAATCAAACATCTTCGGTGTCTTTAAGGAATACACTTGTAGTACAAGTTGATTTGTGATTGAATCAACAATGATCTTCTGACCTTGACCAAGTTCTTCTTGTGTAAGACTTCTATCCTCATCTCCCTCTGGAACTGAAACCTCTCTACTCATGTAGGTGTCCCATTAATTTCCTTTAGAGAGATCATATAATTCCATGATTAAAAGTTTTCAACTTCCCCAAGCTTTTCATCAAGCTAATGTGATAGATCCCTTTGAAATGAGAACCTCAAATGAAAATAGTAAAAGAATAGATCTTACCGATTTGAGGTGTCCATCCTGGTTCCGGAGGTGGCTGATCTAGGGTTTGTCATAGAAACCATAATTTTCAAAACTTGGAATCTTTTAGATCTGATTGGATAGACAGATAGATCTCTTCAAATGGAGCTGTCCAATGTACTCTTTTTCTGAAAACAGTGGAGGGAAGCTCCCAGAACATGAAGCCTTAGTTTTTCAATTTCTTCTCCAGAAATTCCTGTCACTATTTCTGTGATATATCTGAAATTACTCCTCCTCTCTGACTAAAATTTCACATTGAGGTAACCTCACATGTCCTTGATCCAACACCATAGGTTTCATCAGAATTGGTTGCACCAATTGAGATTGATGATCCTTTTCCCAAGGTAACCTATCACAGGACTTTTCAAAACAGAAAAGTTGTACAGCATGCCACGTATCGCTAGTTCATCTTCTGAGTCTAATATTCGGACCACCAAAATTACGTTCTGTGCCCTTTCTGGAATGTCTTTAGGAGTTCCATTTGGAACTCTATAGCCCAAGATATGGAAATTATCCCAAGGTGTCATGTTTAGGGATGAATTCTAAAAGAGGATGGAACCCTAACTTGGAGGGATCCTATCTCCCAGAATACAGCGAATCTAAGGCTGAATTTTGGACACAGTGTACATCAAGATTTTATCTTTGGCCCTTGCAATTTTTCTCTCTTGATCCTTTGCCAATATTTGGATATATCTAATGTAACAAAACTTAGCAGTTTTATTATTTAGGGTTTTTCTAGCTCGGGAACAAACTAGGGTTCGACTTTCTCAGAGTTTCACCCAACCAAATTTCTTGATCCAGGTTTCTAAACTTCGATTTTGATGAGGAGAAAAATCCTATTCTAGGCTCACTCAAAAATTCCTCTTCTGTAGAAAGCCCTAATTTCCGCATCGAAAACCGAAAATGCTCGAAATCGAATTCTTCTTCGACAGAAAGATGCATCCTTCAATGGAGAGTCAGCCTAGCATACTTTTGCTGACTTAATTGTGGAGAGAGACCCAAAAAGTAAGAAGCCCTAGATTTTGCAACTGCACAATGTCTTCTTCTCAGGTTAGCTTTGATATCATGTTATATTTGTATCATTCAAGCTAGCATTATGATCTTAGGATCTTTAACTGAGAGAATAACATGCACAGCAATAAAACACAAGAGACAAGAGACACAAAGAATTTTCCTCAGGGAAACCATAAAGGAGAAAACCCCGCAAATTCCTCAGAGATAGAATCAGAACCAAAGTGTAAAATTCTGAAACATAAAGATGATCTCCACAGCTTTTGTCTCGTTCTCTCTCACTGAGAGAGATTCTCCTCTCTCACTCATGCGCCCCAATGAGTGAGTGTAAGTGTTGTGTGAGTGAAATAAATAGAGAGGCTCACTCTCTATTTATATTTTTTTGTTCACTTGAAGTGCACTCCAACATGTCAACCTCACTTAACAATTACTTACTAGAGTCGACATCTCTTGGAGTGTCTAATAACCCTAGTGCCCCACAACTTGTGGGGACTTTGCCCTCTGCTCAACAAGGAGGGTTAACCTTGACTTAGATGGTGGGGACTATTGCTTCGACTTAAAATGACTCACCTAGGGTCAAATTTAGTAGGATAGTCTAATAACCCTAGGGCCCCATAACTATGGGGACTTTAACCCTTGACAAATAGGAGGGTTACCCACAATGACTTGACACGGATTTCTCATTATAGAAACTTCCCAATTAGAACATCGGGGCATGACATGACTCAAATACATCCCGGAATAAACATCAGGTTACAATACATAAGAAATATGGATGAATACATTTTGAAGTTACAAATACATCATCAATAATTTGGCTCATTCTCAGTTCTCATGGTGACTTGGTAGAGGCCCTTGGACCTCAACTGGATGACCATCTCGGCCTTGCACTCAAAATAATTCAATGGAGTAAACAGAGCTCAGTTTTTCTCCATCCTTCCTGCACAACCTGTGACAAAAAATGATTTTAAACCTGTAAAGCAAACACTCAAGTTTTCTGGAAATATGCCCTAAACAACAACTCAAACCTCACAAGATTTTTTTGCAGCTCCAACTAGTTTTGATACCATGTAATAATTTACTTCTTAATCAGATCTAGGAGCTATAAGAATGTTCACACATGAAGTGTTTGACAAAATGTACAAGAGAAACAACAAAGAGACAAAAAATACATGGAATAACACATGTGAATGGTGCTAATTTGTGATCATATTATTATCATACATCTTGTAGATGTTATATTACACATTTATGATACATTGGACCAAATTCAAGTGGCTCTAGCATCCAATTGGGAAAGTACAAGTGTCATGATGAGAATTGATCCCCAACCCCCCTAGGTGGACAAAAGGAGCTCCAACTAAGCCTGAACAGTCATGAAACCTCACGTGAAGTGTGATGGGTCATTAATGGGTCCTAGGAAAATGTGGGTGAGATGATAGAGGTGAATGGGGTGCTCTAGATGGCAATAAATGCTCCTGGGAGAGCTAAAATAGGCCAAATACACCCCTAGCGCACTTAGTCAAACTAGGGACCCACAAATCAAGGAGGTAGCACCCCAAGATATTAAATGAGGTGCACATGTGCTGGGTTGATCAATTAGGGCGTTTTTGTAGGTGTGAACAGGCCAAAACAACTAGTTATATTGTTGATTCAGCTCTCCTAAGTCTTAAACCATAGGATATCATTGCATGAAGGAAAATAAAGCTAGCCTAAGGTAAAGACTATGTACTAAGGATGTATTACTGCTCCAATATATTTGAACTCCTCTCCCAATTTTCCAACAAATATCTTTCAAAATCAGCGTTGGACAGTGAGCGAAACTTCTCCATATGACCGATCTAGCATATTTCCGAGTAACAGTTCCCCTGAACCAATAAACCAGATCCATTCCTTTTAAATATTTGTATTTAATCAACTTCCCCAATAACCCAGAATAGAACAAACAACACCATAATGATTTAGCACAAAGGGAGAGATTAAAATTTTTGAAGTGATTAATGCCTGAGCCTCCCAATCCGTGAGGCTTAGAAAGACACTACTAGGTTTCCAAATGAATCTTTTTAGTTTCCAAATTCCTCGACCATGGGAAGTAGAAAATCAAATTTATCATCTGATCAATAATATAGCAAGGGATATTGAATAATTAGAACCTATAGACCAGTATTCCTTGCAGCACCTACGAGATCAATACAAGTATTCTGCCCAGAGAGAGATGTCGAAAGGTCCACTTACTTATTTTTCTTTGAAACCTTTTAAGAAACCATTCCGAGTCCTTTTTGTTGTATCCATGGATTTTCATATGGAAGCCTATATAGTTGAACCTCCCTTCCAGCTTTTGATATTGAGAGTGAAAAAGATTGACAAGGAGATCTTTTAACAATATATCACAAACTCGTATAAACACCTGTGTATTGTGATCCCCAAGGGAAGAATTTGTGATGGTGGTTGCATCATCTTTGGGAAATTAGTTTCCATGTTGCATGGACATAGGGGATATCACAAATTCATATAAACACCTATGTATTATGAACTCAAGGGAAGAATTTGTGATTGTGGCTCCACTATCTTTGGGAAATTAGTTTTCATATCTATGTGATCTTAAAAAAAGTTACATGATAAATAAAAATATAGTTACAAATAATTTAAAGTCATGTCTATCAAATATTTTTAAAATGAAATGAAAACATAAATACAGAGGTAATGAAAATATAAAAATAATGTCTTTGTGTTCTCAAATCATAAAAAGAAAGACCCTCTATTAAACCATGACATGTTGACAATGTGAGCATTACTTAGGATAAACTAGACTAGAATAAAAATGGTCATGTTCACCAAATGAAACACTAATGATAGGTGGACTAACATCATCAAATGATGTCTCTTCGTGAGAAGGCGCTACATTTTAACTTTATTATACTACACTTTATGGGAAGGATTATATTGTGGTGATAGTAGATTGAATCCCATTATGAAGGTAAGGTGACTTGTAAGTGGGGTTGGGAATGCACCTAAAGGTAGGTGTCCCTGTTTGTGGGTTATCCATTGAAGATTTTTATGTTATGAGCCTAACCAAGAACAACCCGATGCAATTCACTAATGCTAGTATAATCGAAAGAGTAACTAATAATAGACCCATCTGTTCATTTTTTGATAAAATCTAAGGGAACCACCATGGTATTGGAGGGAATTTTTTCCAATACCATAAACCATTGGTTCACTGAATGGTCACTTCAACATTTGAATGCACACTAATCAGTGAAAATACACCTCTTTCTTTGATTAGTTTGGACGGTCATTCTAAGGCTAATATGATGTTGGAGAAACTGGGATAAGGATTGTGGAAGGAATGGGGCAAATGCATGAATGGATAAGTTTGAAGATGAAAGAATAAAAAAACAATAGAATGCTAGAATCTCCATATCAAGAGATTTTCTTTAGAGGTTGGAGCTGATCCGAAATCAAAAGTTTGTGTTGGAGGTAGATTATGGAGGTGAAATTGAGGTGTCCTAATAAGAGAAGGATGATGCATTGAACCCACATGTTTTTAGAAAATAATATAAAAAGAATGGTAGTACTAGAATCTCCATATCAAGAGATTTTCATTAGAGGTTGGAGTTGATCCGAAATCAAAAGTTTGTGTTGGAGGCAGATTATGGAGGTGAAATTGAGGTGTCCTAATAAGAGAAGGATGATGCATTGAACCCACATGTTTTTAGAAAACAATATCAAAAAATGGTAATAGGGAAAACATCCACTAACGAGGAAATTGAATTGATAAGGGTCTTGACTAAGCTATGAAGTCAATGAACATGTGGAGGGTGATGCTCAAATAAGTAAATATAATTTCTTGCATATTTTATATGAAATAATAGAGGCTTTGCGATCTATAAACTAATATAGATATTCTATTGGATAAGTTCATCGCAAGTGATCTTACAAATTAACTCATTGTGTTATTTTGATTTCATAAAGTATTGAATACCTTGAAATTGGAAGAGAAACAAGAGAAAACAAGTACTTGATCCACATAGCAACACAATATATATCGTGGGAAAAACCACAATATTGAAAAACCTAACCATAAATGAGGACTATGCCTTGCGTTACATATCAATATTCCAATACAAAGGAAATGGTACTCTCTATGGACTTATCTATGACTCTGTGGCCATAATGGCTACTACATGACCTTATATCTCCTATGGTCTTCTCTAACATACACTCTCATGCTATTGGTACATCAAAAGAATGGATCCTCGTGAATCTTGTTCTAGTAAATTGATATTTAACATAGCATGATAATTGTATAGGGTTGATGTAAAACACCCAATTTTTACTTGGAATGTATTTAATAGAAATGATGTAAATGATGTAAATATGTTAGCATGGATTTCTATCGTGCAGCTCAATGTCAAGGTTTGACTAGTGAATGGCTAGAAATTTATGATGTATGTAATTTATTTGAATTGTATGATTAGCTTATCATGCCATATCCAAAATGTATCTGAATAGTATGTTTGAAAATAATAAATTGTCCAAGATGGTTGTGTAACAAGCACTAGAAGAGTTATGATTCCACTAGAGGGGAAGAGGGAAACAAGACTATGGGAAAGTAAATCCTTTGCTTCTAAGTGTAAACCTTAGAACTCATCCAAAATCATCCATGTGCATTCAATAATTCAATTACCTTCTCTTGAATATTAAACCCAATCATTGAATGCGTGTGTGAGGTTGGTGGGAAAAGTCAAATCATGTAGTTATTGAAGGATGTGGGTTGTGACAATTATGTCAATTGTTAACAATCCTTTTTTGTTATGGTTAGAAGCTATGTCAGTTTTCTTTTCAACATCATATCATACACCTTGGAGTGAACATTCTTTTGATTATTTTCTCATGCATGTTTCTACACCACATAGAATTTCCTACTACTGTTCATGACCATTACTAGATTGCATTTAACTCACAAATTTGAATTTGGAGATAAAGGTGAATATTTGGAAGGGAAAATAGTTTGTTGTGGGTGAGCATAAAGGGTGGGAAAGATAGGAACCCTTACTCAGGAAGTTATTTTACTTTCGAATCCTTGAGCAACCATAATTTATGCTATAACAGGTTATCCAACATCATACAATAGATTTGGTTCTTACTACACACACTGGTAAGCACTATTAGTGTTGGATTGCTTGAGGGAACTATGGGTTATTAAGGGGAATTACATCCTTGTGTTGTGTGGAGTAGTTGGAAGGA
Organism: Pseudotsuga menziesii; assembly: GCA_001517045.1. NCBI lineage: Eukaryota > Viridiplantae > Streptophyta > Pinopsida > Pinales > Pinaceae > Pseudotsuga > Pseudotsuga menziesii. Next base: position 646,710 of record LPNX010538503.1, read on the forward strand.
GTGTGATGGTTCTTATGGTTGAGTAAGATCTTTGTAGAGATATGTATGAGTTGTTTGCTAAGCGTAACAAGAAGATAGGTTTTGGTCATTCATTGGAAAATGAACTTGTGTTGTGTTTTTTTTAATTGTTAATATAACATATAATATATAATATTTAACTTTAATATATTGTTATATTTAACTATATTATATTACTATTTTATCATATAACATATGAATTATAAATTAACATACTATACACCAACTATAATAATATATATGAACTACATACTAAGTAAGATCTGGGTTAGATGGTATTATATGGTGGTTGCTCTTGTTCACTCAACATTGCTTCGTTATAATGAATGAATATCACATATTTATAATTCATTGTCCAATGTTTCAACAATGTTTCAAGAATATCTTTTTGCGAGAACATCCATTCATTCCGTTCATCTAGGATTAACTTATCTCTGCACCAACTCACCATCGGGATTGGTTGCGTGCAAGAAAATGCAATGAAAGGTTTGAGAGGAAGTTGCTTCTCGATTTACTTTTTAAAAATATCGATGTAGTCTCTTCAATATGAGAGGGGTACTGGAGTGAGCTTGCATTCGGTAACACTGTATGCATTTTCAGTGGGTTTTTAACTTGACAGAGATGAATCATGAATCCGTAATAATATTTTTATTTATTATTATGTTCTTTTTGTTAATGTTGTTGTTGATGATTATTAACATTTATTGACATCAACTTTAGTTTATTCAACTTTAACGAGGATAATAATTGGGTTTACTTTAAAATCTTGTTCATGTGCTAAAAAGATTGCCAAGAAGCTTTCAACGCTCATTATAGTTTTGGCAAGTTAAGAGGTTATAAAAGTTTGTATTGTAATAGATACCATGAAACTTAGATCTAATTGTGGGTGTAAGCATAGCACTCCAATAAAAAAATGCTTTTCATCCTACTTATATACTCACACACATAGCAAACTCTTTGCACCCATATATACATATATATAATGTGATTAAAAAAAAGTTTTATATATTTATAGGATTATTTCATAAAATTATTTTAGAAAAAATAATAATATATAATTTTTTTAATTACCCATATTATTTTTAAGAAAACTAATTACATTATGGCCTAGTTAGAATGTCAAATTACAATAAGAAATTAAGATTGTAAAAAGAACTTAAAAACGCAAAAGCTCAATATTAAGATTTTTTTTCCTCTCTTTTGAAAGTGAAAACCTATCTTAATTTAACTATAAGCCTGAGTGAGGATAACTGACAACTATCATGGACTGGTTTTTTATCAGCACAGAAAAATAGTTTTTTATTATAAAAAACCATATCACAATTACAGAAACAACTACGCTGAGTCTTTAGCCTTCATAAAGCTATCAAGATATTGTTTCAATAGCGTCTAAAACTGACCATGCAGCCCGGCGGGTTCAATAAATCCCATTCATATGACGGTTGAGAGCTAAAATAACAATACACTACAAAGAATACGCTGCATATGAAGAAATGCAAAAATGGGATTTCCGATCCACCTCTACCACCCAACAGTGTCTAAAATGGTCAAATCTGATCAGTTGGATCAGGATCAATATAGACGCCAACAGAAAGTAAATCTATCTTCTTCTGAAATCTGTCTACAGGATAAAATGACATGAATGAGAGCTTCACCAGATTAGTCTTTAAAAAAATTTCAACCTCCCAGACCTATGTATCTTCCCTTTCAAGATTTAACATTATAAAGAATGAATCCATCAAGTGGGCCTAACTCCCTTTTTCAAAGAATATTAGCTACCCCGTTATAAATTATGGAAATGTGCTGGATTGAGAGGAATGAGAAGTGATCCATCAAAATATTTGTATTTTCCAGGCAATGAAGCAGCGCTGTAGAACGAAGTTGTGCATTGCCAGATGCCCAGTTAACCACTACCTGTGAGTTCCCCAGGACTTGTAGAGAAGATACACCCCAACTTCTTGCTAGATATAGAAATCCCGATAATTCCACTAATTCTTTCCTAGTATTGGAACCAACTCCTGCTTTCAGCCAACCCTTAAGAGTAGTATCCCTTCCTAGCTTAATAAACAAACCTTCTCCACAAAGACCATTCGAGGCTGGTCCATCCAAGAAACCAAAAGGATAATCAAATGGAAGATTAGGGAACAACTTCACCCTCAAAGAGCCTTTTGTCGATAGGTTGATCCACTCAGCAACAGATGAGATAATCCTCCCGAGAATGACTTCAATCTACAGTTTCTACATATGAAAAGTGGCCCAATTTCTGGCCTTCCATAGTTATCTGCATATGAAAAGTGGGCCTATTTCTGGCCTTCCACTGTACCCAGAGAATAATGAAAGGAAGTTTTTTATCTTCAAATGTCCTCCTCAACCAGCCACTCAAATTCTCCTAAAGGGAGATGCAATCCCATCCAAATTTGACCCAGAAGTGGTTCATAAGTCGAGCCCAGATCTTTTTAAACAAATTACAACTTCCCAAGAGATGTGTGACAGTCTCAGATCTTTTTAAATAAATTACAACTTCCCAAGAGATGTGTGACAGTCTCACGATCAGAGCAACATAAAATGCATCTACACGGTCCAATCTAACCTCTTTTCTAAAGATTATTCCATGATAAAACTTTATTATTCAAGCAAAACTAGAAAAACAATTTTATCTTAAGAGGGAGATGGATTTTCCACATCGAATCGGCCCGCCATTCAACTTTATTTGAGTGATTATCAGTGAAAAGGGATCTATAATCCAAAGAGGCAAACATCGAGCCATCCATGAAATTATAAGCCCTGATAAATTTATTAGAATTAGATTACAACGTAATGTTGCCTTGATTGAGAAAGTAGACATGCCTATCCTAGACTGATGCCACTTCATCAAATAGTCCCAACAAGGAGGAATGTTCCCAATAGGAGTTTCCAAGGTTTTCGTGCACCTGTTTAGGACAAATAAATTATTTTGGTGGAGAGCTTTAATAATTTCCTTCTTCAAAGCATAATCACCAAAGAGGCCTCAAAAAGGCTCTATGCCCAAGTAGATCTTGTAAGAATTTACTTCTTAATAAGATCTAGGAGCTAGAACAATGTTCATACATGAAGTGTTTGACAAAATGTGCAAGAGAAATAATAAAGAGACAAATAACACATGTGAATGGTGCTAATTTATGATCATATTATTATCATACATCTTGTAGATGTTATAGTACATATTTATAATACATTGGACCAAATTCGAGTGGCTCTGCATCCAATTGGGAAAGTACAAGTGTCATGATGAGAATTGACCCCAACCCCCCTAGGTGGACAAAATGAGCTCCAACTAAGCCCAAACAGTCACAAAACCTCATGTAAAGTGTGCTCAGTCATTAATGGGTCTTAGGAAAGCGTGGGTGAAAAGATAGAGGTGAGTGGGGTGCTCTTGGTGGCAATAAATACTCCTGGGAGAGCTAAAACATACCAATACACCTTTGGCGCACTTAGTCAAACATTTTCCCCACAAATTAAGGAGGTAGCACCGGAAGACATTAAATGAGGTGCACATGTGTTGGTTTGACTAACTAGAGTGATGTTGTAGGTGTGAACATGCCAAAATAACCAGCTATATTGTTGAATTAGTTCTCCTAAGTCTTATACCATAGGATATCATTGCATGAAGGCAAATAAAATTAGCCTAAGGTAAAGACTATGTACTAAGGATGTATTACTACTCCAGCACCCCCCCTTAATCCATAATTAGTACAATTTAGTCAAAAATATTTATTAAGGCCTTGGCAACTAAGGCACAAGTCACCTTTTACAAAAAAAAAAATTATTGATCCATGTAACCAAGGTAAGTAGGAAAACCTCAATGGAAAAAACCTCTCCTAAAAAATGGATATGACAGAGATAAAAAATGTCTTTAGCAGGTCCTCTTCTTCACTTGAATGAGTTGAAAGAACAACTTCTTGGTGATGGTCTTGGTGAAGATGTTGTGGATTCCAAGATCATGCATCAATGTATCAAAGTGTTGTAAACAAAGATCACGTGGAGAGGCCCTTTGATGGTTATCATTTGATGATGGCGAGGCATCATAAGAATGTATCTTGTTGCAACCATACTCTGATCTAATAGCATAATCATCCATGGAAAAGATATCTCTACAAACTCTTTCTCCAAATAACATGAAAGGATTGAATAAAATCTTCATTATGTGTAGTTGTCGTATCATGAATAAAACCATGAATCTTTCTCCCAATTTGATGAAGCACCTTCAAAACTTTGTAACAAAGCTCATGAGGATTTGAAATATCAGAATATAAGTCATACATAGCAGAAAATGTCAGAGGTTTGGTGTCTCCATGAGCGAATGGATCCATAGGAAGAGAAGAGTGAGCAACTAGATCACAATTGCAATTGAGTGTACCTGGAAGGTCTGGAGACTTGAGCTGTGACCCATGGGTGTTGAAGGAAAGTCTAGACATACGGAACAATAGTTCCATGAAGTCCAATGATATGGCTGTTAAACCAATGAAATACATACAAGACATAACAACACCATATACAAGAGACATAGTATTTGAAACTAGGAAATTTTCTGAATTTCCAACTACTGAACTTCAGGGTTGATGGGTCTTTTGGTCATGATATGGTTGGGGAAATGAGTCAATGAATGTCATAGGCTGTATGTCAGCCTGTATATCATAATCAAAATCAGAAATGGAAAGATCTGAGTGGCTTTGGGAAGAGCTTTCAGAAGGCATATCAAAAGCTAGTGAAAAATGACTAGTTTTGGAAGGAAGCTTTGATGAACTGACTAGGAATTTTTTCAAGGGATCGAGGTTTAATGTTCTGATATATCAGAATGTGAATTAGAAATAGAGAAAACATAATCGTTTTTACCCATGCACCCAATGCATGCTTAGCCTTACCATTTCCTTGCTTGCACTCCCATTGTTTTGCAAATTCTGGAAGAGCAATGTGGTCCTCCTCAAGGAGTTTGGTCATGATGTTGATTTCTTTCAGAAGAAATCTCTCTCAATATGTGATCCTCTTCTATAATCACATGTGGGTCTTTCTCTCTTGTTTCTCCTCCTATATTTCGAGCTCCCATCAGTAGAATTAGATCTTTCTGAACTTGATTCCTTCTTCTCTTTCTCCCTTTGCTTCAAATATTTATTCTTTCTCCAGGATTGATTTGATACACCAGCAGCAAGAGCTTGATCCTTGTATTTGATGATGGTACCCATTTGTATGAGCTTGCTTGCTCCTGAGTCAAGGACTCCATGAATCTTCCAGTGCAGACATATTCCAATTTTTGGTGGTAAGTTTGTTGTAGTGAAATGTCGAAACATATACATAAAACTCTGGCCCCAACTTAGAAAGGATGGAAAAGATAAGAAGATCATATTTCTTCTCTATGCCACATTGGTTTAGTTGAAGTACCAGCACTTTAAACTTGGTAAAGAAATCTTTTATGGTCTCGTAGTGAGTTGGGCTCAGTGAGATTAGCTCATTCTCAAGATGATGGCCTCTCATTTCATCTATCTTATCGAATAGTGACTCAAAATTCACCCAAACTTCATTCGATGTGCCAATAATTTCTATGTGAAAGAGAATTTATTTTGAAGTTCCGAGGTAGAGCATGCCGAAGGCCTCATCAAACCTGTTAAAATACTTAGCTTTCTCCACATTAGAATTTAACTCGTTCTTAGTTCTCATGGTGACTTGGTAGAGGCCCTTGGACCTCAAATGGATGACCATATCGGCCTTCCACTCAAAATAATTCAATGGAGTAAGCAGAGCTCGAGTTCTCTCCATCCTGTCTGCGCAACCTATGACAAAAAATGCTTTTAAACCTGCAAAGCAAACACTCAAGTTTTCTGGAAATATGCCCTAAACAACAACTCAAACCTCACAAGATCTATTTGCAGCTCCAACTATCTTTGATACCATGTAATAATTTACTTCTTAATCAGATCTAGGAGCTAGAAGGATGTTCACACATAAAGTGTTTGACAAAATGTGCAAGAAAAACAACAAAGAGACAAAAAATACATGGAATAACACATGTGAATGGTGCTAATTTGTGATCGTATTATTATCATACATCTTGTAGATGTTGTATTACACATTTATAATATGTTGGAACAAATTCGAGTGGCTCTGGCAGCCAATTGGGAAAGTACAAGTGTCTTGATGAGAATTGATCCCCAACCCCCCTATGTGGACAAAAGGATCTCCAACTAAGCCTAAACAGTCACTAAACCTCATGTGAAGTGTGCTGGGTCATTAATGGGTCCCAAGAAAGCGTGGGTGAGAAGATAGAGGTGAATGGGGTGCTCTAGGTGGCAATAAATGCTCCTAGGAGAGCTAAAATAGGCCAAATACACCCCTAGCGCACTTAGTCAAACCAGGGACCCACAAATCAAGGAGGTAGCACCCCAAGACATTAAATGAGGTGCGCATGTGCTGGGTTGACCAATTAGGGCATTGTTGTAGGTGTGAACATGCCAAAACAATGAGTTATATCATTGATTCATTTCTTCCAAGTCTTAAACCATAGGATATCATTGCATGAAGGCAAATAAAGTTAGCCTAAGGTAAAGACCATGTACTAAGGATGTATTACTGCTCCAATAGATTTGAACTCCCCTCCCAGCTTTCCAACAAATATCTTTCAAAATCAGCGGTAGAGAGTGAGCGAAACTTCTCCATACGACCGATCTAGTAGACTTTTGAGTAACAGTTTCCTTGAACCAATAAACTAGATCCATTCCTTTTAAATATTTTTATTTAATCAACTTCCCTAATAACCAAGAATAGAATAGAACAAACAACGCCACAATGATTTAGCACAAAATGAGAGATTGATATTTTCTAAGTGATTAATGCCTAAGCCTCCCAATCCATGAGGCTTAGAAATACACTACCAGGTTTCCAAATGAATCTTTTTAGTTTCCGAATTCGTCAACCATGGGAAGTGGAACATCAAATTTCTCATCTGATCGATAATATAGCAAGGGATATTGAATAATGAAAACCTATAGACTGGTATTCCTTGCAGCACCGACGAGATCAATACAAGTCTTTCACATAGAGAGAGATGTCGGAAGGGCCAATTTCTTATTTTTCTTTGAAACCTTTTAAGCAACCATTCCAAGCCCTTTTTGTTGTATCCATGCATTTTCAGATGGAAGCCTATATAGTTGAACCCCTCTTCTAGCTTTTCATATTGATAGTGAAAAAGATTGACAAGGAGATCTTTTAACAATATATCTTTGCTGAGATAATAAATAGTAGATTTGTTCTGACTAACAACCATACCTGACGCCTTGCAAAATAGTTGTAGAATATCATGAAGTATGGACCAGTCATTCATTGATCCTTTGCTCGCGATGAAGACATCGTCGACGAAGAGAAGGTATGATATGTAGACTTCCCTTGCTATCTTGATCCCAAAGAATCTTTGTTGTGATTTTGCATGCCGTATGAGTAAAATAATCCCCTCCATCACAGTAATAAACAGATAGGGGGACAATGGACACCCTTGTCTAATGCCCATGCTGCCAGTAAAGTAATCAGTCGGGGCTCCATTGATTAAAACCGCAAAGCGCGTAGAAGAAATACATGCCATGATCCATTCTACGATATCGGCAGACAATCCAATTGGAATAAGAATGAGCCTAAGATATGACCAGTCCAGTCTATCGAAGGATTTTTGAAGGTCTAATTTGAGGAAGAGTGCACTTTGGTTGTGACTCTTCGCTAAGTGAAGACATTCTTGGATGATCCCCACTGCATCCATGATTTGTCTAGCCGGTAGGAAAGAGAATTGCTCTTTAGAAATGATTTTACTTAGACAAGGCTTCAGTCTATCAGCAAAAAATTGAGTCATGATTTTATACAGAAGATTGCAGAGTGAAATGGGCCTGTAGTCCCCAAAGTTTACAAGGTGATATTTTTTAGGGATGATAGTCAAGAAAGTAGAATTGAGTGTCTCATTTACCTTTCCCAATCTTCTGCATTTGTCAATAGCATCAGTGATCTTCTGACCGAGTAGATAAAAAAATGACAAACAAATTCCTTCGTACAACTGTTAGGGCCAGGGATCTTATCCCTCGCAAACAACTTGAGAGTAGATTTAACTTCTTCCAACGTAACTGGTTTACCTATGACCTAACAATAAGTCACCTTCAAACATGCGTGGAATAGTTTTTATCGTTCTTAATTCAGTATCTAGGTTAGCAACTCTTTCTTGAGTATGGATATTTTTAAAGAAATCAATAGCCTCAACTATGATTGAATTTTGAGGAGCAAAAAAATCCCCATATTCCTTATTTATTTCCCACAACACATTTGTCGATCTTCTTTGGTTCGCATGTCTATGAAATTTTTTTGAATTGTTATCACCTGCTAGCATCCAAACCACCCTACTTTTCTGGCAGATAGTTTCCTCCATTTGATGAAGGATATGCCCATGCTTGGTCCCCAGGACGATCACACAATATTTCCTCTCTTTGGAAAAAAAGTGCTCATCCATCAACATGGATAAAGATTGAATATATTACTTAGTTTCGACCAGCGTCTCTTTTTATTTCAGCTAACCTTTTCTTCTCCTAGATATGAAACTCCTTCCTTAACTTATACACCTTAGCGACCAAACCATTCATCGTTTGCTGCATTCGAATAGATCACCAACGACACAACACCAAATGAAGAACACGGATTGCTTCGGACATGCAGAGAGTCTGGTTCACCCACAAGGGAGGAGTTATCAAAATTTTCTCCTTCATGTCGAGTAAGAGGAGGAAAATTCTCGAGTCTAAAAATACTAACATCATCTACAGTCTTAGCATCCAAAGCCTCACCTCAAAATCTGGAGAGATAGTCGGCTCAGTAGAAACCCTCGACTGAACAGGGGATTCAAATCCTTTCGAGACCATCAGGATTGGAGATCCAAACTTGCTAGAGTCAAACTTCCCTGTCTCCAAGAGTGAGTTTTCCCAGAAGATCATCAACCGACATGAATTTTAAAAGAGTAGGCACTATACTTTTTGAATTTACCCACGAAAGAAGATGCTGAATCGACATCTAGGGGAAGAGCAAAGGAAAGGTCATCATCTAGCTCAAGATCATCTTCCTGGGAGAGCATATCTAGAGCAAGATTTTGAAGGGAATCACAATGGTCCTTAGAGTGACCCGTATTCTGGCACCTGTGACAACGAAATGGAACTTTCCAATAGTCAAGTTTTTAGATGAATGACCCGCCTTCGCATATCACTTCTATTTCTTCAAGAATCCCATCTCCCATCACTATTTCCACCAAAACATGCAGAGCTTTACGCTCAAAACCCACCAGATGCTCTTCATCAATATGTATAAACTTACATACAGAGTTTGTAACTGCCCAGAAACCATTCAAGTTCCAGCGGAATAGGGGAAAACCTTGTAGGATGACCCACAGATGTCTCTTGGCCAGTTTTAACAAATATCGGTTAAAATCCATGCTCCAATGGGTCAAGACAAGAGATCCGCTTCCTATTACCCCAAAACGCTCCTCCACAGCTTCCCTATCTTCTTACGATAAAAAATGGAAGGCGTACCACCCATTTACCCAAGCTAATACTCTAGTAAAATTCCAGTACAAGATTTATCTCGGATCCAGTACAAGATTTCAGTCCTAAAGAGGTGAACAAATTTGAACTTCCCTACAAGAGAACGTTGAGTGAGGACAGACACCAGATCCATCGTCACGTCACGACCCAGTACACATAACGACCTACCTTTCTGAACCTTCTCAAACGATAGAAAGTTTAGCTTCTTACGCCTCTTCTCCTCGCCAAAGCCCCTCTTTTCACTAGAAACCAGGAACTTTGGTCTAACGAAAGGCTCCAAAGGAAAGATGTCCCTTTCACCCAAAGCCTCATTACCACCTTCACGTGTCAGTGAAGACAGAAACCCTGACCCCATGTCTTTATTCAGACACACGGAAGTAGGTGACACAATAGATGGGGACTCAAAAGATCTTCCCACAGACCGACTCCTTAGACAATCTACCAGTTCCGAAGGCGAAGCCGTGGGAAACCTAGATAAAAAAACGAGCAAAAGGACAGAAAAACCGCTAGTTTTTAGAATTTGTGCAAAGAAAAATCACTTCCCACTTGATTTTCCTGGTTCATACTAGGCTAGCAATGCTCAACTTGACTCCAAGACCAAAAACCAGCAGTGTCCTACTGCAAACCCTTGCCGCCACGACCGTCCTCTCCATCTAGGGTTTCCCACATTCTACGTACATTGTTGCATGGACTCTATCCACTAATATCAACGGATCGCCTTTTAAACACGCCACATAAATGACCTCATATAATGCTTAAGGTGGTATACGGTCAAATAAATGACATTTTATAATCTGTAAGGTTGTATACTTTCATTTCAGGGTGGTAGAATTTCACTTTGTGGAACCATATAATTTTACTTTAAATTAAAATTAAAATTTAAAATAAAATTATATATTACTAATAAACTATTTTATAATAATTTAAATATAGTTTTATTAATAAAAATGTTAACAAGTTAAAAAATAAATTTGTTAATATAAATCCTAATGAAATTATAAAAAATTATTAATGAAAATGTTAACAAGTTAAAAAATAAATTTATTATTATAATCCTAATGAAATTTATGAAAAGACAATATAAACATTTAAAATAAATCTATCAATGAAATTGTTGATGTTTTGTAAGCATTCAAACATATTCTTTAATTATGGGAAGACATCCACCTTTGATAATGAAATTGTCGTTTATTATTATAATCCTAATGAAATTTATGAAAATACTATATAAACATTTAAAATAAATCTATCAATGAAATTGTTGATGTTTTGTAAGCATTCAAACATATTCTTTAATTATGGGAAGACATCCACCTTCGATAATGAAATTGTCGTTGTTTTGTAAATATTGAAACATTTCTTTGCATGGGATAAGTGGCACTTAAATCGCCTCATATTTTCGCCAATTTGTTCTCTAGATTTGGTTATAAAAGCTGGTGGAATCATAGTTCCACCTATGTGCTGCGAAACTATGCCATGGAATTGTGTCCACGGAGGTTTTGGCCCATTTTAAGATGACTCATATCGTTGAAACTCCAAAAAAATAACCAGAAACAGTGGAACTGTGCCTTCGCAGGAAAACCGGTCGCTAGAAAACCAAAACGATTTGAGTGCCAGTTATATCACACCACGTTTCTTTAATGATGGGAAGACATCCACCTTTGACAAGGTCTTTATAATAGTTAAACTACATAACAATTTTCCATGGTGTTATAAACTTTATCTTATGCTAAAGAGTAATATGATATTATTGGAGGTTTTATAATTATTGTGTTTAGAAATGTTTTTTAGAATCTAGTATGAGGGAGTACTGTAATTTCATTCTCAAAGTGTATTTGACATATGACACTTTAATCAAATAATAAAATATTAAGTAAATAAAAATTGTATAATGTTGACCATAATCTCAAATGTAAAAAACTCACACATAAGACTTTAATAAAATAATAAAATTCCTAAAGAAATACATGTGTACAATGTTCTCCCTAACAAAAATTCTAAACCAAGCATAATTATATTCCAATTATGTAAAAGTACAAAAATGAATAAAACTTGGATAGGTCTTGCTATGTCATTGGGGTGGATCCATCATCAAACCATCATTTGCATATAAGGGATTTGGGCACATAATGAAGACTTGCATATTAAACTAGTATGTATCCGTCTTAATTTTAAATCTATGAAGTTCTGAGGTGGTACTAAAAAGAATCAAATCCTTTAAAGTGAAAAGGGATCTGATCCTTCTCGACTCTAGATAAATCTAGAGTTAAATAATACATAAATAAATAAATTATTAATATCACAATTAAGTTGTAACGTAATTTTTCAATCTTAGATCGCATCATTGAGTCTAAATCATGCTAAATGGAAGAATTGAATGAGACGTTTTATGATTATAATAATTGAATGAGGTTTTATGAGTAGAGCATGAGTGGGCCTAATGGTTAAGAGCATGTGTTTCCTCTTAGGAGGTCATAGGTTCAAATCCAGAAGGGGTTGTGTATGTACACCCCTGTAGACTCTAGCACTTAAATCATTGCACACAGAAGAGTCCCTTGTCCCACAAACAATGAGGTCTCATACACCAACATCAATAAGAAGCAACAATTGACAAATAAAATTGAATAGAACATAGCGATCTTTCAACAATTTGAGGCTGTAAACTTCAAGCCATTTCATCAATTAACGATTGGAGGATGCACAATTCAGACTTGTAATCGTTTCATCTTAGTCATTGTAATGTTTATTAACACATTAATAATAGGAGGAATGTTCAGAGAGCAAGTATGCGTCGTTGATATTCCCATAATAATAATTGGGTTTTTTCATTCCATAATGTCGATTAAAATACAAAAGCTCTCATCCAACTCCCATATAAGATTGAAATAATACACCTATAGATGTAATTATATATGTTATTAAAATTTAATAGGGAGATAATAATAATATACATGTCAACTATATTTTACAATAAAAAGGATGGTTTAAAGATTAAATGGTTTAACTCATCATAAATATGTTTTTCTTCTAGATTTATTAAACATTTAAAGGTATAATTAAAAAAATTGACACATAAATCTCTTGCTGTTTAAAATATTTTGAATTAAGATGGTAAACTATATGGATAAGAATAATATACATGTCAACGAAATTTTACAATAAAATGATGGTTTAAGGATAAAATGGATTAAATTATTGTCAATTCTTGTTAGCTCATTCAATTAAAGTGAGGGTCTCGTGAGTAGGGTGGCCTAGGTTCAATTCCTCTTAGGGCTGAGTTAGTTGGGAGGAGACACCAAAAAATACATCCATGCTGAGGGTTGGTGTGGCCTATATTGGTGTGATGCTTGGGTGAATTTTATGGCTTAGATGCCCTTGGGTTTTGGTTCTTAACCAGGGGTTCATTGCTACCATCCTCGAGTGATGGGAATTCAAACCAATTTTTTTTTTATTAAATTATTATTAATATATCTTTGTTGGAGATTTATTAAACATTTAAAGGTATAATTAAAACAATTGAGATATAAATATCTTTCTGTTTAAAATATTTTGAATTAAGATATATATGTGTGTGTTTGATGTTACAAATTGCTTAATATTGGATATAATTATACATAAAAAAGATAATTGAAGAACAATATTTGTGGGATGGAACATTAATTATTAGAGAGATGGTATATCAATATTTGTAATAGAGAAGTGGTAAAAACTTAACAAAAATGTGAAAAATATGACGGAGGAAGAATGGATATTATTACTTGGAAGAATGTATATTCTTACTCATGTAATGTAGTAGAATGAAGGTCATTTTGATTAAGGTAGGTTGAAGAATTCATGATGGAAAGAAAATTCATGACATATTTTTTTTTGGGGCAAATGTGACAATTATTGCAGAACATGAATGTTGTTGCAAAATAAATGGAGGGAAATTTTGAGAACAAAATAAATGTTTCAGAACATGAATGTTCTTGGAAAATAAATGTGACAATTGTTGTAGAACATGAATGTTGGTATTGGAGGGACTTTTTTCCAATACCATAAACCATTGCTTCACTGAATGGTCTCTTCAACATTGGAATGCACACTAATCTATGAAAATACAGCTCTTTCTTTGACTAGTTTGGATGGTCATTCTAAGCCTAATATGATGTGGAAGCAACTGGGATAAGGATTGTGGAAGGAATGGGACAAATGCATGAACGAATAAGTTTGAAAAGACAAGAATAAAAAAAAACAATAGAATGCTAGAATCTCCATATCAAGAGATTTTCATTAGAGGTTGGAGTTGATCTTAAATCAAAAGTTTGTGTTGGAGGCACATTATGGAGGTGGAATTGAGATGTCCTAATAGGAGAAGGATGATGCATTGAACCCACATGTTTTTAAAAAATAATATAAAAAAATGGTAATAGGGAAAACATCCACTAATGAGGAAATTTAATTGGTAACGGTCTTGACAAAGCTATGAAGTCGATGAACATGTGGAGGATGATGCGCAAATAAGTAAATATAATTTCTTGCATATTTTATATGAAATAATAGAGGCTTTGTGATCTATAAACTAATATAGATATTCTATTGGATAATTTCATCGCAAACGATCTTACAACTTAACTCATTGTGTAAGTTTGATTTCATAAAGTATTCAATACATTGGAATTGGAAGAGAAACAAGAGCAAACAAGTACATGATCCACATAACAACACAATATATACCGTGGGAAATCCACAATATTGAAAAACCTAACCACAAATGAGGACTATGCCTTGCGCTTCATATCAATATTCCAATACAAAGGAAACAATATTCTCTATGGACTTACCTATGACTGTATGGCCATAATGGCTATTACATGACCTTATATCTCCTATGTTTTTCTCTAACATATACTCTCATGCTATTGCTACATCAAAAGAATGGATCCTCAAGAATCTTGTTCTAGACAGTTAATATTTAACATAGCATGATAATTGTATAGGGTTGATGTAAATATGCTAGCATGGATTTCGATTGTGGAGCTCAATGTCAAGGTCTGACTAGTGAATGGCTAGGCATTTATGATGTATGTAATTTTATTTGAATTGTGTGATTAGCTTATCATGCCATATGAAAAATGAATGTAAAAATGAATGTAAATAGTATGTTGGAAAATAATAAATTGTCCAAGATGGTTGTGTAATGAGCACTAGAAGAGTTATGATTCCACTAGAGGGGAAGAGGGAAATGAGACTATGGGAAAGTGAATCCTTTCTTGCTAAGTGTAAAAATTAGAACTCATCCAAAATCTTCCATGTGCATTAAATAATCCAATTACCTTCTCTTGAATATTAAACTCAATTATTGAATGCATGTGTGAGGTTGGCAGGAAAATTCAATTCATGTAGTTATTGAAGCATGTGGGTTGTGACAGTTATGTCAATTGTTAACAATCCTTTTCTTTATGGTTATAAGCTATGTTAGTTTTCTTTTCAACATAATATCATAGCCCTTGGAGTGAACACTCTTTTGATGATTTTCTCATGCATGTTTCTACACTGCATAGAATTTCCTACTACTGTTCATGACCATTACTAGACTCCATTTAACTCACAAATTCGAATTTGGAGATAAAGGTGAATATTTGGAAGGGAAAATAGTTTGTTGTAGGTAAGCATAGAGGGTGGGAAAGATAGGAACCCTTACCCACGGAGTTCTTTTACTTTCGAATGCTTGAGAAGCCATAATTTGTGCTATACAAGGTTATCCAACATCATACAATATATTTGGATCATACTATACACACTGGTAAGCACTAATAGGATTGGATTTCTTGATGGAATTATGGATTATTGAGAGGAATTAGTTCCTTGTGTTGGGTGGAGTAGTTGGAAGGAGTGCCATGACTATGATAGTTGAGTGATATCTTCGTAGACATATGTATCAGTTTCTTGCTAAGCATAGTGAGAAGATGGGTTTTGGCTAAGTATTTTCATTTACATATCCGTACATGCATTTTAGAAGTTATAAATTCATAATTATGGTTATGGTTAAAATTTAGAAGAACATATTTAGTTAATCTCCATGCTTACTAGTGAATTGAGGGATGATTGAAACCCTTAATCATCTCAGTGGCCTCTGAATCTCAACCCTTCCCACCAAATCCTTTATACTTCTCACAATAATTAAACCATCACATTATTTCTCTCCTAGTTCAGAGTTTCATGGTGGTGACCATTCATTAGAAAATGAACTTGTGTTGTGTTTTTCTTAATTTGTTAATATTACATATAATATATAATATTTAACTATAATATATTGTTATATTTAACTATATTATATTAGTATTAAATCATATAACATATGAACTATAAATTAACATACTATAATGAACGAATATTCACATACTTATAATTCATTGATCAATGTTTCAAGAATTTTTTTTGCAACATCCCTTCATTCCCTTCATCTAGGCGTAACTTATCTCTCCACGAAATCACCATCGGGATTGGTTGCGCGCAAGAAAATGCAATGAAAGGTTTGAGAGGCAGTTGCTTCTCGATTCACTTTTTAGAAATATCGATTCGGTCTCTTCAATATGAGAGGGATTACTGGAGTGCGCTTTCGCTGGGCAATACTGTATGCATTTTCAGTGGTATTTTTACTCAGGATTTCGTTTGACATAGATAAATTTGTAAGAACATTCTTATTTATCATTAATCTTTGATAATGTTGTTGTTGATAATAATTATTAATATTTATTGAGACTAACTTTGGTTTATTCGACCTTAACAAGGATAATACTTAGGTTTACTTTAAAATCCAGTTTGTGTGGTAGAAAAGATTGTCTAGAAGCTTTTCAAGCTCACTATAATTATGGCAAGTTAGGAGGTTATAAAGGTTTGTATTGTACTAAATATTATGAAACTTAGATCTAATTGTGGGTGTAAGCAGGGCACTTTAGTAGAAAATGGTTTTCACCCTTAACATTTATAGACTCACAGAGATGACAAACCCTTTGCACTGATAAAGTTATATATATATATATATATATATATATATATATATATAATATGATTTAAAAAAAAATGTTTTATATATTTATAGGATTATTTCATAAAANATATATTTTTCTTAATTACCAATATTATTTGTAAGAAAACTAATTACATTATGGCCTAGTTAGAATGTCAGATTACAATAAGAAATTAAGATAGTTAAAAGAATATAAAAATGCAAAAGCTCAATATTAACAATTTTTTTTTCCTTTCTATTGAAAGTGAAAAACCTATCTTAATTTAACTATAACCATGAGAGAGGATAACAGACAACTATCATGGACTCGGTTTTTTTCAACACTAAAAAATAGTTTTTAATTATCAAAAACCATATCACAATTACAGAAACAACTAAGGCGAATCTTAAACCTTCATCAATATATCACGATATTGTTTCAATAGTGTTTAAAACCGACCATGCAGCCGAGCAGGTGCAATAAGTCCCAATCCTATGGCAGTTGAGAGCTAAAATAGCAATACACTACAGAGAATACACTGTGGATCGGGATCAATATAGACGCCAACACTTCATTCCAAATCGACTTACTTTAATAGAGAGTAAATCTATCTTCACCCGAAATATGTTTACAGGATAAAATGATATGATTGAGAGATTCACTACAACAGTCTTTAAAAAACATTCAGCCTCCCACCAGCCTCCCCGATCTATGGATCTTCCCTTTAAATATGACATTATAAAAAATGAATCCGTCAAGTTGGCCTGACTCCCTTTTTGAAAGAATATCAGCTACCTCATTATAAATTATGGAAATGTGCTGGATTGAGAGGAATGAGAAGTGATCCATCAAAATCTTTGTATTTTCAAGCCGACCAAGCAACACTCTAGAACGAAGCTGTGCATTGCCAAATGCCGAGTTAACCACTACCTTTGAGTCCCCAAGGACTTGTTATCACGTCCTCACCGCTCTACCAGAGAGAACACGACTTCACGACTATCAAATATGGGCAATCTAGCCCCATGAACATAAACATACAAATTGCATTGGAATTAAAACATATACATATGCATAATACATGTAATTACAATGGATACGTTTCGTTCAACACATTCAAGCATTCATCATGTTCATATTAATTCATAAACAAATTGATTGGAGGGATTGAATGCACAAGAATACTTATCTTGAGAAGAATCTTTCCTGCAACTAGCTATGTCGCTACAACGTTCCATCCAACCATAGACCAGTGTGCTCATCAATATCTCAGTAGCACTGCCATCCCCGATTTGGGAAAGATTCCACAAGGAACTAGGGAACAACACCTGGCTCACACATAGCCAAAACCATACATCCACAGTCAAGCCAACACACCGTTGGGTTTCATGGACTGTCCAACCGAGCCAAAAAGGAATTGGGTTTCAGAGCCTGCTAAGGCAACAACCAATAACATGGGGTCCTTGGACTTACTCCGCCAAGACAACAATCACATCCAACACAACCATCCATCTCATAGATGGTTTCTTTGGAGTTACTCAACCAAGCCAACAAAAGGATGCACTTCACAACAAAATAGAGTTTTTGGCTATGGACAAAAACGTCCTGGGAAGCCAAAAAGAAAATGGAAACAAGGGAAAACAACTCTCTAATAGCAAACTCGATTTTGGAGATGTGTGATCTCCAAAATCTCAGTACAAGTTAATACTATATACATCACATGTGTGAAATCCCCAACTTCTTATTAGATAGAGAAATCCCCATAATGCCACCAATTCTTCCCTAGTATTGGAACCAACTCCTGCTTTCAACCAACCCTTAAGAGTAGTATCTCTTCTTAGCTTAATAAAAAAATCTGCCATAAAGATCCTTTGAGGTTGCTCCATCGAATAAACCAACATGATAATCAAATGGAAGAGTAGGGAACAACTTCACCTTCAAAGAGCCTTTTGTTGATAGGTTGATCCACTCAGCAACATATGAGATAATCCTCTGGAGAATGAACTCAGTAGATAGTTTCTGCATATCAAAAGTGGCCCTATTTTTGGCCTTCCACACTTCCCAAAGAACAATGAAAGGAATTTTTTTATCTTCAAATCTCCTCCTGAAACAGCCACTCAAATTCTCCTCAAGGGAGACACAATCCCAGCTAAAGTTGAGCTGGAAGTGGTTCATAAGTTTACCCTGATCTAATTAAATAAATTACAACTTCCAAAGAGATGTGTGACAGTGTCTAGATCAGAGAAACATAAAATGCATCTACTTGGTCCAATGTAACCTTTTTTTTGAATATTATCCTAGGATAAAACTTTATTATTCAAGCACAACAAGAGGAAAAATTTTATCTTAAGAGGGAGATGGCTTTTCCAAATCCAATTGGTCCACCATTGAAATCTATTTGAGTGATCATCAGTGAAAAGGGATCTATAAGCCAAAGAAATAGACACCGAGCCATCGATGGAAGTATAAGCCTAGATCAATTTATCAACATGAGGTCCCAACATAATGTTGCCTTGATTGAGAAAGTAGACATACTTGTCCCAGACCGATGCCAGTTCACCAGATAGTCCAAACAAGGATGAATGTGCCCAATAGGAGTTTCCAAGGTTTTCCTACACCCGTTTCAGGACAAATAAGTTCCTTTGGTCAAGAGATTTAATAAGTTCCTTCTTCAAAGCATAGTCACCACCAGGGCCATAAATATGATCTATGCCCAGGTAGATTTGAACTCCCCTCCCAACTTTCCAACAAATATCTTTGAAAATAAGCTGTAGACAGTGAGCGAAACTTCTCCATACAGATGATCTAGCAGGTTTTTGAGTAAGAGTTCCCCTGAAATAATAAACCAGATCCATTCCTTTTAAATATTTGGCTTTAATCACGTTCCCCCATAACCCATAACATAACAAACAATGCCACAACGATTTAGCACAAATGGATAGATTAAAATTTTCTAAGTGTTTAATGCCGCTGCCTCCCAATCCACGTGGCTTAGAAAGAAATTGCTAGGATTCCAAATTCCCCGACCACAGGAAGTGGAACATCAAATTTCTAATCCGATCGATAATATAGCAAGGGATATTGAATAATGAAAACCTATAGACTGGTATTCCTTGCAGTATTGACGAGATTAAGACAAGTCTTCCTCCCAGAGAGAGATGTCAGAAGGTCCAATTACCAATTTTTATTTGAAAGCTTTTAAGCAACCATTCCCGATCCTTTTTGTTGTATCCATCTTGTTTCATATGGAAGACTAGATAGTTTAACCCCTCTTCCAGCTTTTTAGATTTATAGTGAAGAATATTGACAAGGAGATATTTTGACAGCATATCTATGCTGAGATAATAAATAGTAGATTTGTTCTGACTAACAGCCATACCCGACGCCTTGCAAAATAGCTGTAGAATATCATGAAGTATGGACTAGTCATTTATGATCCTCTTCCCGCAATGAAGACATCACCGACGAAGAGAAGGTGTGATATGTAGACTTCCCATATTATCTTGATCCCAATGAATCTCTTTTGTGATTTTCCATGTCGTATGAGTATACTAAGCCCCTCCATTGCAAGAATAAATAGATAGGGGGACAATAGGCACCCCTATCTAATGCCCCTACTACCAGTAAAGTAATCAGTCAGGGCTCCATTGATTAAAACTGCAAAGTGCGCAAAAGAAATACAGGACATGATCCATTCTACGATATCGACAGGCAATCCAATTTTAATAATAATGAGCCTAAGATACGGCCATTCTAGTATATCGAAGGATTTTTGAAGGTCTAATTTAAGGAAGAGTGCACTTTGGATGTGGCTCTTCGCTCAGTGAAGACATTATTGGATGATCCCCACTGCATCCGTGATCTGTCTACTTAGTAGGAGAGAGTCTCACTCTCTATTTATACTTAATTTCCACTTGACAATTACCCTAAAGGGACAACTTCTATAGGAGAATCTAATAACCCTCATATAACTCAATTGTGGGGTCTAATTCCCCGACTCCCAACAGAGGGTTAACTTCAATGACTTTACATGACTTAATTTACTAATTACTCTCTCGATTGGAGGTACACACCTCTCTGTCAGGGTAGAATGAAATACAATAAGAAATATACAAGTGAATACATTCCGAAGTTACAAATACATCTACACTCCCTCTTAACTAGGAAGGTATTCTCCTGAAACAATTCATCATCACAAGTATTCATCAATGGATCATCATCAAAGCTCGATCATCATCATCATCACTGTTGCTGCTATCTCTCAAATCTACTCATCATAGGAATTTCTACACAGCTATCCCTTTTTCACGGTGGATATAGGCCTATCCTCCATGTAGGTATTCATCATCTCTATGAGAAAGCCATCAAGTACGTACATCCCAAGACTTATTATATGCATCTTACAAAACTTGCAAGATCTCCTAGGACTAATTATATGCCACTGCAAAATGTGAAGGAACATCTTTGGACTGATTACATGTGTACTATACTATTACCTCATCATATTCTGATCATCTCATCATCACATGGAGCACAACCTAGATACACATAACACAACACTCATATTCACCAGCATGGTAGGACAAACCTACTACCATCCGGGAAAAGGTTTCCAACACTTACATCCACCAGCATGGTAGGGCACACCTACTAGTACAAACCTACTACCATCCCGGAAAGGCTCTAGCACTTAAATCCATCGGTATGGTAGGACACATGTACTACCATACAGGAAAGGATCCTAGCACTTACATCCACCGGCATCGTAGGACACACCTACTACCTTCCGAGAAAGGCTCCAACACTTACATCCACCAACATGGTAGGACACACCTACTACCATCTGAGAAAGGCTCCATCAGTTACATCCACTGTCATGGTAGGACACACCTACTACCAACCGAGAAAGGCTCTGCACTTACATTATGACCATGGGAGGGCCATCCTACCACCATGTCAGAAAGGCTCTGCACTTACATATGATCATGGGAGGCCTAGCCTTCCACCATGTCAGAAAGGCTCATGTGTATTTGTGTCTTCTAGACTCGCCACTTCCCCTTGGAGGGAACCTCGATCTAAAGAACACCAAGCTTCTCTCTGAAGTACTCAAACTTCACTTTGGCTAACAACTTGGTCAATACATCAACTATCTGCTCATTCGTCACAACATACTGGAGCTTCACTGCTCCTCTCTCCACCATATCCATGATATAGTGATACTTGATCTTGATAAGCTTCAACTTGTCATGGAACACCGGGTTCTCCGACAACTTCACACAAATCTGGTTGTCATAGTATATACAAGTAGCATCCAACTAGGGATCAAACAAATCAGACAATATCTTCCTTAGCCACACTGCATCAAAACTAGTGGAACAAGCTGAAACATACTCTACTTCGGTTGTACTCGATGCCACGTAGGAATGCTTCCTGCTAAACCAAGAGATCGCACCTGATCCCATACTGAAGCAGGACCCCGAAGTGCTCTTCCCATCAATGGCACTACCTTCCCAATCCGAATCCACATAACCCTCCAGGTTAATCTTCTGATTCACTTCATACTTGAGCCCATAATCAACTGTACCCTTCAGGTACCGCAGAATATTCTTTGTAGCAATGAGGTGAATATTTCTCGGATCCGTCAAGAACTGGCTCAATGTGTTCATAGCAAAGAAAATATTTGGTCTCTTTTTCATTAGAGACATTAATGACCCAATGATCTGACGATACATCGTGGCATCAATCGACTCTGATAAAACATCACTCAATAGCTTCAGGTTTGATGCCATAGGTGTGACCATGGCCTTGCAGTCCATCATCCTGAACCTCTTCAGGATATCCACTACATACTTCCCTTGTCCAAGGGAGATTCATCCGCACTCTATCACACATCCATGCCTAGAAAGTAGTGCATCATTCCTAAGTCCTTCATCTCGAACTCGACAACAAGCTTCCTCTTTGTGTCAGCAATCAACCCATTCTCACCTGTCACAAACAAGTCATTTACATATAGTAGTAGTATCATTGGGTTCCCTTCCTTAACCTTGTAGTAAAGGTTGGAATCTGCTTTACTCTTGGTAAAGACCAAACTAGTCAGGAAGTTGTTAATCCTGATGTACCATGTCCTGGGTGCCTATTTCAAACCGTACAAGACCTTCTTTAATTTGCACACATGAGTATCCCTATCATGTGTCTCAAATCCGAGTGGCTGCTCCACATACACTTCCTCTTCTACTACACCATTCAAGAACGCGGTCTTGACATCCATCTAGTGTATCTTCCATTTCATCACTACAACCAAAGTAGGTACTGACTGATGGAAGTGTATCTGACTATAGGTGCAAAAGTTTCTTCATAATCTATCCCTTCCTTTTGGGAGAATCCACGTGCCACGAATATCTCTTTATACTTCTCTATGTTTCCATCTACAATGTTCTTGATCTTGTAGATCCACTTGGAAGTCAAAATATACTTCCCTTCTAGTCTCGGGACTACATCCCAGAGATCATTCTTCATGATCAATTCATGCTCCTCGATCATAGCATCCTTCCATTCTTTATTTTCTTCCACTTCTTCATAGTTGGAAGGTTCTTTATCAATGATGTCACACAGTAGGGCTACATAACTCGAGTAGGACCTATTTCTCTTACTTTCTCTGTGCATTTCTTCTGGAGCACCATATCTCTCTGCTCCTAGGATAACCTCTTGTGCCCATGCTGGTTTCCATTTGTAAGAATTCTTCTCACGGGGTGGATTTATAGGTTCCTGAGGTTCTTCCATTTCTCGATCTTCTTCTGAAGTTTCTTCATTCATTGTTGTATCTCAGATCTTGGGTACTTATGATTCTTCAAGGTATTCAGCACGTCTCTTTCTGGATTTTTTGTAAGCTGATTCTTCATCAAATTTCACGTCCTTGCTAATGTCGATCTTCTTAAATCCCAGGAGATATATTCTGTAAGCCTTCGCGCTTTCACTATATCCCACAAATATACCCTTCTTTCCTAAAGGATCTAGCTTCATTCTCTTTTCTTTCAAAATGTGTATCTACACCAGGTAGCCAAATATTCTGAGATGGTTGAATTCTGGTTTCTTTCCAGAGAATACTTCTTCTGGTGTCTTGTTCTCAAGTACTCTATGTGGAGTACGATTATGTACATACATTGTTGTCCTAGCAGCTTCGTCCCATAGATGCATAGGAAGATACTGATCATGAAGCGTTGTCATTGTTTCTTCCATAATCGTTCTATTATTCCTTTCTGCAACTCCATTCTATTGTGGATTATATGGAGTGGTCAAACCCCTCTTAATCCCTAATTCTCTACATAATTCCTTGAATTCATATGATGTGAGTTCTCCGCCATTGTCTGATCAAAAGGTATTCATTTTATTCTCTGTGTGGTTTTCGATCAAGGATTTGAATTCCTTTAACTTATTGAATACTTCATCATTTCTTTTCAAGAAATATATCTATGTCTTCCTAGAAAAATCATCAATGAAAGAAACATAATATACATACCCACTTAATGAACTGGATGACATTGGACCACATACATCGGAGTGAATAATTTCCAAGATTCTTTTTTCCTTGGTCTTGCTACTTGGAAATGTCTTCTTTGTGTTCTTTCCCTTCACACATCCTTTGCAAACTCCTTCATGCTTTGCCGGTATTTCTGGAGCATGTTCAACAAATTTTCTTGCAAGTGGTAGTGCCCTATAGTGCACATGTGTAAGCCTGATATGACAAAGTTCACTTGGCTCTACTGAGTCATGGACCAAAGCTTCTTCTGGTTGGCCCTTTAATTTGTATCAGCCTCCCTGTTTCTCTCCAATCACTACAACATCATCTATAGTATTTCCCTTTGGCCACATAAGGACTTGGCCATCTGCAAATGCAACCCTCACACCTTTTTCATCTAATGAAGATATGGAGAGAAGATTCTTCTTTAGCCCCGCTACAAATAATACATCTTTCATCTTCATAGACTTTCCAGAGTCTTGCTTATAGGAAGCTTCACCACTTCCTTTTATAGGATAGTGGTAGTCATCCCCAAGTTTCACTTTGTGGGGTGACTCGTGTTTGGATAGGCTCACAAAGGATTCTTTAAATCCCATCATATTCTTGGAAGCCCCACTATCTATGAACCAATCATAGCTTCCATGTGTAACAGATCCCGTGAGGGTAGAAATCAAAATATTCTCTTCATCGCTTGACGAATCTTCACTTATTTCTTTGACTCTCTTCGTGGGAGGTTCCTTATCCTCTGCAGTGTGAGAATGATCTCTTCTTTTGTTGTCCTTCTTCTTGTGGGAGCCACCTTTATTTGTAGGACAATCTCTGGCGAGGTGTCCTTTCCCATCACATGTATAGTATCTGACACTAGATAGATCTCTGTTAGATCATCTAGGGTTATCTTTATGATTCTTGTGTGAATGCTTACCTTTCTTGAGATGATAGTGGCCCTTTCTAATTTTCTCGGTGTGTGTTATGAGAGCTTGATCTTAATTTCCCATCTTTTCTTCTCGAGCTACTAGTGGATCTTCTTCTTGTGAGCATTCCTCCCACAACGTGCTGAAAGTGATTAACTTTATTCTAGCACAAATCCCTTGAATAAAGGAGTCCCATGACCTATGGAGACCATTCAAGGTGGTCATTAGAATTTATCCATTATCTACTTCTTCTTCCATAGCTTCAAGTTGTTATTTTATTTCACAGACCCTTGTAAAGTATGACTGTATGGTATCTACATTTTGGATCTTTACATTCTTTAACTGATTTTGTAAAGTCATCTTTCGATTTATATTCTTCCCTTCAAATAGCTTGGTCAACGAATCAAACATCTCTTTACGTGTCTTTAGGGAAGACACATGTGGTTTAAGGTGATCCTTGATGGAATTGACAATAATCCTCTTGGAATTGACCAAGTTCTTCTTCTGTAAGGCTTTAGCTCATCTCCATATGGAACTGGAACCTCTTCACTTATGTATGTCTCCAATTCACTTTCTTCAAGAACAAGTGAAATCCTATACTTCCATGCTCGGAAGATATCAGCTCCTTCAATATTTTCATCAAGATTGGTGTGATGAGACATCTTTAATTAGAACCTGAAATGGAAATACAAGATATTTAGATATTACTAATTTGAGATGCCCGAACTGGATCTAGAGTTTATCTTTTGCAGTGTCGATTGTTTGGTCCAGGGTCAAATTAGGGTTTGACTTTCCCGGAGTTCTACCCAACCAAAAATTTCGATCTTGGTCTCTAAATTTAGATTTTGAGGAGGAGAGAAATCCTATTCTTGACTCACTCAAAAATTCCCCTTCTGTGAAAATCCCTAATTTCCCACAGTAGTGACAGGTCAA
This sequence comes from Pseudotsuga menziesii, assembly GCA_001517045.1. NCBI lineage: Eukaryota > Viridiplantae > Streptophyta > Pinopsida > Pinales > Pinaceae > Pseudotsuga > Pseudotsuga menziesii. The sequence goes on from LPNX010538503.1 coordinate 672,664, forward strand.
AAATTGAGAATGCCTGAAACCAGATTTTTCTTCGATAGGAAGATGCACCCTTCAATGGAGAGTTATCCTAGACTCCTTTTGTTGATGATCTGTGGAGAGAAACCCAAAAATTAAGAATCCCTAGATTCTGCAGTTGCACAGTCTCTTCTTCTCAGGTTAGCTCTGATACCATGTTAGATTTTTATCGTTTAATCAATATGATCTAGGATCTTATCAAAGAGAATAACATGCACAACAATAATCACAAGAGACAAGAGACACAAATAAGTTTCCTTGGGGAAACCATAAAGGAGAAAACCCCACAACTTCCTTAGAGATAGAATGAGCACCAATAACAAAAGTAAAACCCAAAAGTACAAAGATGATCTCCGACAGCTGTTCTCTCTCTCTCACTTGTGTGAGATACTCCTATCTCACTCATGTGCTATTGTTGAGTGAGTGTATGTTTAAAATAGAGAGTCTCACCTTCTATTTATACTTAACTTCCACTTGACAATTACCCTGCAAGGCCGAATTCTTTAGGAGAGTCTAATAACCCCAATATAACTCAATTGTTGGGTCTAATGCCCCGAATTACAACATAGGGTTAATTTCAATGACTTTACATGACTTAATTATATTAATGACTCTCCCAATCAGAGGAACACACGTCTTTGTCGAGCTACAATGAAATACAATAAGAAATATACAAGTGAATACATTCTGAAGTTACAAGTACATAAACAAGTTTACAGGGTGATCTTTTTTAGGGATGATAGTAAAGAATTAGAATTGAGTGTCTCATTTTCCTTTCCCAATCTTCTGCATTTGTCAATAGCATTAGTGATGTCTTGACTAAGAAGATAAAAAAATGCCAAAAAAATACTTCGTCTAGCCGTCAGGGCCAAGGCTCTTATCCTTGGTGAACAACTTGAGAGTATATTTAAATTATTCCAACGTAACTGGTTTACTTATGACCTGACAATCAACCTCGCCAAACATGCATGGACGATTTTTTACCATGCTTAATTGACTATCCAGTTTAACACCTTATTGATGCCTAGAAATTTGCAGGTAACAACAGTTAGGGATTCTCCCCAATAAACGTTCCCAACTAGCTCGTTACTATTTGGTATGGGGAATTCGTCTAGTTTACGGTCCGACTACCGTAGGTCAAGTATAAAAAATAAAAGGTTTTACCGGTTACGGCCCGGTCCATAGTGTATATTTTAGTGTTTTGAATTTAAGTATGATATGTAAGTGCTTATCTAAAAATGCAGACTGATAGAAAATACGAGGAGCGGTCACAATGTGATGCACAGGTTCTTACCTCTCGTCTTAACTCTCTCGCATCTAAATCACACATAGCAAGAAACTAAAACTAACTATTTAACCTATCCCTAGGCAGCAAGATTATCATTTATCAATGAGTAATGTATTTTGTGCATGCATTAAGAAAAATCACAAATAGTTGTTACTTAATTCAAGACACATGCACATTAATAGATATATGAACAACAAGATAACTCAATGTTTATGAAAAACCTTCATTACTCATAGTGGAAATTTCATAGAATAAACTAGAGTACATTCATAACAAGAAAATAGGTTCAAAGAGTTAGAATGATCTCATAGTTAATGGCCAACAGCTGAAAAATGAGATAGTTCACATTCAACAAATCCATAGCACAACATTTGAAATCTTCCACCTAGATTTTTCCAACAGGAAACTTGTAATTCTTATTGCAAAAGGAAATAGTTCTTCTTACAACATAATCTCACAAATCTATCTGGGAAAAAGTCATTTCTTCTATCTAACTCTCCTATACTTATACTACAAGAAAAACTCTTGGGCTGCCCCTCGGTGACCTTTGGGCTCCTCCCAACCATTCAGTCCCACAATTTTGTCTTTTAGTGAGTGCTGATGATTTATACAATACGTTACATTTCAGACTAATATTTTAAGAGCACTTTTAAAAAAGGGACCAGCTTGGTAACTGATGAACTTTCCCCAAGCCTGGGCCTCTGCTGCTATTGATCTATTTGAGATCTTAGACCCTTACTTTCTTCTTCTCTTTCTTCATTTTCTTTATCTTCCTTCCTTGCTGCCTCCTTTCTTCTACTTTCTCTTCTAGACGCATCTTCTTTACAGCATCAATCACCCTGTCATGAATAACCAGTTCTTAGATCACTTAGCATTTGACAAAGTAACACAAACTATATCAATACATGCATTCTATAAAATGAACTAAAAACAATATTAATGCATGCAAAGATAAGGAAAAGACAATCCTGCAAGCTGGGTCTGAAAATCCTCTAAATGTACTGTCCAAACTAAGATCACAGACCCAATAAAACAGGCTCTCCATCTCAATCCAGGCCACATCTGGACCAATTCGAAATCCTCCGATGAAAGCAATGAATCATAACAAAGTAACCACTAATCCGAAACCCCAAACTGTGCTTCTCCATCTCGGAGAAAACCGCCATGAAAAAAAAAAGTAAAATCACACAAGAGAGGTGGGAAAACCCTCACGGACAGGAAAAATCCTAAGCATCGGGTGAAAACCTCCTCATCGACGAATGAAACAACTCTGTGTCGGAAGGTTAGGTCACTAAGCCACCTCAATGGAGGAAACAATAAGGAATACGGCTTCCGTGACAATAAGACACCATCGACGATCGGAAGGACTAACCATAATGCGTTGGAAAAATAGTTTAGTATGCAGCCGCTACGGCGGGAGACAGACAGACTAAAAGTTCCGCAGTCAACATAAAAACATTCGGGATCGGAGGCTTGGAATACTAACCAGTATTGCATTGGCATATGAACCAACTAACTGTCGGAGAGATAGCATACTATATAGCGCAACTGTGAGAAACAATCAGACTACGGCTTCCGCAATCCAAAGAAAATTTTGGCGATCGGAAACTTTAATAACTGCAGATCGATGAGTTTACAACAAGGCCTCTAAAATGGTGGCGTGACAGAAGACTAGAACTCCGACACTTAGTGAAAACATTTCTATAGTGAAAACAAAAGATCATCACAAAGCAAACAGTTTGAACCAATAAAACCACGTAATCGGCGAAAGAAAAACTAACCATCGGCTCGTTCTTCATCTGTCCTCCAAAATGGCGGTGTTATAGAGGAAGCAATGCTCTGACAACGATTAAATTAAGAATTCCGACAGTCCAAAGAAAAAATGAAATAAAAGCGCATCGATGAAAATAATAACTGTCCATCGGTAAGTTCATTACTTATCCTCCGCAATGGCGGCTGCATAGATAACTACCGCCCCCATCTAGACATAAATAAACTTCCGACAGCGATAAAGTAAATCATTTTAAATAAAAAAAGGCCATCAATTTCAACTTCATAGTCAAAAGCATCATTCTGAACAAAAGATAATCATTCAACTTCCAAAAGTGGTGAACAATTTACCTCAATTCAACCTCAAAAGATCCAAATTTGTAGCAGAGGAACAACAAAGTTTAGCAATCCCAAACAAATCCAGGCAAGATAAAATTAAAAAGAGGGTCCAAAATTTTAAAAAAATTGGGAAATAGTTGCAGCTGCAACAATTGGCGACTACCTGGTGAACCCAGATCTCTGGACAATTTCTTCCTTATGTAACTGACTGTTTGATAATAAAACCAACATGTTGAATTCTTCTAGATTTCTGGATTTCCCAAATGGAAAATGTATCTACTTTTAATCATTGATGATAGTCTAGTTTAGGAAAATGGAAACCAAGATTTCAAAGTCAAGGTAACTCTTTTGAGGCCAGGAATATGAGTTTCATTTTTACCTCTATTTTTAGGTATCTTCCAGCTTGGACACAACGGGATTGTAACATATGGTAAATAGAAATATTCATTTGTTCCTCATTCCCATTCCATTTTCCACTTTTGTGCTTTTGGAATTTTGTCCGTTTTGAGTCCTCCTACATGCCTTTCTTTCTGAATTTTTATTCAAGCTCCGCTATCCATAGTGTCCTTTTGTGTGAGAGATATATTTAATTTTCAGCTCACGGACGAAGAAGAACTTTGGCAATTTTGTACTCATATGGTTCAGTACATTGTTTTGATACACATTTCTTTCTTAGGAGATTTTGACTCTTATATGTCTTTTGGCTTTCAATTTTTGGCATGGGATCATTTATATATAATATACTGTTTACCCTGCTTCCTTTCCCTGGGTCTTTTGCTGTTACCCCCCTAAGACATTTACTAAATGTGAGATGGATGGAGCCTCGAAATAGTATTCTGGACCTCTTGATCCTGAGTTATTTTACAAGAATTAAGTAGGACCTCAATGTGTTCATAGCCATTTAGAAAAACTGCTAAACTAGAAGAAATTCTTCCAGATAAATCAATAGTACACAGTTGAGAGTTTTGATGCCCTCCATGCAACGAAACGTTTGCTTCTTTTATTGAAATCAATCAAAATCTAACTAAAAACAAACATAAATAAAATAAAATAAAAATAAGAAACCAAAACAATTTATTTCTGTACAAGATAATCAAGAAATAAAAATCAAGGAAAATATAATTTGAGAACTAAAACACTAACTGATTAGTTCTCTACCCACCCCTGCTAATCTGGAAACTTGTAAGTTGAGGGGCTAGGCTTGACTACAAAATAAAAAGGCCTACCCATTATCTAAATCTATTGTACTTGAAACAAAAGCTACATCTGAAACTAAGTTTACTATTTAACAATCAATCTCACCAGCCCGTGAAAATCGATGGAGATCAGGTTGGGTATCTGATGTACTGCTAGCTTCCTCTACTTGGTAGTTTCTCGGTTCTAGCTCAATTAGATAATTTCCCAACACAGAATTCACTGGTTCATTTTTTTCTTCCAATTGAGTAACATTGTGCTTCATGTGGGGTTCTCTTAATATTTTTATCTGATTTGGACTTCCCTTATGAGGTAACGACAGATGTGACCAATCTGATGCGAAGTACCCATTTAGTCTTGCTGACCAGTATCAATTCAAAACAAGTCCATAAACATTAGGTATGTCTGCTGCTACAATATCAATGTACTGACATATCTTTTCATTGGCAGATAAGCGAATTAGAACATCTTCCATTTCCCCGACTACTTTCACATTGGTCCTTTCTAACTGAGTAACTTGCCAGGTAGTGGGTTTAGGTTGTCCATTGATCTTTTTGCAGACTAAGAGTGGCATAACACTGACTGTTGACCCCGATTCTACTAAACAATTGTGCACCTTATGGTTTAAAATCTCAAAATTCAAGAGGAATGGTGGGGTTTTAAACCTAGCCTTACCTCCCACACTTGCTTCAACAATTTCTTCTACAGGTTGGTTTTTAATGGGAAGCTCTTCCTCTGGTACCTCAAGTGCTTTTAACCATTTTTCTTTCTATTGAGGTACATTATACATTTCAAAATAATGAAATATTTTCCTTAGCCCTTTTAATTTCCTCCACAATATCATACCCCATCTCAGGTGCTTTGATATTTTCCTTGACATTATCAACGTTGTCTTCAATAGGCTTATCAGACATGTTGACATGTTTCGGATCTTGAATGGTAATGGTAAATTCAGGTATTTTATCATCTGTGTTTTTTTTCTGTCTTTTCTTCATATTCTCTTGAAATTTCTTAATCTTTGGAATTATTGAATTGTATTTATTTAACAAACCTTGACTTCTTGTTGTCACATTTGTTTCTAATATCTCTTCATGTTTCAGAGAACCTTCGTCTTCCGTATCAAAAAGTGATACATAGTCCCATAAAACCAGAGCATCATCCTCTTGTTTTTCTGTGGATTCATTTCCCTTTTCTTCCTCATCATCAGCTTCTGTTAGTTTAGAGTCCAATAGCTGATTCATTACTAATGTCATCGAATTGATCCATTGAGGGAAATTTTTTTCCAAATGAGGTTGCTGATGAAAGGTGCAAAAATTATCCATACCCACCTCAGTTAAATTCATTGATGCAGGAATGTGTGGAGGAGGTTTAGATTGATTGTTGTCTTCTCTCCTTTTATAGTAAGGCTTATATGCTTTATGTGCCTCCATTTCTTTTTCCAAATCTATCACTCTATTAGATAGCTTTTCCATCATCTTCACCATCCCTTCAAAATCATGTTATTGCTCATCCCTACGCTTAGTCAGTAGCAATGCTTTCTTACCAAAAGTTTTTTCTCTAGATTGCTCAGGATAAATTTATTAAACAGTATTTGTTTTATGTTTTAGTGATATTTATAAAGATCTCATAATTATTTTAATGTTTAATATTTGTTTAACAACATATATTCTAGTTGTTCTAGTACTTATAATTTACACTTTAATTATGAGGGTTTGATGTTCAACTTTCTTTCTTGTCGTGATACAATGAAATTACCAATAAAGCGTGAAGTCATGAATGTGGTGTCTATTTTGAGAGGTGTTATGAGAAAAGCTATGTTGTTTTTCCAAGTTTGTCAAATTCGAGCAAAGAAAAAATAGATTTGTATTTAGAATTTCGTTTTGTAGTAAAAACAAAAGTTGTAAAGAATTGTGTTAGCTTTCTTTGGGTTATTTTTTAGGATTTTTTTATTGGCATTTGATATGTCATTTTTGCAAGTGTTTGATAGTATGTTATTAATTAATGAAATTATGATAAATAGTCATGTTTTTTTACACCGGTTTATTCATTATTCAAGTATTTTTCATTAAAAACAAAATATGTTATGACCAGCTAGACAGATTGTACTAAAGGTTGTCTATAAGTTTGTATCCAGCAACCGCATGCAATTATTATTAGAATTTTTTGAAGTGGACCAATATGAAAAACTACCATAAAACTGACATGTTTAGTTTGGCACAGCATCTTCCCTAATTTCCAATTCAAAAAAAAAATAGAAGTACCATTTTGAAGACAACACATCAATGTTGGACACCATGATTTTTCCAAAACAAATTATCGTGTCTTTAAGAAGTTATTGATTTTTCATTTCAATGAATTCTATCAAATTTTGAATCAATCCACACACCTTCTAAGAAATATAATAAATAAAATTAGTGGATCACATCAATTTCAACAAAATTTGCATCTATAGAAAGTAGATTGAATTATGCAATTAATGGTATTATTTGTGAAGAGAAATTATAAGAATTTGATATGATCCGATCTCTCCGAAATTCGAAGAAGAGTCACATATGTGATGGAATTCAATTTTTGAAATATTACAGGTTTTCGGCCGAAAGTTATCAAATGTTCGGGTGAATGTTAGATTTAACAAACGAAAAAAAGTTTGACCAAACAAATAGTTTGGCCGAGAATGTCTATTCAATTTTTTCCTCCTTCCGAAAAAAAACTTGAAATGTTTTTTCCAAACACCGTTTCGTTAGATGAACTTGAAAAGTTTTAATGTTTTTCCAAAACACTGTTTCAATTCTTTATTTATATGAATGAAGGCTTAACATATTTGATCAACATTTTACACAGTTATAGAAGAAGGAAGGGGCTCTCTTTTCTGGTAAGTATTCTTAAAACTTATTTTTTAAGGTGAAGGCTATTTTTATTTGATACCAAACATTATTTTGAAAATTTGTTGTCTTTTTTTCTTTATAGAAGATGTCTCTCGAAAATATTTTATGGTACAATTTTTATTAAAAATTATGCACCAATTTAGTCTATCGTACATTTTAAAAAAATATTTTGAACAATATTTTATGGACATATTTACCTTTTATAACCTTGCCTTAAACAGGTTAATTATCAATTTTTAGTAGTCATCTTTTGGATTTTTAACTCGTAATTTATATTTAGTGAACGTGGCTTTATACTCGTTAATTATACTTCTATAACATTTAAATAAACTATAATTTTTTTGTAATTCACATGGCCTAGAAGTGCCAAATTTACTTGATAACCTTCCTTGTAGCCATTATCACTACTTTTTGTAGTCATATTGTTTGAGGTGGATGACTCTTACTTTTTTTGTATTTTATAAGGTGAATTTTTTTCTTTGATGATTAAGATTATCTCGAGGGCAATTTATTCTAAGTTGAAGGTATACATTGAATAATCATGGGCAACAAAAAAACTTGAAAGAGGAAATGTGATGTGCTCAAGATGATGCCTTACATAATGAAAAGAAAAAACTCAAATACCATGAAAAAAAGAAACAAAAGAATACAAATATTGAAGACATTGGTAATGATGATGTAACTAGAGACTTGGATAAAAATGTTGATGATATGAATGTTCAAAATCAAACTCAAGAAGAAATTGAACCAAGTATGTACGGATATTGTAAATTTGTTTAAAATGTAGTAATAGGTTTTTGTAAATGATGTATTTTTTAATATAATTTCCAAATGCAGATACAAATGTTGAAGATGTTGAAGACATTGAAGAATCACAAAATGATGCAAATATTCAATCCAATAGAGCTAATATTATATATATATTTGTTATTAAAATATTTTAAACCATGTAATTATAATTATAATTACAAGTCATATTTTTATGATTCAAGTTAAGTATATTTGAAATATTCTAAATTAAAATTGAAATTGAAATATATATAGGTGGCTTCATCATTGACGATGACATGTTACAAAATATTGATAAAGAAAAATTTGGAAACATGAAACCTGACCATATTGTATGATATCATGTTGAAAAGATGCGTGAACAATTTTTGGAAAAAGAATCAGTGGTAACACAAGCTCAAATTTTGAGGTGTTTGTTAGTCTCTGAGAAGTTGAAGGAAGCTTTGTCATTATTAGGTATTCAAAAGAGGACAAAATATTCAGAGGTGAAGCAAAATGTGTTTGAAAATATATCCAATGCAATAAAAAGGATTGGAAAATCCAGAAAGAAAGATACTAGTGCTCCACGTAGAATAATACAAACAATGATTATTTCATCTAGTACTAGACAAAAATGTTTGACAACGGATATCACAAAGGTTATTGGAACTTCGCGGAAAGCATTGTACAAATATAAAAAATTTCGATTACAAATAGATGCAAATGCCGAGCTTGGTTGTTGGGAAATTATTTGTAGACAACCCTATAAAGATAGGGTCGGTGAAAGTGTTAAGGCTATGATGCATGAATATTGGGTGGCAAATTCTAATGTTTCACCAAATGTAAGAGACATGATATGACACAAAATATATTGAAATAAGTATGAAATACATCCAAAACATATATTGGAGATGACTCAAATACAATTGTTCAATAAATTCAAATATGAACATAATGAATTGAATCTGTCAATCAATACATTTGTACAATAGAATCCATGGTATGTTAGACCTATCACTATTCGTGACACATGTTGTTATCGCTATCATGTTGAGTTTGAATTATATTAGGAAACATTTCTTTGGTTTTGTAAAACATTTTTTTCAAATTCACCTCCTTCCACAATTCGTGCTTTTATATCTGAAATTCTATGTGAAAGAGATAGTCACAAGAATTTTTACAGCAAAAGATGTGTTGGTGGAAATAAATGTGATAATTGTGGAACTCTAGCTTTATTCCACCATAAATATCCTATTGATATTAATGATCCGTTATTGTCAGATATCATAGTTGATTGGAAGAGATATGAATATGTCACGTATTCCCACAATTCTATAAGTTCTTCAAACACTCTTTCAAAAAGAATAGATTTACAAGAAGATAAAATCAATGTTACAGAGGTTTTGAAAAAGTTTGAAAAATATATTTATAAATACATAAAACATTCACATAGAGAACGATGAAAAGGCTTGCAATTCAAAAAATCATGTCATGTTTTTCCACAGGGGACTATTTTTTTTGTGGTTGATTTCATAGAGAATTACACATTTGAAGAAAAAAAAGAAATGCAGAGTGAATATTATCATTCTGACCAAGTTTCTATATTTGTGCATGTTCTATATAGACATGCTCAACAAAATTTCAATGACATAGAAAGCACGAATGACAATCGACATGTGATCAAGGAATACCATTTCTATATCAGCGATGACCGCACGCATGATACACATTATGTACAACATTGTTTTGATATTATTTATGGTTCATTGAAAACACGTGGAGTTGTAATGAATGAACATTGGATATGGTCAGATGGATGTGAAGGGAAATTTAAATCTTGACTATCATTCTTCTGGCTATGTCACCTTCATAAAAAAACAAATATGAAACATCGTTGGTTTTTTTTTTTTAAACTGGTCATGGAAAAGGGGAGCATGATGGTGACAGGGCGTGTGTAAAACGAGCACTTTGAAGGTATCAAATGAGCCATTCTGCCAATCTATTTGTGTGTGCTAATCAAGTTGTTCAATGGTGTCATTTAAATCTCAGCCATGTTTACAATCAACAATCAAAAGATGTCTGCAGGTATGAATTTTCTTTTCAAAACAAAATTATACAACTTAGAATGACTTTAATATGTACATCTACTAACATTTTATTCACATGTACATGTAAAATTGTTTATGTTGGACAGGATTTTTTGGCATATTAGAATCCAAGATATAGACAGATCAATCCCATATGATGCTAGCACTATTCATGGAACTTGATATTTACACTCAATCAAAACAAAAACCTTCTAAAATGTGTTTTCATTTGATAGTAGGAAGCTAACATGATTTTTCCTATTTGCATAGAGGACATAGAATTAGTAGAGATTTGTGAAAACATCAATGACAATTATGTTAAACCTTGGAAACACAACAAAATTAATTTAAAAGGAAAAATTCCACTCGCAAGGTTTGAAGAGTTGGAATCAGAGGACATTGCAATATCAACTGATGGTGATAGAATTTTCAATTTGGTTAGAGAAGGTAGTTTTATGTATATATGTACTAAATACTAATTTTTTCTATTTTTATTTTGATTTTTTTTTTGACAAATTCAATGTTCTTAATTATGTGTAGGAGATGTATTTGCTGTGGTTGCACCCATAGAGAACAATGAAAATGTGAGATATTATTTGATGCGATGCACAGAGAGAAACATGAAATTATTGGAGGACTATGGTGACAGAGGTTTTATATATGAAAGAGGTTCAATTCTATTAAAAGGTTATTTTTTTAAGAAACATATCAAATTGAAAGGGACGTTCACTTTAAAGACTATCAACCTAATGTCATATGCTTCCAATATAGTCATTTGGTATGCACAGCTCGCATAAAGTTGATAGAAGTTAAATCAAATAAAAAATTCAAAGCTAGAAGATGGAAGATGTCAAAAGTTGATCATGAAAGAATAATTGAATATGAGATTCCTTTAAGATCTTTTTCCTAATTAGAATCATGTTGAACATAATAAATACATTTTATATGAAGGACGTCTTCATTGGTTTTATAATTGTGACACTCAAATAAAGTGATTATTGATAAGTTCTGACCTATATTGTTTTGATGAATTTTTAAGCACATCCATTATGAAATTGTCAAATTATGAGATCTACGCATCTTTTAAACTTAAATATGATAGACTATTAGATTAGATTGTTGAACTTATGTACATGTCAAATTCATTAATGTTCTTACATTGTTGAGCTTATGTCCATCAAATTGAGGAAACTTATAAAATAGTGTTCTTGCATTCTTGAGCTTATAGCTCATTGTTCTTAGATTGTTTAGCATATGTATATATCAAATTGATGTCAATTATATGATATATTGTTATTGGATTGTTCAACATATGTACATCAAAATGATCTATATTAATTTTATAACGAAATCGATATGTACAATTGTATAAATTCATAACATACAAACATTCAATATTAACATTACTAAATATTAAAAATAATTACTAATGATTAAAAATCTTGATTGAATTTGCACAGAAGAGGATTGTGAAATAAATTCATTTAAAACCAAAATCATTTAAGATACTAATTAAATCATTTATGTAATTAAATTAAAGATACTAATTAGTATCTTAAGATACTAATTAAATCATTTATGTAATTAAATTAAAGATACTAATTAGTATCTTAAGATACTAATTTAATCATCATGTAAGATACTAATTACATAATTGAATTAAGATACTAATTACATTGATCCTCAACCAGAATGAAAACAAAAATTTAGAGTGAAGATCACAATTACATGTATGCTGAGAGGGATTATAATTGAAAGGGTTGTGAATGAATTGTCATGTTACCTCAAGAGAATTCCTCATAATGCATAATTACCATGCAAAGTTCCCTAATAAATGGATTGGATATCCTTTAGATATTTTTTATGGATCTAGATCTATCATAATGTTCACAACCAAGGCATGTGGTTCAATACAATGAAAGATCAGGTTAGTATATTAATTTCTCATACACCTTCACTTGGATTTATTCTTTTTCTACTACCCATATTTTATTTATCTAATAAAAAAATCATTACTTCATAAATCTACTGAGCATCACCTAATATTTCCATAGATTAGTTAGAAGTACCTTCCCTTTTCTACAAGAAAAGGTTTACTTCTCTTTCTCCAATGTTGCCATGCAAAAGTTCCTTCCATTTACTGAAGAAACAAAGGAAAGGAATGGCTAGTAAAAGGTTTACTTATCTTTCTCCAATGTTTCCATGGAAAAGTTGCTTCCATTTACTGAAGAAACAAAGGAAAGGAATGGCCAGCATTGCAGAGGTTAGCTTTAGAATTCAATCCAAATATGCCAATGTAACTAAACATTTAGAGAATTTTTAAACACAAAATTATTGAATTTTTACTTTATTTAAACCATCTTCCATACATCCATTATATCTAAAATGTCACAATTAAATATTAGATTTTCCAATTTTAAATCCATCACATCCAAAATACCATAATACATTTGACCATTTTCTTGTCTATGATAGTTAACCGTTTGATCAAAACTAAATATAGCCTCTTAGTATTCTTGGTTAACATTTACTTTAAGATTACTAACTTTGGGCACCTTCTTGAACATGAGCATGAATATCCTTGAGTCTAATATATCATGTTGTATCAAAGCTCCAAAACTAGGTTGTAATGACAATTGCCCACCCAATGATGTCACTAAGCTCCTTAAAGTGTTTGAAAATGTCATGCAAAACAAAAATTTACACTTATAACTTACATTTATGGGACATTAAAATTGTTTGTTCATTAAAACTTGAAGTTGATCTAAACTTCACAAAAGTATATTTTTTAGCAAGATGAAAAAAAAGTAGCTTGAACTTGGAATGCAAAAGGTTGAATTTTAGAAGAGATGGGACAAATAAAAGTTTCTGTCTCCATGTTTGGTTTCCAAAAGGAATTGTAATGTAGGTAATACTACACCTTTTATAAAACAATATTGAATTAATTTTGAACAAATTAGATGGTCTAAAAGAAATGAAAAAACCGTAGATCTTACGGTTTTGACTCCAAGGATAAAGTTGATCTAGGTATATTATATGTTGAAAGTTGATCTAGGGATATCATTGGGCATCCAAATGATGGTGTGGCTTCTATAGGATTCATGGGTTGAAAGCTAAACAGGTTTCCCTAAACCATCCAACTACTTTAGGTCTTCAAGCTACCAAAGAATTGAGTTAGCTACTACGTAAGTGCTTATTTGTTTCAACTAAAACAATTCATATTTCTAGGTATGATATACACCATAAAATAGTCCACCAACTAGGATAAATCATGATATTAATTATCTCAAGAATAATAAGAAACTTCACTGCTTGGATTTTGCTAGGGATTACTTCAAATCAAGCTCAAAATTGGACTATGAATCTAGGTTCAAGGATATTCAACATTTCCCTATTGCCGCTAATCAACAACTATACAACTTACCAAGATATGGTAAATTTCCTTTATATTCATTTATTCTGGACTATGCATTTATGAGAATATTGCATCCATTATACATAAAATTTTAATTTAAGATGCATTCACTATATTCATAAAGATACAACATAATCTTCACTAGTATTTTCTAACTTAATATCAACTTACCAAGATATGGTAAATTTCCTTTATATTCATTTATTCTGGACAATGCATTTATTATAATATTGCATCCATTATACCTAAAAATTTAATTTAAGATGCGTTCACTATATTCCTAAAGATACAATAGAATATTCACTAGTATTTTCTAACTTAATATCATGTATTTTGAGATTGCAATGACCACAAATCTATACCTAAAGGCTGCCCAAAATCTCTGTCCCAAATATTCTATAGGGTTTGATAGATTCAACAAGTAACATGCTAAATACTACAAGTATATCAACAAATAATCTACAAGGTTTGATAGATTCAACAAATAACATGCTAAATGATACAAGTATATCATTGGTTATTCTACCAAAGTTTGCCTAGAATTAAATCATTACAGTGTTACCCCTTGGCCCATTTATGTTGTTAGATAAAGTTACACGAAAGAATAATCTGTAACAACCTCCTTAAACTCCATAAGGTACACTTGTTCCACATTATAGCCACCAATTGTTAACCATAACCACTAACATCTAGGCTAGCACCACAATATCAAGCAAAACTACGAAATATCAAATGCATCCCCTACTGTTGAAATTGTGAAAAAAATCACAAGTGAATACCCTTGCATGATGAGGGATAACACTTTGCATAGAAACATCAAATTTCTAGGTGTAATCATACAACCATGCAACCAATGTAGTCATGTTAGAGAACTTTATGAATTACATATATTTTTCCCTTGTGTTTGATGATGAAATAAAACAAAGCCACTTAAAGATACCAAACCCATGCTAATTAAAAAAAATAAAAAATCTAGTATATATCTCATCAAACACATCTTAAGATACTAATTAAATAAATCATTTAAAACCAAAAAATTCCAAAAACAATATATATATGAACGGTCCAAAATTATATATATGTTCAAAATATATAAGTTAAACTGATAAGTTTAAGTTTAAAGTTTGGACATGGAATATGTCAAATCAACAAGTTCACATGTATAAAAACATATATAACTATGTGATATCCATTATATGGATATAACTCTCAACATTCTCCTGGTGATTGACATATATAACACATGCAACATATAATTAAGCTTCAATATATAAATTTTATACTATAAATAAACTTAAATAAAAATACAATTTGAAGTTAAAATAATAAAAATGAATAAATATACCTAAGTTAGGCCCACACCCAAACACTCTCACTACATCCACATCCATGGAAGGTTGTACAATGCGTTTACCCACCTACAATTAAAATACCATTACTTAAACATTTAAAACATGTAATTTAAATGTAACTTAATTCAAATTTAAATAAATTGTCAATTGTTTTTAATCATTAAAAAAAATTTTAATCATTACTAAAACATTTGAAAGGTGCTTGATTTACCTCCAAATATTGGGAGAGACTAGGAATGTCTCCCAAAATTGATGATGAGAGGGGCCCAATACCCATGGTCCTAGGCAACGGGATTGGAACCTATGAAGACAAACAAAATTTCAATGTTGAAAAAATGTGTCATGTCAATAATAAGAACATATAAGTTTATAGATATTTATGGAACCGTGCCTCTTTCAATGGCCCTAGGTTAACACTAGAGTCGACCATAAAATCACGTTCATCCAACATTTGGATGAATTGCGATTCAAATGAGTTCATTATATATTTAGATAAACTAACAAAACATGATTTAACAATTACGAGAAAAACATAAAAGTTCTCACATACCTCCCCCCCCCCTCCTTCCTCATGATGGAGTAAATCAAACAATCCATATCGATAATGTTTTGCATATGCCTTGGCATCTTCAAGGCTCATTGAATCTAGCTCATTGTTTGTTTTATAAGAAAAATGTGCACAAAAACGAGCACGTGCGCTATGTCAATCCATTCTCACATCAACAGCCATTAGAGCAGATGGTAAGTTGTCTCCTATGACGGTTTCGACCTCTAGACCAATCTGAGAGGGCACCTCCATCTCTGATTGTAATGTAACAACTCTCTATGGCCAAGGCACCAAACGAGGTGTAGGATTAGGCAAAAATGGATAGCAATAGGCTCCTTCTCGTTCATACATCCTACCTTTTCCAACCCCATAAAATTTGGACACATCTATGTAATCTAGCTTCATGTTTAAAAAAGACTCCGCATAAAAAATTATTGCAAAATAATGTCGCACTTCATCATTCCATGGAAATCTACCATAGCCAGCCAAGAATCTATAACATAAATCGGGTGCAATCTCGAGATGCTTGAAATATTACACCTTTAAACATTGAAATGGCATCTTCTTCTGAGACCCTCTTCTCTGCATCAACCCACTTGTTAGGACCCATCACCTGATCCCTCTGTGTTTGCATCAAGTGAATAAAGCAATCTGTTGTTGGACCAATAGTTCTATAGGCACCAATAAACTTGCCTAATGATTCCAAAAGTATTTGCAAGCTTTGCCGACTCTTTGTTGGGAGTTCAAAGGTAGCAAGATAATCCCTCAATTTTTTATGGTGGCTTCTACATTGTTCAAGGGTGATAGAAACCTCTTCATTTTCTCAAGGAAGATAATCGGGTATATCCGAAGGATAAATGGTCATGGGCTGACAACCATGTGCCTGTTCAGTAGTAGCCCTTCACCAACCTTGACCCTTTCTTTGAGCATTTGCATGATCTTTCTCTTGGTCCCTTGTAACATCCTCAACATCTCCACCCTCATTTTCTCCAAATGCATAACCATCATTTTCTCTAAATTCATCATCACCCTCACCCTCTCTGAATGCATCATCATAACACTCAGCAAAAGCACAATCCTCTACATTTACACATGTAATCATGTATAATTTAGTACATAAAGACACAAGCATATATATATACACATGAAAATTAGTAATATATTTAAATAGATTATATATGTGTGTGAAAGATATTACCAATAAAATGTTGATGGTCCATTGGTCGTTCTCTAAAATACTGACCAGAAGAGGGCAAACAATCATGAGATGATGAATCAAACAATTGACTAGACACATAAGCTTGGCCACTCTCTCAAGACAATCTATTACATCGTGTCTCTACAAATAAAAATGCTAATGAAACTTAGTAAAATCAATGAACAAGACTTGAAACAAATATAAATATTCATGCATACTCATAAATTTTGCATGTGCTTAAATTTCAAACACATACCTAATGTGTCTCAATATAATATGCTAGAATCTCTAGATGATTCATACCATCTTCGAGAGCAAACATTTGAAGGTATTTCAGTAGATGTAGGTGTTGTATTAGGCATCCTTGTCTCAGATGTCTCTATACATCTTTGAATCGAAGAATGAGTGACCACCTTGCCTCAAACCATCTCTACTATATATCTCCTATAAACATCAAAATAAGAACCAACGAACTAATGTAGCTTAGCCCATAGAAAGTTTTTGAGGACAAGAAAAAAACAATTGAATATACTTATTGTGTATAAAACATAATACGATCAATCCACATCCAGTTATTAATCTCATGGAAATGCTGGTGAGGAAAAAAAGAAATAATTTAGAGCCTTTTTGTTGATGTACTTTGATTCATATGGAGTGTGTTACACACTATAGCTACTTCATTGTTCCTACAAGGCTAAGGCTAGAGAAAGGGGTCAAATTTTTTTATTGTATAGACCAAAGTGGGATTTATTATATGGATATAATGTTTGAGATATTTTTACCCGTTGGATTGAACATCGACAACACCTTTGGTTTTACTCTCAAAAGTACTTGGATTAGTGCTTTTGCTGACTACCCATTTGGTGTGATGAAGTCTCCACCATCTATGGTTTTATGCCCATGGGTTGGTGCTCCAAGTAACACCTTTGTTGGAACAACCTACTATGTAATGTGAACAACCAACATAAATTGATAGAAAATACAATTGAGCAATAGAAAAAGATAAGCTCTTAGAATATTGAACCAAGCATATGCACAATATCATGATATCATTATTCATAGTTGTCATGGTAGGAAATTATCGTTGAATGGGGACACAAAAATTTCTAATAGAGACACAAGACATTTCTAATTAAGGGCCACACAATCTAGCTTTCGTGGGTTGTTCCTAAAACTTCAAATGTGTAACAGAGCCTCCCTATGTAACAAAGTCTTTTATCAATCTATGAAGATATTAGTAATACCTTGCACAAAAAATTAAAAACAAATATTTGATCAAATAAAGTTTGGTTTTTCACATAATATTCGATATGTGTTTAGATCTTCAACAAGGGTTTATCATACAAGATAATACTACAAAGGAAAGTTTTTAGATTATGAGAATACCACTTTTCCTTATTGGATCTGCCAACATTTGGACATCTTCAAGATTATTTTTTTCAAGAGCAAGGTCACCCAAAAGGGAAAAAGGGACATAATAAAAAGTCATATGACTAACCATTCTCAGAGGATGTAGACGGTTAGAGTGCATAAAATCAATGAAAAAAAATTACTAATAAGGATATCAATCTTAAATGTTATAACCATATAAGGTTGAAAATGGAAAATGTCAAAATGTTATAACCGTATAATGGTGAAAAATGTTAAAATGTTATAACCGTATATGGTTGTGGAACTAGATTTTTTCCATGAAATTCCCCCCTTATACACTATGAAGTTATGAACTATTTGCATGTGGTTGTGGAGAAAGGGCTTATAAAAAAGGCATCGTGGCAGAATGCATAGGGTATCCATCTGTTTGAAATAACTTATTAGCATAGATTGAGGTTTTGTTATATATACTTCCAATTCTGCCCTAGTAAGATATTTGTAGGTGAAATTAATAATTTTTTCTCAATAGCAAGTAGTTTTGAACTGAAGAATTGATCTGGAAGTGTGCCTTCTACGAGGCAAAGATCGCACAATTTATTTAGACACCATTTGCCTTGGATTTTTGCCTTGATTTGGCTTATTCACCTAAAAGGAGTGTGGGAAACATATAAAACCATTCATGAAAGTCACATAATTTCTCTATTAAATTAATGATATAAAAGCAAGTGGTCAAATTCATCTTAATAGAAAGTCAATTTATTTGTTGAATTCGTGAAAGTCACCGAATTTCTTACATTTGAAGAGCTCACTGTGAGATGTTAATATGTTTGCACTTAGTAAAATATTTGAAGGTTTCATAGGTAATAAGAAAAATATTTTACATCTATTTGGACTCTTTAGGCAATCGATCTTGAGCATCATCTTATTAGCAGAACAATGCGGTTTTATAATTGCGAACAAGAAGCAACTTCCACAAATGAATGATTTTTTACTATTGAATGAACTCTAAGCTAGGATTTTGAATAATGATGAATGACATCGTACCTTATGAATTTGTACCACCGTGAGGCCGTGAAAGAAACGACAACACCACCACGAAGCAGCAACTGCACCACTGCAAAGCCGCGAAGGACATGCACCATCGCACCATCGCATAGCACAAACGACAGACCTCCTACAGGAAACACTAATGGACGAGCCAGTCACCATGAAGCACTACCGATGGATAGGCCAGTAACCACAAAGCACCACTGACAGAACTCCTTGGCAAACAAAAAGACAAGAAGGCACCATGATGACAGGCACCAAGAAGTGACGGATAAGCACCATGAAGTAGTGGACAGGAACCACGAAGTAGCGGACAGGAACCAATGAAAAGGTACTAGCATATAGGCACCATGAAGTGATGGACAAGAACCCACAGATAGGGACCAAAGACAGACCTCCTCGGCAAACAAAGAGACCCATGGACGGGCCAACGGATAGGGACAGACGGGCGAACAGACAGGGACTCCTCACTGCTCACAAGTGACTCCTCACAGAGACAGAGAAGGATAGACAGGGACAGACCATAACCATAATGACCTCCTCATATCGACCTCCTCACATGGACAAACCATAATGACCTCCTCATAGGGATAGACCATAATGACCAAAGAAAGACAAAGTTGTAAACAGTTGTGTTCGACGTATACATATATATAGTTTTTTGGCTGAACGTTTGTTCGACCGAAAACTTGTTTCGACCGAACAATAGTTCGGCCAAAAAACGTTCTCGGCAGAAAAAATGTTTTGCCGAACATTATTTCTCCGACCATCCTTACATAGCCCGCATAACGAGGTTGTCCATTAACTTTAACATTCGGCCGAAATAATGTTTCGGCCGAAAGTTAGATACAATGTTTCAACTGAAAAAATAAATTATTTCGACCGAAAAACAAAAATAGTTTTGTCGGAAGTGGATTCTCACGGAATAGACACCCACATTTATGATTTCACCCTGGCCAATATTAAGAATCCTACGTATTTATTCGCTTAAATAGTAAATACGTTTAAATAGTATTGAAAATGAATAATTTAATTGAGTTATTTCAAAATAATTATTTGTGACCTTATTGTGCTTGTGGTGCAAAACCTCATAAATAAATCATGGAGGTTGTTTTGCTTAAATATTATAAGATAAATAATTTAATTTGTTGTGAGTGTGTGTCAAGCTTCATAATTTAGTTTTGAGCATTTATTTCAATGAAAACAAAATTGAATTTTTATTTAGAATTTAATAATTATTTTTAAAGTTGTTGTGTTTATGTTGAAAATATTCATAATTAAATCATATTTTTTCATGTCCATGTGACAAGTAAGCACTTAGCACCAATATGGCATATCTCTAGCCTTAGGATTCCCTTACCCACCTAGGTTTCTTCTTTTAACCATGCTTATAGATACTAGACCTATCCCTAGTGATTAAACCTTATAATAATGACAATGCCCACAAGTAGAGGCTAGGAATAGACTTTTGATTACTTTTGAGGTGTCTTTCTTGGTCCTAGATTAGTAAAATCTTCTTATAGGGCCCACAGTAATGCCGTATTCTTTTGACCATGTCCATGAATCTCATACCCATGGGTTGTGCTAAAAACCTAATATTTAGACTAATGTCCATTAAGAAATATAATAAGATAGATAAAAGTATTCTTATAATACTAAATTAAAAATAGTTGTTTTTAGCTATTTGAAATAATTAAGAATCTAAGGTTTCTAATTGTTTAAATAGTTTATTAAAAATGAATAATTGAATTGAATTATTTATAAAATAATTATTTGTAAACTTTTTTTCCAGCGAAACTTAACCGAGAAACCTACCAATACTTTCCCATGATTCATGGATGGTAAGAGTGGTAAACTCTTGGCCGAGGTAACACTTGGGGCTAAGTTCACCTTGTGGTGCAAAACCTCATAAATAAATCATGTGAATTTATTTCTTTAAATAGTATAACAACAAATAATTGAATTTATTTTCATTGTGGTGCAGCATTTTATTTGTTTACATAATATAAAAATAAATAATCAATTTGTTATAATTTCTCTGCAAAAACTCATGAATGAATTTTGATGATTTATTTGAATGAACAAAGCAAAAAATAAATAATTGGATTGAGTTATTTACAATATAATTATTTGACAGGTTGTTGTGTTTATGGTGCAAATACTCTTACTTCAATCCTACTTGTACATGTCCATGTGACAAATAAGATCTTAGTACCACTTTATGGTATTTTCTAACAAGGCATTTCTCATAAGTAGATAGATGAGAAAATACTTAGTTTGTAATAATATTAATAAACATTAACAACATTTTAACACCACAAAATATAAGTGGTGCTAATACCACCATCTTAACACCATAAAATGTAAGTGGTGTTAATGCCAACACCTTAACACCACAATCTTACAATTGGTCCTAATACCACCACCTTAACACAACAAAATATAAGTGATGCTAACTTATGGTGCTAAAAGATGGATTTTCTTGTTGCACACAACTCAGAAACAAAAAGTTTCATAACAAGATTGTCAACCTCCATTACAGACTGTTTGTCACAAAACTATAAAATAAAACTTCATCCTCTAGTTTGTCTTCCATCTTGACAAAAAAACTATGTATGAGAAAGCATAAAAAAGAAAGCAGTGCATTGTACTGCTTCACTTATTAAAGAGCCTTCAGGAACTTTATGAAAGTGAATAAAGCCTTCCTCTTCCAAAACTGCTTGCTTTGAAAACTTGTGAGCTTCCATGTCAAAACTGCTTGCTTTGACAACTTGTCCGCTTCCATGTAATATTTGTTTCAAATATGAGGTAAGAGAAACTAATATTAACATTATTTGGTCTCATGAGACTTGAATCACTGTGATCATCATCATCATAAAAGAGACAATATCATTTCTATATTTAATCAAAATATAAATAAGAATCATTTTTAATAAAAATGCTCACTGTGATCATCATCAAGCATAAAAGAGACAATATCATTTCTATATTTAATCAAAATATAAATAAGAATCATTTTTAATAAAAATGTTTAATATGCATATTTGTTAAGTATAAATTATCTATAAGCCCAGCTAGAAAAATTCTAAAGCATCAAAGGTGAACGGTATCACCACCTTAAAGTGTCGGTTGATGAAAAATATAGCGCTTCAAGTAATGCTTATATGCATAAATGTCCATGTCTATTCCTCTTTTGTTCACATTTTGAAAGCTCTTAAAATGAAGAGACCGCAAAATGAGAGCATCACTGATACGAATAACAATGCGATTCAAGCTCTGGCGATAGAAATACTTTCGAAGGTCAATAATCATTTGCACGCTGACAGAACGCAGTTATGGGAAGCCAGTCCTGACCAATTTTCAGACATGGGCAGTGAGGGTGTCCTGCAGCACTTGATCTCTGGTATTACCTTCAGACTTACATTTGGATCTGATGAAGAGGACTGGGAACTTGAGAATATTCTCGATAGTGTAAATGTAAGTCATTTGGAAGACATCCGACGAGCTGAAAACTTCGAATTTGGGCTGTAAAGTACCATGACGATATTAGGACTACAATGGCGGAAAACAATAATGTTGTCCTCTCCCGAACTATAATGGATTGGAGCAGGGGCGATGGGAATGTGGTGAGCCACCAAATTATATGGAGTGGAAATTTCATCGAATGTCAACGGTTGGTGAAACTGTTTGATCAGAGTAATAACAATACATCTTCTATACAATTCAGAATCGAAGAGTTCTCTGTCCATTCTCAATTGAGAAAGCAGTTTATTTCTCGCCATGAGGATCATCCAATAGCTGCTTCTTTATCAGCTGTTTATTCTTCAGCAACGGTTACTATTGATCAGGAACGATGATGACGAGGGAATTTTATGTGTGGTTTGTCAGGAAAAAATGCCAATTGGATTTACAGCAAACAACTGAGTTGTAACTTATCTTTTTCACGGAAAATGCTATTGTGGAGGATACCAAGCATGGTGGGAGGATACCAAGCATGGTGTTCTGTGCTCAGTATGTAGGGATGAGTTTCATTAATTGTTGCATATGGGTAAGACTATTTATGGAAACCTTTCTTGATTCTTTTATTTACTGAAAACACGATATTATAGGATTATCCTCCCACCATGCTTGGTATCCTCCACAATAGCAGGATCAAAATTCAGTCCGTGAATAGGGCATGAGCCTCGAAGGAAAGCTAGAGACATGCGTGCTTTAGAAGCTTCGAGCTTCGACTAAATTCATATTTTTTTATGCATCATGCGATTTTCATGGTAGTGACCCTTCTTGGCCTTAACAGGTTCCTCCTTTCCCATCACTTTGTTCTCCCCATCAAGACGTGGGCTATCAATTCCTCTGTGACCCAATGGTTGGTGACCATATGATCATAGGCACAAAGTCTCCCAATCGTGTGGTACTAGGATCACCAATCCAATATTCCACTCCTGCCTTGGTGCTTTTCATATCCATTGCTTGCACATGTTTCCATAGATCACGGTCGACCCACTCAATTTTCTCGTGAATTATAGGAGGAATACACTCTCTGAAAAAACGGGCTTCTTACACATCTTTTTGCATTTCACAGGAAGGCTTCTTCCTTCCTCCATCGTTGTCCTTCTTACCCCTCTATGCTTGTCTTTTACCGAGACATCATAAAAGGAACCTAGTGCTATACTAATATTCCATGAAATCTTTCTTTCTCACAGAAAACCACCCTAGTAATGAAGAAGCAGAATGCATGGATGGGAAGCATGTATCTCATAAATAGTCGTGGTGCTCATCGTAATTTGGTTAACCATACTAATTCCTCTATACTTGTTATTTTATATCATGGTACAATAACGGATCTATCTATTGCCCTTTGTAGTTCACCGTACCTTTCCCTTCAGAGGTCGGATATGGATGCAACCTTTCCTCATTAATAAAAAGAGGTGTGGGTTCCTAGGCACTCATATCCTCGTGAAATATGGAGGTACTAGAGTCGAATAATGATGAAAGGTGATTATGACTATTGCTGCTTGAGGATGGAGATGTATGTACTTTGTTTATGTGACCCAGTGCTTTCCTCGTGTGCTCCATCATCTCCCGAACAAGATTAAGGCCCTGGGCAGCCAAGTGGGAGCATTGATTATGCCATTCTTTACCCCCCTCCCTCGGAAGATTGCATTCCACAATCCTCTCTCCACTATGTTCTCCTATGTTAGCCATCAAATCAACCACCTTATTCTCATCACATTTGACATGGTAAAAGGACCAAGCATGGCGCCCTCTGATGAGATCAACCAGCCGCTCCACTTGATATGTCATACACCAACTATCCACAACTTTACAAACTTTTTGTCCACCATGCAATTTTTTGGCCATATCGGTGATGATGTGGGAATCCCCTTCAATGAACAAACATTCCCATTGTTTGCTGAGGAAAAACTTGATGCCTTGAAAGAACTTGAGAACTCGAGAACTCTACCTTCCATGGTATTTTTTAAGGATTCTAATAGTATACTTAAGTATAGCATTCTAGGCAATTGTTTTGGATTGAAAAAAACATGTTTATAGATAGGTAGATGAATATTAAATATTAAACATAAAATTAACATTGAAATGTGTAAATTTTGCTGAATATTATGATTAAAAAAACATATTTTATGTAAATATAGGCGATATTAGACACTAAAAATCACAAAATCACAAATTTATTATTTTTTAAACCCAAAAAATAGCCAGTTGGAGAAATTTCGCCACTAAAAATTACCCTGATACCTTTGTTGTTAGGGATAACTCCCGCAAACCCAACCAAACCAACGTTCCCTTTGGAAGAATCATCACAATTTAACTTCAAATGTCCACTTGGGGGTGAAAATCAAGTATGTGGATTGGATGGGATCACTCTCCTTGCTTTAAACTTTTTCCATCCTTGTGGAGAACAATCCATTCCCAATCCTTCCAAAATTTGTTTTTCACTATGATCAATATGCCAATCTTTCTTGTTTCGCTAGGTTATTTTGATAGTCTCGTGTATGTGTTTATTTACTTGGTTCCAAACTATTTGAGGCAATTTTTTCTTTCCTTCAAAGATTCTCCCGTTTCTTTCTTTCCAAAAAGACCACATCAAAGTTCTAGGGAACATGAGCCAAATTTTAATAATAACCGAGTTTCTGTAAGCCTCGTTATCCCATAGTGTTATTATTTGGTGGGGTTGGTCTCTCACACGATTTGTCCTCCTAAAGATTGGATCTCTGGAGTCCCATATAGAGGAAGCGAAAGAACAATAGTCCAATAGATGATTCATCGTCTCCTCCTAATGTTAACATAGAGCACACTAGAAAGGGACATTCATGCCTTTTTTCATTAAGTTTTCTCCTATCAGGCTTCGTTTGTACACGACCAACCATATAAGGGTAGCAATTTTGGGCCAAGCATTAAAGTTCCATATCGTAGTCCATATATCATTGTGTTGGAGTTTTTCCTGGTTGAAACTAAGATTATAAGCCTCTCTTGTGTTATAAAGTCCCTTAGATTGATATCCCCATCTCAATTTATCGGGGCCTCTTTGGATGTGAATGGAGTGCTCCTTACGGGCCTCCATAATATTGTGTATGTCTTTAGCTGGGTATATTTGATTCCATCAATCCTATGGTTTTCATTCATGAAATTACTCATTGACTTGCGCTTCTCTCCAGAAATGATGGATTTTTGTTAATCACAGTTCCTTAGCTCTCTTCCAACTAGTATGTATGTCAATTTCAAAAATTATCTTTGGAAACTATTGCCTTGTTTCCCAAAATATATGATCTTGGATTGTCCCACTATTTTCATGAGAATAACTCTAGATATGGGATCCTTTCCTACTCTCATTAAATATTATGATATCCTGTTGTTCTTTTCCGTGAGCATACTTACTATGCCATATTTTTTCCCATGGCTCTTCTTTGTGTGACACCTAGTACCACTATATTTTCTCCCTAGGACTTTACTATTTCTCTCTGGATTTCTCAATCCCATACCACCTTGAGCCTTTGGTTTGTAGATAGTGTCGCAACTCACCAGATCCCATCTATGTTTCTCAGGACTAGCTCCCCACAAGAACTATCTTTTAATTATTTTGATATGTTTTAGAACTGATTTTGGAGAAGCCAAGGTACAAAAGACATAAATGGGCATGGCTTGAAGAGCTCCTTTCACTAATACTAATCTGCTTTCCAGGTTGAGAGGTATAAAATCCTAGTTATCCAATTTCCTTCTCATTTGGAATCCAATGATGCATAGAATATGTTGATAGTTAATCCTTGAAGTGTTAAATAAGACTTCAGACTTTGTGTTATTCACCTCTACGTTGGACACCCTTGAAAAATTGTTCAGTGATTTCTTCAAAACCCACACCTCTTGAGCTGACGAGTGTCCCATAAGAATTGTATCATCCACAAATTTCCATTGGTGGGAAATGGTTTCAATACCAGTATAGAGGTTCAAGCCTCTGAGCACCCTATTTGCAATCTTATATTTTATAACCCTGATCAGTCCAACAACCATTAGGATAAACAAGAAGGGGGATAGAAGGTCCCCTTTTCAGATACCTATTGAAGGTTGAAAGGTTCTAGTAGGGGATCCATTTAAGAGAATAGAGAAGAAAGTGGTTGAAGTAATTATAATTATCCATTGGAACCATAAGTATCAAGAATTTCTTTCATAAATTTCCAACTTAATTTATCATAATATTTTGAGATATCAATCTTCACTAACATACCTGTTTTTTTTGTAACTTTCTAAGAGTGTATCACTTCCTAGACTAAAATGATTTCGACCAGAATATGGCGTCCTTCCACAAACCTCGATTGTTCTTGGTCCACCAAATCTGGGATGTTAGGATTTAATCTATTAGCCAACACCTTTGTTATAATTTTGTAAATAAGATTAAGGATTTCTATGGGTCTAAATTTACCAGGAGAGTCAACCCCATCCTCCTTAGAGATTAGAGTGAGAAACGTGGAGTTGAAATCTCTTAGAACTCCTTCATCCCTTTCAGTGTCCTCTAGTATTTTTCACACTTCATATTTGATCAAATACAAAAAGTGGTGGAAGAAATTGGTTGTGAAATGATCAAGTCCCAGAGATTTTTCATCCACCATTTGATTAACAACCTACTCCGATTCCTAAAGTTCTACATATTTCAACAAGATTTCATTTTGGTTTGCTATAACCTGCATTGGGATGTGTTTAGTAATATTCCTTATTTCTTAATATATATCTTGTCAATCTTTCTTCATGTTGGCTTCAAAGTGTGTAGCTAGTTATATCTCCATTTGTTCCCTTGTCTCCATGTACTCAGCATTATCTTTTTTAACTTCATTAGTTTTTCCCGTTGACAGTTCTGGATCACTGTGTGACGAAATAATTTTGTATTTCGCTCCCCTTCCTACAACCATTGGTTCCTAGATTTTTCTTTCCAATAGATTTCCTCCAATCGTTTCCAAGCACTAATTTGATCTAGAAGGACTTGCTCTCTATGTTTCATGTCATCATTGTACCCATAGTTCGTTCCCTCGCTTTGAAGTTCTTCTTGTTCATCATTGAGATGCTTATTTTCTTGTAATATGTTCCCAGATTCCTCCTTATTCGAAGTCCATAGTTTTTCCTTCAACTTTTACAACTTCCGCTAGAATTGGTACATCAAAGTTCCCATGGTGGGTTCCATCTCTTCTCACCATTTTCTGACAAGTTCCTTGAAATTCATGTGTTCAATCCATAATTGTTCAAATCGGAAAGGGTGCCGGATGGGTGGGCCCCCATCCTCCAAAACCAAACTAATGGGCCAATGATCAGAGCCTGCAGATGGTAGGACCTTAGTGGTCACTTCCCTTTCCCCATTAATCATAGCCTCAAATAGAATGAAATGATATAACTGAGAGGCCATGTGATGCTCCCCACCTCTTTTATTATTCCACGTATGCCATCCATTCCAATTTTCTATGTCAACCAACCTTTTCTCCTGTATGAATTCTTTGAAATAAATAATGGTAGCTTATAGGGTTCGTCTTCCACCCTTCTTCTCCTCTAAGGATATAACCACATTGAAATTTTTGGCCCCAATCCATAAATAATTTTTTATTTCTTAGTATTCCTTATCCGAGAGTGATAAGAACAATGGTTTTTGAGTTATAGTACTTGGCCCATAGACATTGGTGTGTATCCATTTTACCTTTGAGCTGCAAACCTAGAAGTTTCCACTCATAGAGAACCTAGTTTCTATAAAGTTTTTGATGTTTACGGCCTCAGGTTTCCTTGGAGGAGGGATTTCCAGTGTAGTTTCCTTGAATATTTGATAAATCTGAGGGATTTCCATCCTTCTGTGCACTGGATACTTGGAGGATATTTTAATCTTATTACCTCCTTAGAGGAAAAAAAAAGTGGGCATCCTTGTTTAGAGGAGGAATGCAATCTTTTTAAGGATACCATTGATGAGTTGGTCCTTGTAGATATTACTCCTGAGGAGGGATGGTTTACCTGGAAGAACAAAAGAACAAGGGATCGTCATATTTCCTCCAGAATTTATCGGTTCTTAGTCTCGGAATCAATCATTGATCTTGGAAATGAAATTCATTGTGCTACTCTCTCGGGAAAGGGATCCGACCACTAGCCGGTTGAACTTATGTGGAGTGGATTAGGGTCTTAAGTTAATATTTTTCTTTGAGCAATTCTGGTTGGCTAATCCATATTTGACGGAAAGATCAAATCATGGTGGGCTGAAATGCGCATGGACCAGATGCTTAATATGGCGTCCTTCCAGCAAAACTTGAAGGATCATAAGTCTAAAATCAAGAAATGGAACAGGGACGTGTTCGGGAACATTTTTTCATGAAAAAAGGATCCTGGAAATCCATCTTCATAAGATTCAAACCAAAGGTATTAATGAAGGCTACTCTCAAGCCTTAATCGAGGAATAAAAGTTGGTGGAAGCTCAGGTCGAGCAATGGGAGAAATAAGAGGAACTCCTCTGGTGGAAAATGTCTCAGATTAAATGGCTTATATAAGGCAAAAATAATACCAAATTAGTTCACAACTCTGTAATCCATCATATATTTCACAACAAAATATATTTGATAAAAAATGTTGCAGGAGTGAAAGTGGAGGCTCAATAAGAAATTGAGGACATCCTCAATGCTCACTTTTATGATATTATAACAGATCCTAGATGAAATCGTTTGGAGGAAATTGAAGTTATCACATGAAGAATTCCTTCCTTGGTCTCAAAGGAATAGAACCAGATATTAATGAAAACTATTACTCATTAAGAGGTCCAAGATGTTGTTTTTCAAATGAAGGTAGGAACATCAATTGGTCCTGATGGTTTTACTGTGGATTTCTTCCATCATTTCTGGGAGATGGTAAAGATGGATGTTTGGAAAATAGTGGAGAAATGTAGCATTTTGGGTTGCATCCTTCCTACTCTGAATACTACCTTTCTTACCTTGATTCCTAAATGTGAGGGCACTGAGTCTCCTGACAAATTTAGACCGATAAGTTTATGTAATGTTATTCCCAAAATCATTACTAAGGTCATTACTAATCGATTGAAACCTATTTTACCTTCTTTAATTTCCCCGAAACAGTCTCGTTTTGTCGAAGGAAGGGAGATATCGGATGGGATTATTATGGTTCATGAAATATTACATTCCATCAAGAGAAGAAAATTGCCGGGTATGCTAGTTAAACTAGATATTGATAAATCCTATGATAAACTAAACTGGAAATTCATAAGAAAAACGTTGGAAGCATTTGGGTTTAGCCAAAATTGGGTCAACTGGAATATGCATCTTGTTTTCTTGACTTTCTTCTCCATTCTGATAAACGGGGTTCCGTTGCGGATCATAAAACCTTCTCATGGAATTCATCAAGGAGATCCATTGTCTCCCTTTCTGTTTATTCTCATGGATTAAGGTTTAGGAAGATCTATTTTGGCTCTTCATGATGACAATTCGATAAGAGGTCTCTGAGGCTCTAATGAAGGGGCTAGTCACTCTCATCATCAGTTTGTTGATGACACAATGCTGTTGGGATACCCATCGATACATGAAGCAACGAGTTTTAAAACTTGTCTACATCAATTTTTCCAATCCTTTGGATTAGAAGTCAATTCGCAGAAGTCGCGAGTATTTTTATTTAATACTTATAGAATTACTCGGTGTAATATTACCCAAATTTTAGGTTTTTCTGAGTGTTCTCTTCCTTCTAAATTTTTGGGAACTCCTCTAATTAATTCTACTTCAAGAAAAGACTCTTGGTCAGAATTACTGGATAAAATTAGGAATCGATTTGGTAATTGGACTCGAAGACACTTAAATCTTCCAGGACGTTTGGTTTTAGTAAAATCAATTCTCCAATCTATGCCAACGTTCATGTTTTCTACAATGATGGCTACAAAGTCTGTTCTTCGGGAACTATGTAATATTTAGAGGAAATTCCTCTCCAGTGGCTCTCATGAATCTCACAAATGGGCTCTAGTAAAATGGGAAACTTGTTTGTAAACCTAAATCGTAGGGAGGGCTGGGGTTGCGTGATCCAGAAATTTCCAGCTTAATTGCGGTAGCTAAACTATGGTGGAGATGGATAACCCATTCCTAGGAGCCATGGGATAAGCTATGGCTTGATAAATATGCATCCAACTAGGATATTCGAGAAGTAATTTGGTTTTTGGAGGAGAAACTAGGTTCTCATATTTGGAAAATGGTCTGGGCTGGGATGAGCTGGTTCAGTAGCATTGTTTCTAGGAGATCCGATATGGTCAAATGGTGTAGATCTTGGAGGATGCTTGGGAATAACTTCCTCTGTTTGAAAGATTGGATATTTTCCCTACGATTCAGGTTGAATGTAGAGAAAGAGGAATTTTAAAAGTCGAATAATTATGGGGGGATTAGGACCCTAGTTCCTCTTATCACTCTTGGGTCCCCTGCCCATTTCTGGATAGGTTGGGTCCGAAGGTGGAAGTTATTAGGATCGAAGAGGAACTTCTCTTGAGAAGCATCAAAAGGAAGGAGGGTCATGATAAAATTCACTGGGGATATAGTACGAAAGGGGTGTTTTCCCTTATAGAGGCCTATAACCTGCTAATCAGTAATAATATGAACTCGGATGATAAATCTTGGAGCAACCTCCAGGTTAGGAAGCTCTGGCCTAAAATCATGGCATTTAGCTTTCTAGTAATGCACAATAGAATTTTAACTATGGAAAATTTACATAAATGTTGGATGTATGGCCCTTACCAATGTCCATTTTTAAAGGAGGTGGAGGAAATAATGTCGTTCCTTCTGGACTCTTGTAAGTTCTCGTCTGTTCTCTGGGATCGATGAGCAATGTCTTCTCGTCGTTCTGCTACAATGTGTCAAAACCTGGCAGGAACTCTGATCCTTTGGCCCAGTTAAACTTTCCTTAATAACATCTTGAAATGTCTGTAGGAAATATTTCCCGATTTCCTGCTCTGGGAAATCTAGACTGAGAGAAATGCCTGAAATTTCCATGTCAAGTTTTCTCCACCTTCCATCATTTGGGATTCCATAACACAAATCAAGGAGACCATTAGTCTATGTAATTGGTTGGATAAGGACAAGGAAATATCGGGTAGTGAAAGGAATATATTGGTGAACTAGGTCCTGATGAACCATGATATGACTTTATTAACAAATAAAAAATGCATGCCAACTACGTAGAGGCCAGACCATTCGATTCATCCACCATTGGGTTTTTTGAAGCTTAATTTTGATGGAGGTCCCAAGGAAAACCCTTATAAGGCAGGTTATGGATTTTTTGTGCGCAATACAAGTGGTTAAATGATGGGTTTCGGTTATGGATTCCTCGGACATGATACCAATAAAACAATAGAGATTGAGGGTTTTCTACATCGGGTTGGTTGGGTTTCAGGGAATTTTTGAATACTGGTCATCGTAGAAGGCGACTCGCAAATGATCATTCTCCTAGCTACCAAACTCCAAAATGGTTCCCGAAGTGCAAAGGTATCATCCTCTTGGCATCTGAAGAGTCATATAGATTCCCTCCATTCTATGATCATTAATGGAATTGTGGTCTGTTTCTCTCATGTTCGTCGGCAAGGTCATCAAGAGGCGGACATCTTGGCTAACTTGGGGGTCGAAATTTGTTAGACAGTTAATGTTAAGGACTGGGATATGATTCCCGACTTAATGGCTTGAGCCAAGGGCAAGGATTTAACAAAAACTAAGGGTACATGTGTCCATATGGAGGGTAGGAATAGATACATTGCTAGCATGAAATATTTCCAGCACGTGGTCCCTCCTGGGGGAAATCCTTGATTTAAAATTATGATCAGGAGGTGTATTAATATGCGTTGGCCTGTGCATACATTTTCGTCTAGCTGACGGTGCAAGGTACGTCTATTCATTATGACTGAGGAAGGAAATGTATTGTGTGTTAATGGAAAATTGATTCGATATTGGAGGATGGGATGTTTACTATCAACTTAAAAGATGGCATCATCATGACGAAGCCCAGGTTGTGACTATATATCACAATGCATGGTGGCAAGTTAAACATCAGTGGGACATGCTATTTTTTATTTCTTGTTTTATGTCTTATTTTTCTAAGAGTCTCGAAGGATATCACCTCGTTCATTATGGTTGGCGGTAAAGGTAAACGTAAGAGGATCTGGATCCCCGGGATCAACGAAAATATCTGTGGGAGTCCCATATGTTTGAGTATTAAATTTTGCAAGATATTCAGAATCATATCAGTGCTACTGAGAAATGTTTTTGTAAAGAACTCAACAAATATAAATCTAAAGAGGAAAGAAAAAATGTTGAAGAATGGATTCTGGACCCTGGTCACACATTGGGCCGAGTCAGTTTATATGATAAAATGGTAATCTTGTTTTGGGTTATGAAAAAATTGGTTGGAAGGGCTATATGAGATCATCCCTTTGAAAATATGGATTTTGCACCTATAGATCCATGGAAGGTATCTATATCGGCTTTGTTCAAGTGAATTGAGGCTAAAGTCAAAAGAATTGAGGCCAAAATCGATTTTCTGACTTCTTGCTTGGGTTTCCAATTTCCTCCTTCATTCAGGACTAAAGAGCTGAAGTCTGATTTCCCTTGTAATATTCTTGTGGGAGGTCAGGAATTATTTTATATATTACTATAAGGTGGTTATGGGGGATTTTGGTCTACCCTCTGAACTTGTCCACATATGTTTTATTCTCACATTTTGTTGGGATCTCAGATTTCATGGCTTTGTTTAAACTTCTTTTTACATACTCGATGCAATGCTCAGGCAACAGCTTGATTTCAACACAATATATTTTCCTCCTTTTGCCTCTGTAAGTGTAATGTATGTTTTGTTCAATAGCTCCGTAGCATTGGTGCAACAATTTTTTTCACAAAAGCTTGTTTGGTGCATGTATCATGGCCTTGATGTTTTATGCAAGAAAACAGGGGCTTGTACCCACCTGTGGTGAGTTGGTTTTGTTTCTTGGTCGAGATATTGTAAAGGCCATTTTGAAGTCATAGGTTCTGATTCTATGGGTCATGGAAATTGGTATTGCTGGGGTGATGAAATCAATTTAAAAAAAATGTGTAATATGGCTCAGCATGTTTGAGTTTTATGGGTTTCGAGTCTGTGGAATGGGAAGTTAGGTCGAGCTTATTTTGAAAAATGTAATGGGGGGATATGGTATATTTTTTCAAAGAAACAATAACCTTATGATAGCTAGATGTTTGAGTTGGGATGTATGTTTACTAAGATTCCCTACTGATGTAACCTGTTTTGTCAGGATTTTGTTTTTTTAATATAATGTCAATACTAGACTTATTAAAAAAAAACTAGCCTACAATTTTTTTATTCGAATTTTGAGGACATTACAAATGGTATCAGAGCTAAGTTTCAACACTAGGAGACCTAATGGGAGTGCCAAAAATTAGTTTCAATAAATAAATTATGTTTTTGAAATTTTGTTAATTAACAAAAAAATTCTTGTTATTAAAAATTTTACATTGCAGGGTTCAAAGAACAGTTCATATCATGAACACGGAAGAAGAAAAGAATCAGCAAGGAAAACTAAATACCCCCAAATGGGAAGAAGAACTAGTGGTTGAATTAAATTTTGATATACTAAAAACCATACAAAGTCTGGAAGAAGACTTACAAAGTTATTCAAGCATGATAATATGAATGAAATAAAAGAGAAACAAGCAATTAATGAAGTTTACTGTAGAACATGATGGGAGGAAGCCCGCATGCACAATCCACTGATTCAACAAACACGTTCAATAAAGAGTATTATCATAAACACGACAGCATCCCAATGGAAGAAGGAAAAGAAGGACACACCCATGAACCTCGCGGAAGAGATTATCATAGTCTTTCTAGTGATAATTTCCCTTCTCCTTGCAGAAAGAAACAAGAGGAATGATGACAACCTCCAAGGAGAGTTCAGAGAGATAAGAACCCGAACCTATGAATGGGTGTAATGTACCCAAAAATAAAATAAAAAAATATTAGGATAGTAATACTACCTATACAGAACATTATTTGACTTGTGGAAATATAACGTACACTACATGTAACACTGTCTACTCATAAGCTATTTTTATGTTCCGTCATTTTCACTTTTAGTCATAATTATTAATGTATTTTACTCACGATGTCGTATTGTTGTTTATTGCTTAGTTCTTATGTTTATATATCTATCGTGTATGTGTCGTTACTTGATTTAAATTCTTCGTCCCTTCTGCATAGTCTTACTTGTTATTTATAAAGTCCTAACTTAACTGTGTTTATGGAAACAAACTGGGAGGAATGAAAGAACTCGTTCTTCCATGAAAGTCTTAGAGGTAAAGGTGTTTACTTGTTTGCAAGCTTACTTAGTTCTTTGAACTAAGGTAGATATTTATTTCATATGTAGTTCATAGTTTGCGACGGGGTCTTGTTTAAAGAGTACTAATTGTCTTGATCCTAAAGGACCTACTGCTAGTTATTACAATTCCTTACCGACTCGGATTTATAACATGGTAAGTGTTGTTGTCGTCAATTTAGCTATCACAGCTAAATTTCCTATGTACTACTTATACTTCATTATGGTTTAAATTTTGTCATTTACATCTTAGTATATTTTATGTTCTACATTTATTTTATTAACAATATTAACAGGTCCTATGTTTTTCTTAATTGCAGGTTATGTTCTTGGATTAAAAACCAGACCGTTGATAATTATAAATTTTAATTACTAACATGGCATATTTTATATTCCATGTTTACTAAGCAATAAGCTTAGGGAAGTGCATTGTGTTAAGGCTTCAAGCCTATGGTTTATATTTTATCTATATGTGTTATGCCTTGTGGCTTAAACCTTGGAATAGTGCATGCTATACATGGACTATTTACCAAATATAACATCGCTATACAATAAACCTTGTAACTGTTATGGGTGGCGAACATATCATATTGTTGAAGCATATACGTTAGGGTTTAACGAATTGCATCGTAGTGGAGACTATCATTTGGCAACGTTATCAAACTATGGAAAAGTGGATTCTTGGATTTGATATTAGAAACTAGCTGGTGCCATTAATACACCTTGGTTTTCGTGGCAGCCCAAACTTAGGCTTGGATCATGATGGTTTTGTCATTTCACTTGTCATTTGGGGTTTGGTCTTGGCTCTGCACAGGATGAAAATGGAGGCAACCTCCAGAGTTATAAGGTAAGCTTCACCTTGGGTTTCATGCCTGCATTTTCATTTTGTTTTGAAGACTCTATCATTGCCATACATCTAACTTTTGATTTCACTGGGTGTTTGTAGGTGCCGAGGTATTGTGAAGAGAAGCGTGGCTCAAGCTTTGTTGTTGGTTTGACTCTGGAGCCAAGTGCAAGGTAAGCCTTTTCAAACAATCTCACACTTGTTGTCTCTCGGCATGTCTGCATTTTGTTTGAGTATTTTGGTTTTGGTGCTCCTCTGTGGGGTTTTGAATTCGCCTTTGGGCTTGTGTTGAATAGACTTGGGTTTTGTAAATGTTAAGGCTGTTAAGCCGTGGAGTGAAATTCTTATGCCCTAATGGGCTCTGTGTATAAATTTATGTTGATTTGTAAATTGTACTTTGGGTCTGGGATTTTAAGCCATGGGCTGCACCATTGCTTGTGATAGTTCCATAGCCCATTGGCACGCCTGTGTGGACTTGATTGTGATGATGTCATTACTTTGCAAATAATTTACCGCATATATAAAACGGAAATGGTTGTTTATATTCACTATGTAATTGTTGATTTATTGCCGCACTATGGTTTAATATGGTGGTTTATAAAAGGGCATACGCCTTCATTTACAGTCTCTATGTTGAGAATTTATAATTGGTTGTAATGTTTGAAAGCATGGGGTAAATGCCATGTCATATGTGGATTGAGCCTTTCCCTTAGTGGCTACGACATCTCCAATAAATTTTGTTACTACTTATATTTCATTTATTAGAGTGTGTTGTGAAATGGAACAGATCCATGGGTACAAACCCCTGATGGCTCTCGTCATTGTAGGGAAAAGCATTGACAGTGATCATTGGTGGCTTATAATACTATGTCTTTTAGTTTAATGAGTTGAATTAATAGCCTGTGTTTTATTTGGTTTGGCCGAGGCCATGCTTACAGATAATCCTCACGAATTATTTTAGCGAATGTATTGGGTTTTTATTTTAATAGTGTTGATTTTATTTAATGTATCTCGCATACTCTAATGTATAGAGTGCCTTGTAACCAATACCCACAGGCTTGGAACCCTGTTCTTGGTTGATGTAATGAGTTGTATTTTTAAATAGATGAGGGTTGGGCTTGTATGCCCACAATATTCGATTCTTGTTCCCATTCTAAATGCTGTGGTTTGTAATGTGATTTTATTATGTTTAATACATGAAACGATTCCCGTGTATGCATTTATCTGGTGTTTTACTTTGTTAATGGAATGAGATGCATGTTATGTAATTTTGGTTATTGTTTAATCATATATGATATGGTTGTTTATTGAGGCCTGGGACTTGGGTTTGTGAACCCATGGAGCTGATATCGTGGCATCTGTTTAAAAATTACAGACTTATTTGATTTGTTTTACTTGGTTAATTCATCTATGAATGTTTATGGGTGATATTAGATGGGACCCCTAAATGGTTTGTGCATGCGATTATAATGTTATTTATTTTAATTACTAGGATTGTGGATTTAGAGGTGAACAGAACATGAATCTTGGACCAAAAGGATGGTCACGATACTTCTTGGTCATTTATTTATGATGATGTATTTTTAAATGCAATATTTTACTAGTTAGCAGATAATTAATGGTGCAGACCTTGAAAGGTATTTAATGGTTTATTTAACTTATTTTTAAATGTCGAATAATTTATAGATAGCCTTCGGATTTTTTTATGTTTGATGTCTATATATGTTTATTTATATTCATAATAGTTCAGTTTGTAGATAGTACCTTAGGTTATCTAGTTTGTAAGTTTATGTATTTAAATTTTGTTTCTAAGATTAATCTATTTTAATCTATAACATGTCTCTACTGACAAATGGAATATGTAAGTAGAGTAAGCAAGTTTAAAAGTACAACTATATAGTAATCTCAGACAAAACCTAATTTTCATTAAACCTAGTTTAAGTAATGAAGATAAATATAGAAACTAACTTAAATGAACAAACCCAGGTGAATACAGCATGAGGTATAATTTGCAGCCAGGGTTATAATTTAAGAAATGTAAACCCTAGAATATATATACAGAACAATCATTTATAAATACAATATAAACCTTTACCTAAAGCAGCCAACAACTATGCTAAAAATGATTTAGACATACTAAGAATTCATACCTGTAATTTTTTGAAGCTCATTTAATGGATGGACCTGCACACTTTAAATAACCAACATTAACAAGTTAAGGCTAACCTGACCTTTGCTTTGATGACCAAATCACTTGGGAACTACCATGTTCTACCCAACCATGACCCGAAACCATTCCTAGTTTAAATCCGGATCCCCCTGAGTTGGACTCCAACATGCAAGTAGCTTAGAGATCCTAACATGGGGTTTCCTATTCGGTGTATCACATCTGTATCGGTTCCCTTTTTTCCTTCTAGGAAAATGTTCTCCAAGAATTTCATGAGAGAAAAACATGCAGAAAATGACTCCTCTAATGATATATCAGGACCCCAAGTCTTTCCTTGGCTTGATTCTTTATAGAAAGTCTTTAAAGTCAAAGGGATAGCTAAATAAAGAAACCTTGGTTTCTTGATTTAACCATTTTCAATTACTTTGGGTAATTATTAATATTTTAACTTAGGAACTTTATACTAGTTCCTAATTAGACTTTCTAGGCTTTGGGACTATTTTTATCTTTTCATAATAAATAATAATTAGATGGATATTTTCTTTCTCTTTCATCATTAATATTATAATTATATTCGACTCTTTATGCATATCATGTATAAAGTACATAATAATATATCACTTGTTAACATTTGTCTTTGGGCATCACATACCATGATCCCTAGACTTAATGACACTTATTCATTAAGATCAAGTAGATAGATGGTTTAGGTCTACTAGGCTAGGCAACTCTAAACATCCTTGCATGTTGGATTTCCCTCGTATAATGTGGTACGTCTTCAGTACTTTGAAGAGAATACATAAATTTGAAATTTCATTTAATCACTTATAAATAAGCATGATGAGATCAGTTTTCTCGAGTTGTTTTCACTCAGAAGTTTATTAAATTCTTTTCAGTAACGCACAACACTTACCAGATCCCATACTCAATTCTTTTACAGGGAGTTACAAT
Organism: Pseudotsuga menziesii; assembly: GCA_001517045.1. NCBI lineage: Eukaryota > Viridiplantae > Streptophyta > Pinopsida > Pinales > Pinaceae > Pseudotsuga > Pseudotsuga menziesii. The sequence goes on from LPNX010538503.1 coordinate 711,773, forward strand.
TCAGTGCAATTCTAGGGCTGCTTGCTCAACACTAATGCTAGGATGTACTTGTATGATACACCTAGGGATACAATGGACACGCATCTGATGATCTAGATATTATGCTCAACATCAACATGGAAGGCTCCAAGGCTTATGCCCAACACTTCCAATTATCTTTTCATGTGTTCCATATCTTCTCGCTTAACACAAAGGTAAGAACTCATGTGCTCCAGAGCTTCTTGCTCAACACAAATCATCAATCACTCAAGTGCTCCAGAGCTTCCCGCTCAACACAAATAATCAATCACTCAAGTGCTCCAGAGCTTCCCGCTTAGTACAAAACATCAATCACTCAAGAGCTCTAGAGCTTCCGGCTCAACACAAAACATCTCATCAATCATGTGCTTTAGGGTTCATTCCCAACACAAACAAACACACACACACACACACACACACACACACATATATCATCAATAATTGGCTTACGCCCAATATATAAAAAAAATCATCATGTTCATATGCAGTGGGGTCTTCAACCCAATAGAAAAATAAAACATCAAGATAATCATCATAATCAATAGGAACATGCCTATAAGTGTTAGGTCAAAAATTTGGGTTTTTACATCCCTCCTTGCTTAGAACAATACCATCCCTGGTGTTCTAAGGACTCAGAATTACATCATGAAACAAGGCGGGGTAAGCCTTTCTCATGGTGGCTTCATTCTCCCAAGTAGGCTCATCAGCCTCAAAGTGCTTCCACTTCACTTTCAATTGGACTACGGTGCACTTTTGAAGATGCACCTCTCTCTTTTCCAGTATATGAATGGGCTCAGGGGAAAACTCTCCTTCAGGTTCCACCTGTAATAGGGACCAATCAACAACATGTTTAGTATCATAAATATATTTCTTTAACAAAGATTCATGGAAAACATTATGGAATATTACATGTGTGGGTAACGCTAGTTCATATGACACTAGCCCTTTCTTGGACAGTATTTCAAAAGGTCCACAAAATCTAGGTGCTATCTTACCGCACCTACCCAAGCTCAACGAGCTTCATTTGGCTTTTAATTTCAAGTAAAAATGATCGCCTGTTTGAAAGTTTGTATCCTTTCTTTTCTAATCTGCATAACTTTTCTGACGGTCTTGTGCTTCTTTAAGATTCACCTGGACCTTGGTAACCAACTGTTCTAATCCCATCAACAAATCAGGTCCTAACATGAGCCGATCCACCGGGCTATCTCAGGTAGCCATTGTTCTACACTTCTGTCCATAGAGTACCTCAAAGGGGCTCATCTTGGTGGAAGTTTGATAACCATTGTTATAAGGAAACTCGATAAGATGCAAGTATTCCTCCCACTTTGTGGGATTTTTCATGACATACATCCACAGCATGTCCTCAACAATTTGATTTACTCTTTTGGTTTTCCTATCTTCCTGTGGGTGATATGCAGTGCTAAATTTCAACTGCATCTCCAATCCAGAGAATAAAGATCTCCAAAAGTTTCTTGTAGACTTAACATCTCGATATGAGATAATTTCTTTGGGTATCCCATGCAATATAAATATCTCTTTCAAGAAGATATCAACAATGTTCACTACTTTGTAGGTCGACTTCACAAGAATGACGTGTGCTGTTTTCGACAACTTGTTGATGACCACAAAAATAGAATCATTTTACTTCTTACTTTTTTGTTAAACTGGTGATGAAATCCATACTAATGATTTCCCACTTCCATTCCGGAATGGCTAATGGTTGTAGCAATCCAGCAGGATGCTGATGCTCAGCTTTGACTAGCTGAAATTCCTGACATTTTGCAATAAACATTGCAATGTTGGCCTTTAACTTAGGCCATAAAAAGTGTCTGTTCAAAGCGGATATCATCTTTTGATATCCTGGGTTCGCAGAGTAGGGTGCCTGCTGAAATTTGGTGAGGATGCTAGACTGAAGGTCCCATCCTTCTGGAACATACAAACAATCCTTGGAACATAGAAGTCTGGATTCATCTACCTCGTATTCCTTTTGTTGTTGAAACAACATGTCCTCTTGGACTTTCTTGAGGATTTCCACATAGAAGGGGTAGATTCTGTTGGCCACTCTAATCCTCTCATGCAAATATGCATGGGTTTAACTCAAATTCACCTCATATATCATATGAGTTCATCGGCAAACTTATTCTCTTTGCCCTTAATGTGCTTTAGCTTGAAATGGTACTCACTAAGGAAATCCAAACACCTAGATTTCCTGGCATTCATATTTGGTTGATCAAATAAATATTTCAGACTCATATTCTCTCTATTTAGAAGGAAATTCCTTCCCATGAGGTAGTGCCTCCACATCCTCAAACCATGAATGATAGCAGCTAACTCAAGATCGTGCGTAGGGTAATTTTGCTCATGTTCTTTTAACTTCCGTGATTCATAACAGATTGTGTCATCATTATAAAAGAGAACTCCTCCAAGTCCTTACTTGCTTGCATCCATGCAAACAAAAAAATCCCCATAGGGATCCATAATTAGTAATACCGGTGCGATCATTAAAATATTCTTAAGCTTTTGAAAACTTTCTTCACACTTAGCGGTCCATAAGAACTTACTTTCTTTCTTTTGCAAAGCGGTCATGGGGCAAGCGATTCTAAAGAAGTTATCAATGAAATTTTGATAATATCTGTCTAATCCCAAAAAGGATCTAATGTTAGTGTAACGTCCCCAACTCTCGGACCGGAGAGAGGACACTACCAAACAAACAAAAACCTCTGGGCAAATAGCCCCATGAACATGAACACGAATATAATACTGAAATAATAAGCTTAAAACATAAAACATACTAAGATTCATAATCCTTCATATACATAGCGGAAACAAACATACGTTCATTCAAGCACACCGCATGTTCATCATATTCATTAATTAGTAAATATAAAATGCAGAGACGGAATAGTCAAGAATACTCATCCCAAAAAAAATTCGTCCCACAACCAGCTACATCGCTGCAATGTTCCACCCAACCATAGACCACCGTGCTCATCAATCTCTCAACAACACTGCCACCCCCGAGCTGGGCATGATTCCTCAAGGAATAAGGGTCAAAGAAGGCTTACACATAGCCAAGTTACACAAATCAGCCAAACTCACATAGTAGGGTTTATCAGGCTGTCAAGGAGCTAGGAAAGGATAAATTCTAAGCTAGTGGTCTCAATGGAGAGCTAAGGACACCTACACAAGAGCTAACCTGACTTCTAAGACATCCACACACACATCAACAAGAATCAGTCCTTTCTTTGCTTCACAGTCCCTCAGGCCCTGACTTCCCTTTCCAATACTCTTCAAGGGTTGTGGAGAAGAAAACCAGCCGTCTAACTCTATCTGAGTGGCTCCAAAACACTAGTTTTCTCAAGCATACCTAGCCTCTAATCCTACTCTAAATAGTCTGAAGACCCACCACTGCATACCCGCAGTAAAACAAGCAGCTCGCAGCTCTGTGATGAAAATAAAGACAATAGGGTGACAACCCCAAACGAAAAGGTGAACACAGTTCATGTCAACAAGGAGACTCAGAGTTGTTCTTGGCCCTAGCATGGCCAAAACAACTCGGCAGACACCGAAAAAGGTACTTGCATACACAACAACCCAAAAATGAGGGGAAGACAACATCCACGCATTTACCATTGCAGCAATGGGAGAAACACAAACTCACAGCAAATCCCACATGGAGATGAAAAAGTCTGATTCTCAGCCTGGACAGGGGAAACACATACGCAGACCCCCAAAACGTAAGGGAAGACATAGTCAACCAATGTGGGGAAACAATAGCTTGTTCTCAACAATGAATCCACGACACACCTACACAGTTGACAATGGAGGAGTAAACATGCCCTCAACCATTCCTGATAAGAATATACACACCGGCCACAACTGTAGGAACAATACCCACCCCGTCCCGAACACTAGTGGCCAAATTGGCACACCATTACTCTCTGCGTGAGGAACCATGATGGAGAACCCAAACAGTGCGTATGGATTACCAGAAAAACTCGCGGTGGGAGGAAAACTAGCACCCTTCTGCGTGAGAGTGAGCCAGACCCAAATCCTCTGAAGAAGTGGGATCGTGGAAGAGTGGAAAGAGCATTTTCTTCTGCCCCATACGATGTAAATAGGAAGAGTCCGCTGGTCAAGTGGGTACGTGGGAAAGGACTGAAAGTATTTCCACACCCACCACTACACAACAATAACTGCTCCTAGATAGTAGAAATTAAATGGGTGATTGACACATGGGAAACTCCTAATGACCCCCCATGGGTTGGAAACCCCCCCCCCCCCTTAACCTTAGGAATCATGCCCTTTTCATTTAATGTTGCACCGTCGTAGCTGGTTGTAGGTTTAATTTAATTGATGTGCATATTTACATGATGCCAAAACTATAATGTGCTAGATAGCACGATATACCATCGACAACGATCCCTATTGCCAAAACATACACAACCAAATCGATGGTGGGGCTTTTGCCTTTAGCTCCACACCACGATTAATTACAATATATACATCATGTACCTTTTCAATGTAACCAAGGTAAAAAATGGGGCATTACAATCCCCTCCTCCTTGGAATAAAACCATCCTTAGTGTTCCAATACATAAGAACACATAAACAATTTGCACTTCCAAAATTTCAAAATTTTGCAGATCTGTCCCACGTTCAATTATTTACGTGAACTTTCAGGACCAAGACCCTCTTATTTCACGATCTTCTCCTACTGTTTCTTATCTTTCAACGCATCCCGAAGTCGAGGAACTTTGTGGCTGTTTCGCTCTTTATGTTCCCTCGTTGGGCAGTCCTGACGTAAATGATGTCGTTCACATTTCCAACATTTCACTAGCTGCTTCATCTTTACTTGCTCAATTTCCTTTGAGTCTTCATGCCTGGAACATTTCTTAATGGATTGCTTGGATGAATGTCCCATCATTGATCCACTTTCCTTGCCTTTATGGATTGCCCCCAGAAGGATTTTTACCTCCTTTTGCAAACCAATAGTGTCTTTCAAAATCTAGTGGCTCATCTCATTCTGCATTTTTTGTATCTTGAGCATCTCTCCAATATTCTCTTGGGTCCTGGAAATTGTTTGAAGGAGACTTCCATCCAAGTCCAACAGTTTTTTGTCTGCTGCCATGGTCAATGTGCACCACTGGATTTCACTCTTCTCACCTGTGAAATGCATCATTGAAATTCTGTTAGACCAAGAATAATATATGCATTAATATCAGTCAATTAATTGTCCAATTGGAATGATATCCCACGTCTCATCAAGGAGACTTTCATATTTTTCATGCCCTCCTGACAGGCACATGAGCTCATTCATGTCCATTTTTTGGCAGAGAATTCACTATTCCAGCATTCACAATTTACTTTAAGCAAATACACACATTCCATTTTCATTCATACATGCATTCAGTAATCTTTGGTTTTCACAATGCATATATGTATATATATATATATATAATCAAAAGGGAAAGAGAGAGCAACAAGAGTTTTTCCCCTCTTTTTTTTGTTCCATCCTAGAACGCACACCACTCTGTTGGGGCTTGGAAATTCGCAGGAAACAAGAACAAGGGATTCTCCCCAGTCAACGTTCCCAACTAGCCCATGATTGTTTGGTATAGAGAATCCATCCAGTTTGCGGTCCGGCTACCGTAGGTCAAAGTAACAAAAACAAAGGTTTTACCAGTTGTGGATCGGTCCACCGTGTATTTTTGTTACTTTGACCTACGGTAGCTGGACCGCAAACTAGATGGATTCCCTATACCAAACAGTCACGGGCTAGTTGGGAACGTTGACTAGGGAGAATCCCTTTCTGTTGTTGCCTGCGAATTTCCAGGCTCCAACAGTTCTGGCGCTAGAAGGAGAGCCGCCAGTGCATGGCTGGCCGTGGAAACTTATTTTCCCAAGATTAACTCACCAGCAAATGTTTTGAAGCTTTCGACCTAACCTAGGTATTTATAGGTTTTAATTCTACTTACGGTGTTTTCTTACCATAGAGTCTTGTTCGTTCACCTCGCCTATGGCTAGTATAAATGTAAATCAGCCCAACCCATTACTAGCATGGAGAGCTAGATCACCTTTGAACCTCACACCTCCTCTACATAACCTACGTCAAGCCTTTGACAAGCTGTTGCCTAAGTTTGACCCCAAGGAAAGGATTGATGTAGATGACCACTTGCAAAGTTTCTATTTAGAAATTGAAGGGCTAAGGGCTGGGGAGTATGAAGATGTGATCTGTAGATTGTTCCCACACACCCTGAAAGGAGTAGCAACATCCTGGTATTTCGGTATGCTTGCAAACTCTATTCCTGATTGGGACACCTTCGAAAGGATTTTCGTAAGTAAATACACAGTCCTGAAGACACATGCCTCACTGATGAAAGGTCTTGGTTTGTTAAAGAAAGAGAAGAATGAGAAGGTACATAGTTTCACTCAAAGGTTTTCAACGTATTTAAAGAACTTTTCTGAAGCTGATAGACCCTCAGACAAGGTCTTAATTGAGTATTATACCTTAGACCTAGGATCTGAGCTGTCCATGTTTGCCAAGATGAAAGCCAAACCTGCATTGGTAGAGACTTATGAAGAGGCAGAAAGGGTAGAAGCTGAAAGGGAAAGTATAGAAGATTATCCTGATCTACCTGAAGAAAAGACTACCAGGAGGAAAACCCTATGGCTATCTAAACCTAAAGAGGAGCAATCACATGATTTTGAGGGAATGCTGAAAACGATGCAGAAACTATCCAACCGAATAATAGATTTGGAGAAAGAAAGGGAAATCCAGAAAACTTACAAACCATACTATCCAAAAAGAGAGGATAGAAACCAATGGAAAATCCCTCCCCCAAATTCAACATCAATGAATATAGCAAAGGTAGGAGGGGACAATTTCTGCACTTTCCACCAACAACCTCACTCTGAAAAGAAGTGTCCTCAATGGTTAAATCCAATGACATTGGTGATGAATAAGCTGCTGGAATCTAAATTGACTGAAGACAGTGATGAAGAAGAAGAGAAAAACTGGACCATAGAGAAACGAGATAATGATACCATGTTCTTATGGAATGGTGTCTCGCTGTTCAACACAAAAGAGAAGGCCCTCAAGTCTGAATACACACCAACAGCAACAAAAGACACAGACCTAACAATTAGAGACAATGCAATAATTTCGAAGATTAAAAAATTGCAGGAGATGGTCAAGAGACAGATTGATGTGAATGTTAAAGATAAAAAACCTGAAGTCACTATTGTCAACCAGGCGGCAGAGCCAATCAGTGAGCCTATCAAGCTTGTCGAAGAATAGGCAGGTATTGATCAAGGAAACAATAAAGAAATTGAGGAGCTTAAAGAGGATATACCCACTCAAAACCAACCAGGAGAAGAAGAAATAGAACCAGGTTGGGAAGAAAAAGCTAAAACCCCGCCTTTTCTTTTGACCCTAGAAATGTTGAATCATAATGTGCATAATTGCTTGGTAGACTCTGGATCAGCGGTGAATGTTATGCCACTTGAGGTTTGCAAAAATATTAATGGACAACCAGAGTCCACAGCCTAGGAAGTAACGCAATTAGACAGCACAGGAGTCAAAGTAGTGGGAGAGATGAAAAATGTCCTCATTCACTTTTCTGCAAACAACAAGATATGCCAATTGATTGACATTATGGTGGCTGACATACCAGCTGGATATGGGCTTATTCTCAACCGAGATTGGTCTGCTAGATTAAAATGTTATTTTGCTTCAGACTGGTCTCATTTATGGTTGCCTCTTAAGGGTACCCCTAATCGGATTAAAATTTTGAGAGAACCCTACATGAAGCACACTGTCACTAAGCTGGGAGAAAGAAGTAAACCTGGTAACTCTATCTTGGGAAATTATCTGACTGAGCTTAAGCTAAGACATAATACCTAAAGAAAGGCCAGTTCTAAGATTAACTATTAGCCTGAGCTCCTTCAACTTCCTCAGGCCGATAAAGATGAATGTAGATTAGTAGACATGGTCTCAATTTCAAAAATGGTACACTTAGACCATGGATAGATTTTTTACCTTCACCACAGCCTAGCCCTTTAACTCATTTGATTGAAGATTTTTAAGGGCGGGCACACATTTTCTTTTCTTTTCTTTTTGCCTTGTACATAAATAATGTTTTTTTCCTTTAATGCTTTGATGCTGTTTTCTTTTGATTTGAATTCTTTGTTACTAGTTCTTTTTATTTTTGAATAAGGAGGCAAACTTTTTGTTGCAATGGAAACATCAGGGTTCTTAATTAACTGAAATCTTGAGCAAAAGACTTTTCTTTGAAACATAGAATGTCTTCTAGTAGCAGTGTTCCTAACTAGCCATGCATTCATTGAATTCTTACTTAACCCCTGTAAATAACTCAGAAGTAAAAGAGGTCTAGAATACTATTTTGAGGCTCCATCCATTTCACATCTTAAATGTCCAAGGGGGTGACAGCAAAAGACCCATAGAAAGGAAGCAAGGTAAATTGTATATCATATATAAATGATCCCATGGCATAATTTCAGAAAAGCTAAAAGCTATCAAGAGTCAAAACTCCTTAAATAAACAATACATATCAAAGAAAAGTATCAAAAACATGAATCTCAAATTGCCAAAAGTTCCTCTCCGTCCGTGAGATGAAAAGCCAATTCTTCTCTCACACAAAAGGACACTATGGATAGAGGAGCCTGAATAAAATTAAGAAAGAAAGGCAGATGGAGGACTCACAAGAACTAAAGTTCAATAGCACAAAAGTGCAATTGGCATGGGAATGAGGAACAAATGGATAATGATGTTTACTACATGTTACAATCCTGTGGTGTCCAAGCCTGAAGCTACCTAAGGACAAGGGTAAAATGAATCTCACTTATTTGCCCTCAAAAGAGTTATTCAGACTTGCAAATATTTCTGATGTTACCATTTCCCAGAGAATGAACTATTTATCAAAAATGTAAATGCATGGGTTGGTCAGTTTAGGAATACAGGCATCTAGAATATTTCATGTTTTATTCAGACGGTCTTGCACTGGGAAGAAGTTACGTCAGAAAACTAGGGTTCACCAGGTAGTCACCAATTGCTGTAGCTGCAACAATTTCCCAAAATTCTGAAAAATTTCGGGACCCTCCTTTTTCTTAGATTAGTTTGATTTTCTTCTTTGGTTTGATCTAGGGAATTTTCAGAGAGACTTTTCTTATGCTTGGACTGATCTACCACTTGTTTTAATTTTTCTTCTAATGCTTGAAAAAAAAAAAATCCAATGTCTAATCAAACTTCATCGTTGCTTTTAAATGCGTTTTCAGCATGACTGAATCGGAAATGTATTTGCCTTTTCCCCCCGCCGTTGTGGATGGATAATCGGTTTTGGCTTCGTTGGTTTTCACATCGGCCACTTTTTGGTTTTGCATCAGAACTTTTTATTACTTCTTCTTCCGCAGTTGTGGATGGAAAGCTGCTAACTCTCCCGATTACTATTTTGGCTTTCGACTCCTGCTTTGATAGTTTCATCGATCCCGTAAGTCTTGGGCTTCCGCTGTTGCGGCTGTGGAAAACCTTATCATTCCCATTGGTCCAGTCGTTTTAAAACCCCGGCGTTGCAAAATGGTTTGTGCTTTCGACTTCCGATCTGTTTGGATTCTGCCGTCCAATTTTATGTTTTGCCCCACCGTCATGTTCACTATATATAGGTATGGGGACGGGACATGTTTTATTATACTACTGCCGTTTCGACTGTCGCAAGCTATCAAAATCATTGCTGTTGCTCGCTCATGTTCACCCGGTCCCCCATTCTCGGTACCCACGTTCCAAGTGTCTCAACCTTGGGATCTTGATAGGTTTCTCCACGCCGATTACACGCTGTAGTGCCAGGTAGGCTTGTATTTTCCTTTCCCATTCCGGTTAGGCTTTTGGTTGTTTTCTATGGTTGGGTTTGTTCGCGGCCGTTTTGCCTTGGCCCCGTTAGTTACATGCCTATATAGGTGGGTATTTTTATCTTAATTCGCCATGGGAGGGCGGTTTGACCCACATAGTAGTTTTTCCCCCCACCACCATTTGTTTTGCAACCCTGCGCATAGAGAATGAGGGGGTTTGGTGCAGACGGCCGTTACGCTGTCTGCACCAAACCGCCCTGTGTGATGATGTTGGTTAGGAGTAGGTTTTTCGCTACCTCTCCCTATGGGGCTTGGGTCGTTTGTCCCGTTTTGGTGCTACCCGTATCCTTAAACCCCAGTCGTGTTGCCTACGCGGTTCCTCGTAACCCCATTCGTGCTCAGTATCAAACCCAGGCTAGGGAGGGGGGGTGTATCAACTGCACATAGTTATTGACCATAGTTTGCACAGATGATGTTTCTTCCTAAAGACGCACCGTAAAGCTTGCATGGTTTTCCATTGTCCTTCCCGCGCTGCGCGACGACCATGGCACCCACAGAGAGCCAAAGTTTGTTTCATGTTAATGTAGATTTATTTCTGCCTCGACTTTTGTTGATAAAATTGTTTGGTATCATACAGCAGTGTTAGCTTTGCATGTAGTTGTTTCAGTTAGCTAATTTCATCATGTTAAACATAGAAGAAATGACACACTACACATTGTTGTCTCCAATTTTGTCACTCAGCTGAAAATGGATTAATGTTACAATTTTATGGCAGGAAGAGTCCACAATGTCAAAGAGGCAAAAGGAGAAGGCCCTTGTGGTCAAGCTGGAGCCAGAAGTGGAAGTTGTCACCAAAACATAATACATATACGAAGACACTGTGTGTATATCTGGTGTCGAACCTGAATACCAGTGGGGGGAGATTTATAGGATGATCACGTGCAGAGAAGTTCCTGATATGGGCTTGGAAGAAGAATCCATATATGCCAACATAGAGAGATCTTCACTCATGAATATTGCCACCAGGCCAGAGCTGTTCCCATGCTCTGAAGTAATTGGTTGGATTCTTCCACGGGCAGATGTAACAACAATGATCCTGGAGAATGTTGAAAAACGGGGCTATGCTGCTTGTAGCCCCGGATATGTATCTCTAGCCTATCACCTTCCAGAAGCACAAGTGTTTTTATCTGATGATTGTCTGGACAACATTAGAATGGACCTTGTTGAAACTATGAAAAGAATTTTGTTGCCCGGAAAACATTTCAGAACTAGGCCGATGGGTGATTATTATACTGCAAGCTTAAGAACCCCATATAGGTTCATAGCTTTAATGCTTAATAGAGTTTTTGGGAGATCCCATGGCAGGTTCTTCAAACTAGAATGGATGCCCATGATTTTTTATGTTGCAGCCTAGGGGACTATTTTCAACTAGGCCAGCATTGTCTCGAACAGTCTTTCAGCTTGCATGGCCTCAGCCTTGGGAGGAGTGTCCCAAAAGAGGTCTGAATTCTATATGAGTTCCATACTTTTCAACTGTATATTGTGCAATCAGCCTTTCCCCAGCCTCAGGTGCATCTGGGATAGGGAAAGAATGCCTATCTATTCGGCCTATAAACCATTGTGGGCACACCAGTACCACAGTCATTATCGAGAAGTCTGTGAACACTTCATCATGCCCTTGTACACACTCATTTTCCTAAATGAGTGTGATTGTATGTCAGAGGAGGCACTGCAAGTAATGGAGATTGTATGTCATATTATTATTTGACGAAAGATGGCCTCTACTTCAGGATGTTTGGAGGTTCAAGAGCACCCTCCCTGCTACCCAAGTACGCCACTGATTACATCATTCACAAGGAGGCAGTTAGGCATGTCTTCTTGGATGGCATAGGGAGCTTTCTGTTCGAGCACAAGAACACTGCTTATCCTCCGTTTCCCTTCAAGTTAGGAAGTTACAGGTTCACTAGGGTGAAGAAAGTTGATGAATTTGTAGAAGAGTTGGAAAGGTTTCATTTTGGCGAGATGCCTTTCCATAGAAATGACTCCCATGGGAAAGTAGATGAGCATTGCAAAGAGAACAATGTACATTTTGAATACACCCACCATTGGGATAGGGAAGAATATATCTTCCGCAGTGCGTTGAATCTAACAGCTTTGAGAAGAAGGTTCAAGAAGAAGATCACCACCAAAGGCGGGAAGGGAGATGAACAAGAAAAAGCCGAGGAAGAAACCAGGAGAAGAAATGAGGAAGCTCAGAGGTTGGCACAAGAAGCTGCAGGGTGGCTACACACACAAGAAGAAGAGAAAAGAAAAGTTGCGCAAGAGGTAGCTAGAAAAGATGAAGAAGATGTAACGAAAGAAGAAGAATAAAAGAAAAGGAAGCTTGATGAGGAGCTCCAAAAGTAAGAAGCAGAAAGGCTAAAGCTGACACAGATAGAGCAGTCAGCTTCTGACACAGCTGGAGGGCATACCCAGGACATGGAGAACCCCGAGGTTCAGGACCCACAAGTACCTGCTTCCAGCATAACCATGGTCCCCACACTCAAGCTGGTCCCCTTTGTACAGAAGGTGGGTGAAGAAATCCCTGATTTTATCACTGTTTACTATGATAGGGAGACAAAGAGGATAGTAAGGAGAACAGAGAGGAAGGTTGAAACAGGAGGTCAACCTGGTAAAATGATAACGGATACACCCGTTATGTTGGGAATAGACCGAGACCCAAGATTCACCATCAGAGCAGGAGCTGCATTAATCCAAGCTTCGGAGGATAATGTGGAAAAGATCATGACAGACTTGGAGCCATCCAACAAGTCCTCTACTCAATTGAAAGACACCTTGAGAAAAGAAAGAGAAGAAAGCAATAGGCTGAAAAGAAAGTATGAGGACATGAAAGAAGAGATGAGAGCCTCAAAGAATGAACTGCAGCTCCTCCAAGTAGAGATACAAGTTAGGGAAACTACGTAGGAGTGCCTGGAGAAAGTGCAGAAAGAATATCAAGAGCTAAAGATGGAGAAGGAACGACTGCTGGGAAAGGTGGAAGAGATAGAAGAGTAGCAAAAGATCATCTTGGAGGCCAGTGAGATGCACACCCAAGAACAGGAAAAGAAACATCAAGAGTAGATTTCTTCTCTAACAACTGCTCTGGAGGAAGCAAGGGAGCAGCAGGTTAACCTCCAACCATTCAAAGAGCATGTCTTGGCCCAGAAGGTTAAGATGCTGCAGCTACAGACTGCTATAGAAGGAGAGAGGTGCAAGGTGCTACAGGTAGATAGCCGATTGGAGGAAATCCTGGAGACCTCCTCTTATTTCGTTGATAGATCTCAGAATTTCCTTGAAGTCCTGACTGCTAGAATGGCAAGGCTAGAAAGCAATGAAGAAACTCCAGCAGAACTGCCATTAAAGGATCAACAGGCCCTCAAGTGGGATTATGACTTACTAGAATTTTCTATAAATACAGCAGAGGATTTCAAAAAATCTATTAAAAAGAGGCCGAACAGAGGCTTAATCGGTGCCAAACAGAGGCCGAAAGGAGCATGCACAAAGTTTTTGAGGAGGCTTCTTGTTACTTACAATTGGTGCCAAACAGAGGCCGAACAGAGGCTTGATGTTTTCCCGGACCATAATGCATTTGTGGAGATGTTGCAAAAGAGATATCAGGAGGAGGAAGTGAAAGTACAACATATCAAAGCCCTGGATGATCAGATCTTGAGAAGTGAAGTAGATCGTTCAGCCGTTAGTGTGCAGCTTTTGGAGGACCGGCTTCAATTAAGTGCAGCTAGATTTGAGGCTATAAAGAATCAAGCTGCGAAGTTTCAGATCAACATTCAGTTTTTAGAACCTTGTGCATTTGAAGGCATTGCCTCTGAAGCCGTGGCATGGAAGAAATTTTTGGATGCCCAAGTGGGGCCCTCCTCATAAAAGATTAGTCACTTTTTGCAATATGTAACGATTTTGTAAATATTCGAGGAAGATGAAATGTTTGGAGGCGAGGAGTTGGGAATCCCAAAAGGTACTTTTGGGAAGCCCAACAGTTTCACCCTTTTTGTATAAATGTAATAGACTAAGAGGGAAAAAGGGCTTTTTCCCAGTTAAACATGAAAAGGGATATTGTAAGAAGAACTACTTTTTTTGCAATAAAGAGTAATTGTTTTCCTGTTGCAGAAAGATTGGTGGCACTTTCAAATGTTATATTGTGGATGGTGAAAAGATGAACTATTTTGTTTTTCCAGCTTTTGTCCATTAACCGTGAGATCGTTCTAACTCTTAGAACCTATGTTCTTGTTTAAATGATTTCTGGTTTATTTTGTGGAATTACCACCATGAATAATGTATGTTGTTCATAAAATAATTGGCTATCTGATTGTTGAAATATCTTTAATCGTTCATGTGTTTTAGAAAGAAACATCAGCTACCTATAATTTCTCTTATAATACATGCACAATACACATTACTCGTAATTAAGTTACATTTTGCTCCCCAGGGATAGATAGGTAGATAGTTAGCTTTATTTCATTACTGCATATGTGATTGAGATGCTTGTGAGTGCTAAGACGAGAGGTAAGAACCTGCGCATCACATTGTGAGTGCCCCTTGCATCCTAATCACCCTGCATTGTTAATTAAGCATGTGCACATCATACTTAAAATCAAAAAATACAAAAAATACATGGTGGACCGGGACGCAACTGGTAAAACCTTTGTTTTTGTTACTTTGACCTACGACAGCCGGACCACAAACCAGACGGATTCCCTATACCAAACAGTCACGAGCTAGTTGGAAATGTTGACTGGGGATAATCCCTTGCTGTTGTTTCCTGCGAATTTCCAGGCCCCGACACACCATTGTGGCTTTTCATGCTCTCAGCCTCTTTCACTTCACCATAAATGCTGGACCAATCCCTCTTGGTCATGACACTTACTTCCTCCAGTCTATTTCAGACCTCTCAACCATGGAGCCTCCCCACATGGTTTGTCTTGGCTGCTAGGACCTTCACAGTCTCACTAGCACCTTTTTCATTACTGCTCATTCTAAGCTCTTCAGGACAGTCACATGTCCACATGCACCCCTAGGATGCTCTCATAGTCGTCGCTCCTAGCGATACCTATATTCAAACATTGAATAGATTCACATGTTTAGTTTATTCTCAATGGTTTTTATCTCTTAAACAAGAGTTTAAAACATCATAACCAAATCATATACACATGTACATTCATAAGCAAGAAATTGCAAAATAATCCAATACTTATCTATATTGTGTGTTTCCTCATTGGTCCATAGGATCCTGCTTCGCTTTGCAATCCTTGGGATCGCCTATGGACTTGGATGTTAGGTCAGCACGTAGGCTGCTTCACAACATCCTTTTATATATATATCAGCATAGTCAAGCCAGCCTTTACTTAGGTTTATCAGACTGTCTACAAATTGCCTGTACTTATCTCAACAATACACTTATATCAACAACCAATCATCATTCAAGCCAACACTGTTGGGTTTATTAGGCCATCAACAGTAACACATGCACTTATATCAACAATAAATGACCATTTCCAGGTTTCATTTCCAGCCGTGAGCTCTAATTCCATTTAGTGTACAACACCATGCTACATCTGTTTAGCCTCACAACATAGAAATATAAGCAAACTCATCAGCGTTATTAAAACTGTAATCATACTTCACATCATTCACTATCAAGTATTGAGACACCAGGAGTGCATCCACTCCCTAGGGTGTAATCAATATTGAAAACCCTTTCATGATCCGGCATCAAAAAATTGTGCACCCTTTTCCGAGGTGTGCCATGTAGGCCCTATTCATACTCAAGCAATCGATCATCATGGAAATAAAATCAAAACATGTTATTCATATGGAATTTTAATCATTTTACATGCATATTCTTAGCTAGGTTCACAGAACACTTATCCATTTGTCGATGTGGTATTCCTTCGTTAAGGTGGAATGGGGGCTCCCTTCTCTAAGTTGACAGTCCCTCGGTTTGCCATCCCAATTCCTCTTTACATTTCATATCCACCCATGTCTTACAGACATATCCTATACCATCTCACTCATGTTTCTTACCAAACATGCAGCGCAAATGAGACATTCCCAAAATGTCCAATGGAGTTTCACCCGGAACCCATTTCCAAGATAAGGAAAAACCTTCCCATGAAGTTTGGCTCCTGCAAGCCATTACACATGATCTTCCTGCAGTGTGTACCCCTGGCACATTCATCAAATATCCAAACAGTCAATCATTATCTGATAATACAATCCAATTTTGATTGTGCCATAACCAAGCAATGACATTAGTAATTAAATTCAATGAGAATTTGCAACTATGTTTACTACAGAAATTGATTTGCTTGGCAATGAGGTGATCCTCAATTATGGGTATCTTGTAAGCAACACCACTATGCCCATTATAATTTTATGCTTACTAGCATAACATGAATACCCACTTACAATGCGTCCAGCTGACACAATCTTATGCAAGCCAATAGTGATTAGTAGTTGTCAGCAATTTCTTAAATCTGAAACTCACAATTCAAATTTAACAACCCATCATGGATACAAACTATTTTCACAGCCATGATTCTCTTCTCATAAGCTTTGGCTCTTTCACATGGTAGATTCCAGCATTTGTCATGGTCTTACTCTCATTGCCATGCTCCAAACAATCTACCTAAAACCTTAACTTCAATCAGCCAAACACTTGGTAAGTCTTGATGCATATAAATTTTTCCATTGCTACAACAATCACTGAAGCATTTGCAGAATTATAAAATTCAAATACTTCCAGCTATTAGCATACCAATACTACCCAAAACCCATTTACTTCACACAATCATTATCATACTTTAAATTACAGGGTACAGTCACATCATTTATGCAATTGAAATGAAATGTTTAGATACTCCTTACTTCAAAAGCGTATCATTTGTACCCCCTTCCCCTTCCATAGAGCATTTTCGGCAGCCAATTGATCATGACTACCTTATTCATGCACTTACTATCCTGCATTCACATCAGCTCTTGAAATGGTTCCAGAATTGTCATCAATTCATCATTTCATCCATTAGTTATTCATAATGACACATGCACTATCTCTATGCATTCATGCAATGCATCACAACATTTGCACCCATACTTATGTATTCATATCTACAATATTGACTCATACTTTTCATATGCATCTATTCAATGCATAACCAAAAGATTTATGAAATATTTTAATGCATATCCACTCAATGCTACCTTGCATTGATTTAGGAATACTTTTCCATTCAAACATACCATGAATGGCCTAACCATGACTACTTCATATAGGATGCATTTCTATAATCAAGACCATCAGTACTTACTTTCTTTGGTCTATTAAGCTCATAAAAAGACATATAGACATGACACCTTTTTGTATGAATGTAGCCTAAATTTTAAATACCCACACAGTATGAGATCTCTTGCTTTTGCCACTCCATGCAATTGTCATAATTGAACCCTTACCTTCATGGGTCCTACTTACACCCTTGACATTACCAGTTTGGTTGGTCTCTTGCAGGAGATTGCAGAAGTTGCTCACCAGCTTTTGATCCTGGTTTTGATGCCGTATCCCTTTCTTCATAGGGTTGCTGGTCACATTCATCAGCATCAACAACATATTCAGCCATGTCGAGGTTGTCGTTGGTTTTTCCACTAATTCCAACACCAATAAAATAATTACCATTAGTGGTTAATTATAAAAGTATACTTCTCACTACTCTTACTAACATGTAATATCCTATGCATGCAAGGCATATCCTCATACATTTCATGTATGAAACTTATAAATGTAATTATAATTAGGAATATAGGGTTTAAGGAATTTTCCCTTTTCAAATCCCTCATCTTTGCATGGAAATCTGCTTCCACACAACAGCTGGTTTGTCCATACTAATAGCCACTAGTACTTTGTAGCACTGCATTCAAACTTTGGGAATTCCCCCTTGTTCCCTGCTGGATAAGATTTCCAATGCCTATCCACATGCTTCATTCTGACCTCGAGTGTGAAAACCACACCACTTCTAACATAATGATTTTCATCAAATTTAGGAAAAAAACACAACTGTATTTTGGTATGAATTGCCAACTTCAACCACCTAGAATTATTCTTCCTTTTCAGCCCTGGAGATGCTGAAAAATCCACTGAAAAATAGTTGCAAACTGCTTGAAAAATCCACTTTGAAAAACCCAAATGTCCTTATACAGGATCGGGTCTCATCCCAACTAATGTTCTGACGTTTCGGCGGCCAAAACCACTAATTTTCCCCACTGCTCATCGGCAGTCTATTCATCTATATTTCTCCGGCATATCGGACCTGTAGTGTTCTAACCTTCCGAATTTCATCGGCAGGTTGGTCTTCTATTTCTTTTCACCGTAATCATCTAACCTTCTGAACTGAATCGACGATGAAACCAACTTATGCGCTGCATCGGCAGTCAGATGCTTTGTACATCGGGTGGCTATTCATATTGGCTTTTGCAACGGCGGCCAATGAAACTTGTAGGGTTTTTAGGGTTCACAATCTATCGGCAGTCGGATCCTCTAGGAACTGTCGCGTTGGTGATCGAATCCTCTACCCGTCGGGCAGCTAGTTGTCTAAGCTTCCGCAACGGCGGTCAGCAAAATAACTGGAGTTTTCGCAGCCATAACTTTGTCGACGGTCGGAAACATGAATTTTATCTGCGGCATCGGTGATCCAAATCACTAACTTTCTCGTCATTGTGGTGACTAGACCACAACTTGCCTTCGATGTGTCGGTGATCTTTAAATTAAACACTCCACAGCGTCGACGACCTAAGCACTATCGACAACCAAAAGCTCTAACCTTCGAAGTGATAGTCCCATTGACAGCCACAATAGCAGACTGACAATCGACTAACTCTTTCGACTTCCATTGGCACTCAATACCACTAAGCGCTATGTGTCAGCGATCAGAAGTTGAAAGCTCTAACCATCGAAACTCTATTCCACATGGCAGCTGCAATGGCAGATGTACGAACAACTAATTCTTCCGAAGTTCATCGACGACCAATACAACTAACTTCTGTCGATTGCCGATGGACACCACACTGAGAAAAAATTTGAATTTTCTTCTTGCATCGGCTCTTCCTTCAACTAAGGTTTGCCGATCCACTTCACTAGCCTCAATGGCTTCATCTTCTATTCATCGGTGATCCCATCCTCTACGCATCGGTGATCGGAACAACTAAACTTTCCGATTGCCGATGATCTCGTTCCTTAGAAAAATTTTGGAAATTTTCCATTGCATCATCTGTTTGATCCACTAATCATCGGGTGGCTAGTTCCCTAGGAATCTGCAATGGCGGCCAACGAACACCCTATGGTTTCCATGGCAACAACCTTGGCGGCAATCGGAACAACCAACAACTGTTGCATCGGTAGTTCCATCATCTAAATTTACCCGATGGTTCCGACTAAGTGAGCTGATGTTTCGGTGGTTCCGTTAACTAGATTCCACCGATCGGCACTCCTATCCTATAAATTTTGCTAATCGCCGATGGGCTCAACACTTAAGACAAATTTTCAAATTTTCAAGTTTTTTTTCTTCTTCTTCTTCTCTGCGTCAGCTACTTCAGCGTCTAATTCTCGCTGACTCTTTGACGATCTTTGGTAGATTTTCATCGAAACTGCGGCTCTGCCTTCACTTATTTTCCACCGAAACCCTTTGTCATCGACACCCTTATCCTCTAATTTTAGCTGATAGTATCGGCGGTCCAGAAAACAAATTTTTACCGAAGTCTTTAATACTTAGGAGAATTTTGGCAAAAATTCCTCCTTCCTCCTCAATGCTCTCACCTTTTTCTTGCTGTCGTATCAGTGTTTCCTTAGTCTCATTTCCGCTAACATTGTGGTGTCATCATCATCTAACTTTTGTCAATGCTGAGGTCTGTATTGGGGGTTCTTCAGACTAATTTGTCCACCGCATTGGAAGAGCTTCTCACTTAGTCTTTTGATGTCCTGACGGTCTTACACTTAGTTAATTTTCGCGAAATTCCTTTTCTTGTTGCTTTGTTGGCTAGTCCTTCACCTAGCACTTGCCACCATATCGACGTCTCTGTCGTCTATTTTTTGCCGATATTTCAACTAGTTGATCAACTAAGTTTCACTGATCTACTTTTCGGTGAAAACTTCCCTTATTGTCAGCTGACTCCATTGGCTCCCTCTTCTTCTACCCTCCGCCGACGTATCGACGCCTCCCCCAACTAATTTCCTCTGAGCTCCGCGTCGGCTGTGCAATCAGCTAATTGGTGCCGATCCAAATAGCAAAGATTCATTGATGGATGGGGTCTGTATCGGACGACCAATAGACTAATCTGTCTGTTGCATCGAAAGGGCTTCCCACTAAGTCTTCTGATGCGTCGACGGTCTGTCACTTAGAAATTTTTTTTTAGAAATTATCTTTTGTCTGCCCCTCATTGGATGGCCTTCCGACTAGTATTTTCGATGTATCGGGGAAGCTTCCCACTTAGTTCTCAGATGACCCAATGGATCAGCACTTAGACAATTTTTTGTGAATTTCCTATCTTTCATCAATTTTCTTCAGGGAAGAAGGCAACCTGCCTCTTCTAACTGGTTCTTCATGGCCCATTCAGACCCATGCTGCAAACTTTGCCATGATACCACACTGTAACATCCCTAACCCTCGAACCGGCAAGAGGACGCTACCAAACAAACTAAAACCTCCGGGAAAATAGCCCCATGAACATGAACATGCATATAATGCTGAAATAATAAGCTTAAAACATAAAACATACTAAGATGCATAATCATTCATATACATAGTGGAAACAAACATATGTTCATTCAAGCATACTACATGTTCATCATATTCATTAATCAGTAAATATAAAATGCAAAGACAGAATAGTCAAGAATACTCATCTAAAAAAGAATTCGTCGTACAACCAGCTACGTTGTTGCAACGTTCCACCCAACCATAGGCCAACGTGCTCATCAATCTCTCTGTAACACTGCCACCCATGAGCTGGGCATGATTCCTCAAGGAATAAGGGTTAAAGCAGGCTTACACATAGCCAAGGTACACAAATCAGCCAAGCCCACACAGTAGGGTTTATCAGGTCGTCAAGGAGCTAGGAGAGGATAACTGCTAAGCTGGTGGTCTCAATGGAGAGCTAAGGACGCCTACACCAGAGCTAACCTGACTTCTAAGACATCCACACACCCATCAACAGGAATCAGTCCTTTCTTTGCTTCATAGTCCCTCGGGCCCTGACTTCCCTTTCCAATACTCTTCAAGGGTTGTGGATAAGAAAACCAGCAGTCTAACTCTATTTGAGTGGCTCTAAAACACCTGTTTTCTTAAGCATACCCAGCCTCTAATCCTACTCTAAACAGTTTGAAGACCCACCACGACATACCCACAGTAAAACAAGTAGCTCACAGCTCTGTGATGAAAATAAAGACAACAGGGTGACAACCCCAAACGAAAAGGTGAACACAGTTCATGTCAAGGAGGCGACTCAGAGTTGTTGTTAGCCATAGCATGGCCAAAACAACTCAACAGCAACCCAAAAACCATGGGAAGAAAACAACCATGCTTTTACCACTGTAGCAACGAGAGAAACAAAAACTCACAACAAATCACACATGGAGATGAAAAAGTCTGATTCTCATCCTGGACAGGGGAAACGCATACGCAGACCCCCAAAACGTAAGGGTAGACACAGTCAACCAACGTGGAGAAACAATAGCCCGTTCTCAACAATGAAGCCACGACACACCTACACAGTCGACAATGTAGGAGTGAATAGACCCTCAACCATTCCTGAGAAGAACATATAGACCGGCCACAACTGTAGGAACAAGACCCCCCCCCCCCCGGCTCAAACGTTAATGGCCAAATTGGAAAACCCTTGCTCTCTACGTGAGGAACCATGATGGAGAACCCAAACGGTGCGTGAGGATTACCAGAACAACTCACGGTGGGAGGAAAACTAGCACTCTTCTGTGTGAGAGTGAGCCATACCCAAATCCTATGAATAAGTGGGATCGTGAAAGAGTGGAAAGAGTGTTTTCTTCTGCCCCATGCGATGTGAAGAGTAAGAGTCCGATGGTGGAGTGGGTACGTGGGAAAGGACTAAAAGTCCTGCCACACCCACCACTACTCAGCAATAACTACTCCCAGTCACCAGAAATTAAATGGGTGGTCAACACATGGAAAACTCCCAATGAACCCCCATGGGTTGGACAACCCCCCCCTTAACCTTACGAATCATGTTGTTTTCATTTAACGTTGCAGTGTCGTAGCTGGATGTAGGTTTAATTTAATTGATGTGCATATTTACATGATGCCAAAGCTATAATGTGTCAGATAGCACGATATACCATCGACAACGATCCCTATTGTTGAAACATACATGACCAAATCGATGGTGGGGCTTTTGCCTTTAGCTCCACACAACAATTAATTACAATATATACATCATGTAGATTTTTAATGTAACCGGGGTCAAAACTAGTGCATTACTGTTAGTGACACTAGTAGGGGTAGGACAATCCTTTATGGCTTTAATATTTTCTAGGTCCACCGCTATCCCTGGCTTGGAGATGATGTGACCTAAGTACTTTATCTGTGGTTTGTAAAAATCACATTTACTCAACTTAGCTTAAAGCTGGTGTTCTCTCAACACTTGTAGTACTATGCGTAGGTGTTCTTTGTGTTCTTCATTATTCTTCAAATAAACCAGTATTTCATCTATAAAGATGAAGATGAACTTATCCAGATACCTACTGAATATGTTGTTCATCATACACATAAAACTGTGGGTGCATTGGTCAACCCGAATGAAACTACTACAAACTCGTAGTGCCCGTACCTTGTACGAAAGGCAGTTTTGTGAATATACTCATCGTGAATCCGTACTTGATGGTACTCGAATCACAGTTTAATCTTTGAAAATATTCTGGCTCCTCCCACCAAATCGAACAAGTCATCAATCCTAGGGAGTGGATAATGGTTCTTAATAGTCATTTTGTTCAATTGATGGTAATCGACGCACATACGCATCGTACCATCCTTATTCTTTATGAACAATATCGGTGCTCCCCAAGGAGACACACCGGTTTGGATATACCCTTTCTCTATCAATTCCTGTAGCTATAGTTTGAGCTCCACCAACTCAGGTGCAGTCATGCGGTAAGGGGATTTTGAAGCCGGAATTGATCCGAGGGTCAGTTCGATGGAAAATTATAGGTCTCATTTCGGAGGTAATCCTAGGATTTCCTCAAGAAACACATCCTTGAATTCTTCATGAATGGGGAACTCTTCTATGTGTTTCTCTTTATCAGACTCTATGTCTCAGATTTTCACTGCAAACAACTTGCAGCCTTTCCTAACGCATTTCTTTGCTTGTAAGGAAGAAATTTGTCTTACAGAAAATTTCTTTGGAATTCCCTGAACCCTCACTTGGTTCCCTAGGCTATCAGTAGACAAGATAGACTTGTGCAATAAATCGAGCATGACATGGTGTTGTTCCATCCAGTCCATGACGATAAGTACATTGTATGATCCTAAAGTTAGGATGTTCATATTTACTTTCGGAGGAAAACCATTCAGGTTTACCTCACATTCTTTAACAATTTTCGACACTTTCTGTTTCATACCTGTGGCTAACTGAACCAACCTAGGTTTTTTCATGTTTTACTTTTCCTAGATTGCATGTATCAACAATTTTAGGTGAAAGATAGCTCTGGCAAGCACTGGGATCAATAAGTATTGAAATAGATGTGTTCAAGATCTTACCTTCTATCTCAACGATTGTAGCTTAATGGTATTCCTGTCGGCCAAACAATGCTGCATAAATCCATGATGTTCACACTATGTCCTCAATGGTTGGTTCTTCCTCTAAGTTATGTAAGACCCCACAGGTCTTGTTCTTACAATCTTGGCCATAATGAGTCCCATTGCATTTCCAACATTTTATCTTTACCGGGGTAGCATTGGCTCCACTTTCTACATGTTTGTTAACATTAGCGGCTAGTACATAAGGCTTTGTACCAGATTTATTAAAGTTCTTGTTTGCTTGAAAGTTGGTATTCTACTTTCTGTATGGTGGTGGGTTGGACCCAGGTTTATGGTTATCAGAGAAGTTCTTAGACTTCTCTTGGTTTTGGTTCATGTTCTCCTACCTTAGCTATCCATGCTCATAATAGAGCCTAGCTTTATGTAGTTTGGTATCCAGGGTCTTAGGCATGTTGAATTCAATCCTGTCCCAAAAACTAGGAGGAAGACTTCCTAGGAACTGTTGGATCTTTACCATTTCTTCTTTGATGTATGGTACATAATGCAATAGATATAGAAATATGTTAATAAATGCATCCATAGTCATGGATTCCATGCGTAGTTCGTGAAACTCTTTCACTTTTATGTCAAAGAACCTTTCCGACATATATTTCTCTTGGAAACGTTTCTACAAGGTATCCCAACATATTTCTCTTAGCTCATCTTTCTTGGTGTATTTTAAATCTCTCCACCATCTGGCTACCTTTCCATTCAAGTTATAGATAGAAAAATGGGCCTTTATCTCACTTGAGTAGTTATGAACCTGAAAGTATTTTCTCATGCCCAACATCCACTCTTCAGCCTTCTCCCTAGTGTTTACTTCACCTTCATAGGTCGGCGCTCTTATTTTTCTAAACTCCCCCTAAAGACTTTCATTGCTTCTTTGTTTCTTTAGGACAAAGAGAGTCATCACTGGAAGGATTGTCATGATCTCCTTTCAGTGCTTTAGGGGTATGTTCCTCTTTTTCTCCTTCTCTTGGGCTGCTGGCCATTTTATGGTACGGTTCTCTTTTGGAACTGTTTGTGGACTGGGTAGGTTTACCCTGCGGGATTCCTCCCATCATATTTTTTAGTAATGCTTCATTTATAGCTTGTTGTTCCTTTCTTTTGTTCAGACTGTCTTCTATGAGAGTTCACAATTCTACTTTAAGACTGTGTATAGCCTTCAAAATATAAGAATTCAGCTCCACCACAAGTTCTACTTCTAGGGTGGGGGTGTTCATTCTTCCTTGCTGGCTGTTATCTTCCTTAGTGTTCATAAACTAAACTATTCAGTAAATGTTTTCCTGAAATTTCAAAATTTTTAAATAACATAAAAATTTCTTGTTAGTAACAAATTTAATATCATACTTTATTTTCCTAGCAGTAAGTGCTTGGTGCACCCATACATCTCTTAGTATTGAAACTAGGCTTTGATACCACTTGTAATGTATCCAAAAATAAAAAATAATTTTCCTTTTATTAGGATAGTAATACTACCTATATAAAACATTATTTGACTTGCGGAAATATAATATATAATACATGTACCATTATCCACTCATAAGTTGTTCATATGTTCCTATCCTTTTTACTTTTAGTTATTATTATTAATGTATTTTACTCACGATGTAGTACTGTTATTTACTTCTTAGTTCTTATGTTTATACATCTGTCGCGTATGTGTCATTACTTGATTTAAATGCTCCATCTTTTCTGCATAGTCTTACTTTTTATTTATAAAGTCCTAACTTAAATTTGTTTGTGGAAACAAAGTGGGCAGAGTGGACTCGTTCTCCCATAACAATCTGAGAGGTAAAGTTGTTTACTTATTTGCAGGCTTATTTAGTTCTTCGAACTAAGGCAGCTCTTTATTTCATATGCAGTTCATACTTTGCGACGACGTCTTGTTTAAAGAGTACTGATTTTCTTGATCCTAAAGGAACTACTACTAGTTCTTCCAGTTCCTTACCGAATCAAATTTATAACATGGTAAGTGATGTTGTCATCAATTTAGCTATCACAGCTAAATTTCCTATGTACTACTTATACTTCATTATGGTTTAAATTTCGTTGTTTACATCTTAGTATATTTTACGTTCTACGTTTATTTTATTAACAATATTAACATGTCCTATTTTTTTCTTAGTTATAGGTTATGTTCTTGGATTAAAAAACCAGAGAGTTGATAATTATAAATTTTAATTACTAACATGGCATATTTTATATGCCATGTTTACTAAGCATTAATATTAGGGAAGCACATTGTGTTGAGGCTTCAAGCCTATGGTTTATATGTTATCTATATGTTTTATGCCTTGTGGCTTAAACCTTGGACTAGGGCATGCTATACATAGACTATGTACCAAATATAACCTTGCTATATAATAAACCTTGTAATATGTTATGGGTGGAGAACATATCATATGGTTGAACCATATACATTGGGGTTTAACAAATTGCATGGTAGTGGAGACTATCGTTTCAAAACGTTATCAAACTATGGGAAAGTGGGTTTTTGGATTTGATATTGGAAACCAGCTGATGACATTTATGTGCCTTGGTTTTCATGGAAGCCCATACTTAGGCTTGGCTCACAATGGTTTTTCCATTTTGCTTGTCATTTTGGGTTTGTTCTTGGCTCTGCACAGGAGGAAAATGGATGCGACCTCCATAATTGGAAGGTAATCTTTGCCTTGGGTTTCATGCCTTAGTTTTTGTTTTGTTTTGAAGCCTCTATCATTTCCATACTTCTAACTTCTGATTCCGCTGGGTGTTTGCAGGTGCTGAGGTATGGTGAAGAGAAACGTGGCTCAATCTTTGTCGTTGGTTTGACTGTGGAGCCAAGTGCAAGGTAAGCCTTGCCAAACAAGCTCACGCTTGTTGTCTCTTGACACGTCTACATTTTGTTTGAGTATCTTGGTTTTGAGGCTTCTCTGTGGAGTTTTGAATTCGCCTTTAGGCTTGTGATGAACAGACTTGGGTTTTGTAAATGTTAAGACTGCTAAGCTATGGAGTGAAATCCTTATTCCCTTACGGTCTCTGTGTATAAATTTATGTTGATTTGTAAATCGTATTTTGGATCTGGGATTTTAAGCCATGGGCTGCACCATTGCTTGTAATGGTTCCATAGCCCATTGGCATGCCTGTGTGGACTTGGTTGTGATGATGGTATTACTCTGTAAATTCTTTACTATGTATATAAAATGGAAATGGTTTCTTATAGTCACTTTGTAATTGATCATTTATTGCCACGCTATGGTTTAATATGGTGGTTTATAAAAGGGCATACGCCTTCGTTTATAGTTGATGTGTTGAGTACTTATAATTGGCTGTAATGTTTGAGAGCGTGGGGTAAATGGCATGCCGTATGTGGCTTGATCATTTCCCTTAGTGGCTATGATAGCTCAAATGAATTTTATTATTGTTTATATTTCATTTATTAGAGTGCGGGGTAAAATGGAACAGAGCCATGGGTACAAATCCTCAATGGCTTTTTTTGTTGTAAGGAAAAGTGTTGGCAATGCTCATTGGTTCTTTATAAGACTGTGTATTTTGGTTTACTAAGTTGAATTAATAACCTGTGTGTTATTCTTTTTGTCCGAGGCCGTGCTTATAGATAATCCTCACAATTTGTTGTAGCGAATGTATTGGGTTGTTATTTTAATAGTGTTGATTTTATTTAATGTATCCCGCATAATATAATGTATAGAGTTCCTTGTAACCAATACCCACAGTGTTGGAACCTTGTTCACGGTTGATGTAATGAGTTGTATTTTTAATTAGACAAGGGTTGGGATTGTATGCCCATAGGATTCGATTCTTGTTCCCATTGTAAATACTGTGGTTTGTAATGTGATTTCGTTATGTTTAATACATGAAACGATTCCCGTGTATGTGCTTATCTAGTGTTTTACTTCGTTAATCGAATGAGATGTATGTTATGTAATTTTCGTTATTGTTTAAGAATATATGAGATGGTTGTTTATTGAGGCCTGCGACTTGGGTTTGTGAACCCACGAGGCCGATATCGTGGCCTCTGTTTAAAAATTACAGAGTTATTTGATTTTCTTAATTGGTTAATTCACGTGTGAATGTTTATGGGTGATATTAGATGGGACCCTTAAATGGTTTGTGCATGCGATTATAATGTTATTTATTTTAATTACTAGGACTGTGGATTTAGAGGTGAATAGAGATGTGAATCTTGGACCAAATGGATGTTCATGATACTTCTTGGTCATTTATTTTTGATGATGTATTTTTAAATGCAATGTTTTAGTAGTTAGCAGATAATTAATGGTGCAAACCTTGAAAGGCCTTTAATGGTTTATTTAACTTATTTTTAAATGTAGAATAATTTATAGATAGCCTTTAGATTTGTTTATGTTTGATGTATATATATGTTTATTTATATTCATAATAGTTCAGTTTGTAGATAGTACCTTAGGTTATCTAGTTTGTAAGTTTATGTATTTAAATCTTGTTTCTAAGATTAATCTATTTTAATCTATAACATGACTATATTGACAAATGGAATATGTAAGTAGAGTAAGCAAGGTTAAAAGTATAGCTATATAGTAATATGAAACAAAACCTAATTTTCATTAAACCTAGTTTAAGCAATGAAGATAAATACAGAAACTAACTTAAATGAACAAACGCACGTGAATACAACATGAGGTATAATTTGCAGCATGGGGTTATAATTTAAGAAATGTAAACCCTAGAAGATATATACAGAACAATCATTTATAAATACAATATAAACCTTTACCTAAAGCAGCCATCAACTATGCTAAAAATGATTTAGACATACTAAGAATTCATACCTATAATTTTTTGAAGCTCCTTTAATGGCTGAACCTACACACTTTAAATAACCAACATTAACAAATTAAGAAAGATCTGACCTCTGTTTTCAAGACCAAATCACCTGGGAACTACTACGTCGTACCCAACTATGACCCAGAACTGTTCCTGGTTTAAATCCTGATCCCCCCAAGCTAGACTTCAACATGCAAGTAGCTTAGAGATCCTAAGGTAGCGTTTCCTATCCGGTGTATCAGATCTGGATCATTTCTCATTTTTCATTCCAGGAAAATGTTCTCCAGGAATTTCTTGAGAGCAAAATAGGCAGAAAATGACTCCTCCAATGATCGATCAATACCCCAAGCCTTTCCTTGGCTTGAGTCTTTATAGACATACTTTTCAGTCAAAGGGACGGTCAAATCAACAAACCAGTGTTTCTTGATTTAACTCTTTTCAATTACTTTGGGTAATTATTAATATTTTAACTTAAGAAATTTCTACTAGTTCCTAATTAGAATTTTTAGGCTTTGAGACTATTTATTATATTTTCATAATAAATAATAATTAGATGGAGTTTTTCTTTCTCTTTCATCATTAATATTACAATTATATTCGACTCTTTATACACACCATGTATAAAGTACATAATAATATATCACTTGTTAACATTTGTCTTCGGGCATCATATACCATCATCCCTTGACTTAATGACACTTCTTCATTATGGTCAAGTAGGTAGATTGTTTAGGTCTACTAGGATAGGAAACTCTAAACATCCTTGCATGTTGGATTTCCCTCATATAATGTTGTATCTCTTCAATACTTTGATGAGAATACAGAAATTCAAAATTTCATTAAATCGCTTATAAATAAGTATGATGAGATCAATATTTTTCTCGAGTCATTTTCACTCAGAAGTTTATTAAATTCTTTTCAGTAACCCCTAGAGCTTACCAGGGCCCATACTCAACGCTTTAATAGGGAGTTACAATTTAGTGCAATTCCAGAGCTCGTCGATCAACACTAATGCTATGTTGTACTTGTATGATACACCTAGGGATACAATGGCCAAGGATTATATGCTTGAGAGATTATTCTGAATATCAACATGGAAGGCTCTAGGATTTATGCCCAACACTTCTAATTATGTTTTCATGTGTTTCAGAGCTTCTCGCTCAACACAAAGGTAAGCATTCATGTGCTTCAGATCTTCTTGCTAAACACAAATCATGAATCACTCAAGTGCTCCATAGCTTCCTTCTCAACACAAAACATCAATCACTCAAGTGCTCCAGAGCTTCTCTCTCAACACAAAACGTCTCATCAATCATGTGCTTCAGGTTCCACGCCCAACACAAACAAGCATATATATATATATCATCAATAATTGACTTATGCCCAATATATAAAACAAATCATCATGTTCATATGTAGTGGCGTATTTGACCTAATATAAAAATAAAACATCAAGATAATCATTATAATCAATAGGCACATGCCTATAAGTGTTAGGTCCAAAATTTGGAATATTACAATGAAAGATGAACAATGGGGAAAAAGATGAAGAATGGCTTCTCGGTATGAGAAAATCATTTTGAGTGCATAACTACTCTAGTGAGATGAAAGCCCTTCTAGCCATCTATAATTTAAATAGAAAATAAGCTAGATGGTGGAAATACCTAAACATACCAAGAAAGGTGAGGTAAAATAAATACAATATAGTAACCTTCATAGAATTTTTTAGGAGAAATACATGTTTGAAATATTCTTCGACAAGAAGTTGAAAGAATTTCATGAGGTAAGAATGTGTTCCATGAACATGGATGCTTTCATCAACATATTTTTGGATATTTTACACTACGTGCCTTATATAAAGGATGAGAAAGTGAAAATACAATATTTTTTAGAATGGCTTCGTCTCAATTTTAGAGAGAGAAATGAATTTGACATGCCTAAGACTCTGGATACTACCCAACACAAAGCTAGGCTTTGCTATGAGCATGGACATCAGATGCAGGAAAAAATTAACAGAAGTAGAGACAGTTCTAGGACCATCTCAGACAACTACAAACTGGGTTTCAACCCACTACCTTATAGAAAACATAACAACATTTTAAAGCCAATATGAACTTCAATAAGATAGGTACAAATCCATGTGTACCAGATCCAAATGCTAAAAAACTGGAAGCAAATGGCAGATCCAATGTTGGCCCATTGTAAATCAAACGCTGGAAATGCCAAGGGCCCCATTATACCCAAGACTATAAGAAGAAGACCTATGGGGTCTTACACAATTTATAGGAAGAACCAATGGTAGAGGACATAGATGGAACACCTAGGATTTATGCAGCTTTGGATGACTGGCAGTAAGACCATCAGGCTACTATTGTTGAGATAGAAGGTAAGATTTCCAACACTTCCATTTCAATATTGATTGACTTCGGTTCTTTCCGTATCTATGTATCACCTAAAATTGTTAATTTATGTAAAGTAGACAAAGTTAAACATGAGAAACCCTGGTTGGTGCAATTAGCCACGGGTACAAAACATAAGGTTTCTGAAATTGTTATAGATTCTGAAGTAAACTTGAATGGTTTCTTTTCTAGGATAAATATGAAAATTTTACCCTTAGGATCGTATTATATACTTATCGGCATGGACTGGTTGGAGCAACACCATGTCATTCTGGATTATTTACACAAGTCAATCTTGTGTATATATAGCCAAGGGAATGAGGTAAAGCTTCAAGGCATACCTAAGAAGGTTTATGTAAAGAAAATATCTTCCTTACAAGAAAAGAAGTGCATTAGAAAGGGTTGAAAACTGTTTGCAGTGAACATCCACGACATAGAACCTGAAAGAGAATAGCACACCGAGGACTTTCTAGTTCTTGTAGACTTTATAGATGTATTTCCTGAGGGGATACCAGAATTACCACTAGAACAAGACAGATTTTTCTATAGAAATGACACCAGGGTCAGTTTTGGCTTCAAAATACCCTTACTACATGAGCCCACCACAATTTTGGGAACCCAAGTTGTAGTTACAGGAGTTGATTTAGAAGGGATATATATGACCTAGAGTGTCCCCTTGGGGAGCACCGATACTTTTTGTAAAGAAGAAGAATGGTACGATGCAGATGTGCATCGATGACCTCCAACTTAACCAAATGACCATCAAGAACTGATACCCACTCCTTAGGATCGAATACTTGTTCGATCAACTAGGAGGATACAAGATCTTTGCAAAGATCGACCTACAGTCCATATACCATCAGGTACAGATATTGGATGACAATATTCATAAAACCGCCTTTCGTATGAGATACAACCACTACGTATTTGTAGTAATGCTATTTGGGTTGGCCAATGCACCCATGAACTTTATGTGTATAATGAAAAATATATTCAATAAATACCTCGATAAATTTGTATTGCTCCTTAGAGAAGACATCCTAGTTTACTATAAGAGTAAAGAGGAACACCAGGAGCATCTTTGCATAGTACTAAAGGTGCTATGGGAACACCATATTTACGCCAAGTTTAGTAAATTTGATTTTTACAAACCATAGATACAGTACCTGGGTAATGTCATCTTCGAGAAGGGGATAGCCGTGGACCCAGAAAAGATTAAATTGATAGAGGATGGCCTGCCCTTACTAGTGTTACATACATTAGGTCATTTTTGGGATTAGTCAGTTACTAACAAAAGTTCATTGAGAAATTTTCGAGGATATCTTGTCCCATGAATGGTTTGCAGAAGAAGGAATACAATTTCTTATGGATGACCATTGCGAAGAAAGTTTTTAGAGTCTTAAGTATCTTTTGATGACTGCACCAATACTACGAATTATGGATCCCAATGGGCATTTCGTTGTATGCATGGATACAAGAAAGGAAGGGCTCAAAGGAGTCTTCTTGTAGAATGCTTGTGCGATCTGTCATGAATCACGAAAGTTAAAGGAACATAAACAAAACTACCCCAACCATGATCTTAAGTTAGCAGCCATCATCCATGCCTTAAAGATGTGGAGGAACTATTCATGGGGAATAAATTCCTTCTAAATACAGACAATATGAGTTTGCGGTATTTATTTGAGAAACCATATCTAAATGCCAGGGAGGCCAGATGGTTGGATTTCCATAGTGAGTACCATTTCGAGTTAAAGCATATAAAGAGAAAGGAGAATAAGATTGTTGTTTCTTTAAGATGACAAGATCATATGTTATATGAGGTGACTTAAGTCCAACTGATTCGGATTTACACCAAAGGATTAGAACGACCAACAGATTTGATCCTTTCTATGTTGAAATCCTTAAGAAGGTCCAAGAGGACAGGTTGTTTCAAAAAATAAAAGAGTACAAGGTAGAAAAAACTAGAGTGTTCTAGTCCAAAGAAAGATTTTATGCTCTGGAAGGAGGGGACATCAAGTCTAACGTCCTCACAAAATTTCATCGAAAACCCTGCTTGAGGCATCTAGGATGTCAAAAGATGATATCCACAATAAAGTAACACTTTCTCTAGCCTAAGTTAAAGGTCGCCATAGTGTTTTTTATCGCAAAATGTCAGGAATGTCAGTTGGTCAAAGCTGAGCACTAGCATCCTTCAGGATTGTTGCAGCCATTACCAATGCAAGTGGGAGGTCATTAGTATGGTTTTTATTTCAGGTCTAACAAAGAGTAAGAAGAAAAATGACACTATATTTGTAGTAGTTGACAAGTTGTCAAAAGAAGCACACTTCATTCCAATGAATTCGACCTGCAAGGAAGTTCACATTGTCAACATCTTCTTAAAGGACATATTCAGATTGCATGAGATACCCAAGGCAATCATCTCAGATCGATATACAATTTTACTGCAAAATTTTGGAGATCCTTATTCTCCGTATTAGATATGTAGTTAAACTTTAGTACTGCTTACCACCCACAGACAGACGGGAAGACAAAACAGGTAAACCAGATTTCAGAAGACATGCTTAGGATGTATGTCATGAACAACCCAACCAAGTGGGTAGATTACCTCCATCTTGTGTAGTTTGCATATAACAACGAATACCAGACCTCCACCAAGATGAGTCCCTTCAAGGTACTCTATGGATGGAAGTGTAGAACACCGGTTACTTGGGATAGCTCGGTGGACTGACTCATGCTAAGGCTCGACTTACTAAAGGCCTTGGAACACTTTTTCACCAAGGTCCAACAGAACCTTAAAGAAGCACAAGACCACAAGAAAATTTAATCAGATAAGAAAAGAAAACATAAATATTGTCAGATAGGAGACCATGTTTACTTAAAAGTAAAAGAAAATAGAAGATCATTGATCTTCGGGAGGTACGGAAATTTGGCCCCAATATTATGTGGACCCTTTGAGATATTAGCCAAGAGAGGACCAGTGGCATATGAACTAGATTTACCTGCTGACATAAGAGTTAAGAATATTTTCCACGCATCCTTCTTAAATAAATATGTATAGGATACTAAACATGTGATTGATTGGTCCTTGTTATAGGTGGAACATGAAGGGGATTTTGTACCTGAACCCCTTCATATACTGAAGCAAATGGAGGTGCAGCTCAAGAAGCGCACCATAGTCCAGTTGAAAGTGCAATCTAATAACTTTGACGCTGATGAGGCTACTTGGGATAATGAATCCACCATGAGAGAGGATTATCCCACCTTGTTTCATGATTTCATTCCTAGTCCCTAGAGCACTAGGGACGATGTTGTTCTAAGTGGAGAGGGATGTAATATACCAAAATTTTGAACTAACACTTCTGAGAATCAAAAAGGGAAGATCCAAGTCTAATGCGCTCATCACACCCTCTGTAGTTTTTTCTTTCAAAATATTGAAGGCCACCGATGAAGCCAGGCGCAGCCGTACAGTCAAAGTAAGAACTATTCTAAGAGTTCCTAAGTTAAATTAAATAAATATTAAATTCACCTAAATTAAGTAAAAAGGGTTATTTCAAGAAAACAAATGATTATTGGTTTAAATGCCCATTTTCCTAAATATTTTCTATAAAGACCCAAGCCAAAGAGAGGTTGGGGGATCTTTTGTTTTTTCCATCTATGCTACCTGATTATTATTCTCAAAAGAGTTCTTAGAGAGAATTTTTTCCCAGGAGGAAAATCCAACTGGTATAGAACTTGTTATCCCAAATAGGGAAGCCTAAACTTAGGATCTCTAAGATGCTTTCATATTAGAACTAGCTCGGGGGGATTTGGATTGAAACCATGAATGATTATGGGTCATGGTTGGGTGGAACATGGTAGTTCCCAAGTTATTCGGTTAACTGAACAGAGGTTGGAACTATTTATGTCATTTTTAATGATGTGTGTTTGACTGTGCAAGGTTTCCAACCATTAAAATAGCTTCAAATTGCATGTATGAGGTTTCTTTATCTTCTTTACAGTTCATGCAGTTTTCTTATTAAATGAAGGGATTAAAATCTGGAAAGAAAACATGAATATGATCTTCCTGCTATAGCTAGGTTATTTTGTTTACATAACCTTAAAAGATCAACTAGATTTATTTTAGTTTACATGTTCATACAAACCCTAGAAATAAATATTATTCTACATGAGTGTTTTTTTTTATTAACCATGGTTTCCTAGTTAGGAAAATATAGATTAAATTTCTTACTATTGATTTTAGACTGTCACATATGATTTTATCAGTTTTCAAAACCATAGGAAAAATATGGTCTCTATTATTTTCGCATTGCTCTTCCATCATCCATATTTTAAATTCAGCTTCCTTGATAATTGTGTAAATTTCTAACAGAGCTATCTTGGGCTTAAAACTATAGATTAATTAAGATAACTAGATTTTTGTTTATTGGTCAAAACTCGAATGCAAAAGTAACACAGAAGTTATCATATAGATAAACCAATTTATAAACCCAACAGATGAGAGATCAAATCTCTAAGTGGATGAACTTCAAACTAGGATTACATAATTTTAGAAATAACTAATAAACTATCAAACAGAAGGAACTAATTATATACACAGAAACCAAACTATCTCTATTAAAACCCAACTTTACATTTCTACTCGTGGAATATTTCATATTGCTAGCACACTTATTATTATTTCACCGATCAAATCAATTATAAACAACTATATCATAAACACGGTTCACAGACTTAAACATAGTTAAAATGCTAATCTTATAATAAAAATTAATGACTATAGGTCTTAACAAACTCTATACATTTTCCATTATTAAAACCTCTATCCCAAAATCCAACCATCAAAACCTGTTAAGGATTGGTCGTAGGCATAAATAACATTACAATTATCTCAACTAATCTAATAAAAAAACAAGAACCAATTATATACATATTATAAACCAATTTATTAACCAACAAAATCCATTTAAAAACCCAGGATTGAATCCTATTGACATCATTACCAAAACAAAAACACAACAGTGTGGTAAAGCACCATTCCAAGCATTAGGAAATCCTAGGATCGAACCCTATAGGATTGCAATATTAAAAACAAAACCAAATCAATTACATGCCTAAGAATCGAATCCTATAGGTATCAATGATAAATACAGGACATTATAAATACTGCAAATTTACACAGTAAGGGTTCACATTGCAGACTGCCCACAAAAGTTTCAACATAAACCTAGAGTTCAATCCAAATATGAGATACACTAGAATAACAAAATACATAGTTATAGACATCGAACACTACCTTCACCACTTGCGTATTTGCATAAGGGCTGAGTTAGAGCTTCCAAATCACATGAATGTAAACCCCAGCCTTAAAACTTATTGAAATATGTACATAGTCACCTCTTTAATTAACCATAAAAAACAAATGTGCATGATGTGTATTCACCTACAAGCTGAGCCAGGCTCATGGCCGTGAGGTGAAACCCCAACCCATAGTCAATATTAAATCATACCCAACGAATATAATTCCAAGAAGGATAACTAATCCCCATTATCAATGCATATACACTCACGACCTTAATAAACATAGAAACCATAGGTGCAACACTATGCCAAGATAATGGCTGTAATAAGAAAACCCATCAACAATAACAATCCATACATTCCACAAATTTGATGCATAAATAGTAAATTAACACAAGAACAATTTACATAGTTCCATTGCAAGAAATGGAACGGTAATGCCAAAGTTTTCACATCATATAAATCGAAACACAACACTCTTTCATTAAAACATCGAACCATACGATTGAAATACAAACCAAAATTTATTTACAGAGTCGAGTCTTTGTTTGGACAGACATGAATCACCTAAAGTATTACACTTGAAACATCATAGGAAAAGATAAATACAGTCGCATCTCTCAGATTCCCAAAACCATACAAAGGCCCCAAACCAACTATCAAAGTCTATTAACCAAACTTACATAGAGCTAAACCCTCCCAAACCAGAGTGCAACACTCTATCACACATATCGCGGAGGTAAGGCCCTATGCATTTTTCAGGGATTACCCACTTCAAGGGTTGCACACACAATCCAGAGAGCCACCATCAAGCCACAAGTCTGAGCCACCCATTTCACCTGCAAACCAAACACACATAGTTATGAGGATTATGTTGAACCTCAACTGAAGAAAACATACAAAATACCACTGCAAAACCATGTTGAGAGCATACCTGTCGACATAAGGGAAGCATGTTACTCAAACCACACAGACAACCATAAGAGCCAAATGAATCACACAAATGACCAGACCATCGTATGAGGCTCATTTACCACACTTTCCAAGGAGCCATATATGTGCCACCCTAGTCTCCACTATTAACATAACTCATACCCACATCTCCATAGTGAATCCCACAGTGAAATCGCATTGTCCACCATCGTAGCACTAAAACCCTAATCAAAACCCTCCTTTTCATTGTTATACCAAATTTTTATGGAATATAAAATATGCCATAAATATTTTATGCATATCCCATAGTATTCCAAAGGTCCTTCCATAAGATTTTCCATAGTATAGAAGCATGCATTAGACATTATACCTTAAGTTAAATTTATATAAAATGGATAAGATATCATAACCTCAACACATAATAATAATGACGACCATAAATATTTAGGTCATACACTATCAACTCTGCGTAAACACAGAAAGTAGGCACAACTAGGTTAGGACTTTAGTCCTTTTATCCTCACAATAAATAGGATAGTGTGTCATAGTTATCATGTCGTAGGATGTTATGTTTCACTGCCGTAGATAGTTTCCATCAACGAAGTAACCTGCACAAAAGTGTAAGTTTGCATTAGTTCACAATGAACTAAGTAATCCCCATAAAAGCAGGAGGAACCTTTTTACCTCTCCGAGGGTCCTTCTAGGGATACAAACAAAGCCACTCCACCCATTGATAGGTAAAGGCAAGTCAGAACTTTTAATAAATGAAACTATAAACGAAGTACCAAACAGATAAATAGGAAGTAAGACGTAACTGAACCAGTATATACAAATGTATGATAATATTAAACACCAACAGAGCAATCATATAACAAATCCATGTAACTTAACCATAGCACATAACCATATCAACAGTACATAGAAAAATACATAAAGAGGAAAAGACAGCTTGCGACACTTAGATCTAGTAAACAATGACAGACATATTCCGCAAAAGATAAATTAATGTCCATGATAGGTAGCATTTAACTAGCCTACAATTTTTGTTTTCTTTTTAGAATTTTGGGGACATTACAATTGGCAACTGCTGTGGTGAAATCTCTTTTTTGACATCTATGAACTCAAAATTTTGAATGTTTTGAAATCCTTAAAATGCAATACCTGAAAAAACAAACGAAATTGTTAAACGAAAGGAAAAAATAAGAATAAAAACCTAACATGACCTCTTGTGGGGAAACCATACCTTGAATGGAAATGGTGAGGGCGACCTCTTGGAAAAACATGCTAGTGGTTATGCACACCCCATATTTTGAATATTTCAAATGTAGCCATTGGTGTATGGACTAGACGATAGTCTCTCCACATGTCTTACATGTTAGGATGTCCATCTCTCCACGTGTCTTAATGTTCAACCGAACTCAACTAAACTCATGAATTTTAGGACGCCATTAGGAACCAAATCAGTGTGGGCCGGTTTGATGGGTGCATGCTAAGGGATTGGGATCACTACCAAATGAAATCTAGCTCTACTAGATAACGACCACACAAAATTCATAAAGTCGGCATCACAACCACCAATCATGCCATGCAAAGTCCATTTATCAAAAGGCGCATTTGTTAAGTAATTAATTAAGCAATAACCCATCCTAACGACAAAATCGAACGACGATGGAAAATATCTAGAATTTACACTT
The DNA here is from genome assembly GCA_001517045.1 of Pseudotsuga menziesii. NCBI lineage: Eukaryota > Viridiplantae > Streptophyta > Pinopsida > Pinales > Pinaceae > Pseudotsuga > Pseudotsuga menziesii. Next base: position 750,644 of record LPNX010538503.1, read on the forward strand.
GTCAATCCAACATTGATATTGACCATCCACTAGCTCAAACCCAAATCCCAAATATGAGATATATACGCCTATCGACATAATTAATTACAAATATTTTAAATCTATTTTGTAATTAAAACTATAAATAAAAATATCAAAATAAACGTAGGAAAAAAGTTTGAAATAAAAATGAATAAAATTAAAATTAAATAAAAACTAATTTTCAAATAGAAAAAAAAATGAAATTAATAGATTTAATCATTAATTCATGAGACCAATTTACATTATGATGGCGGCAAGATTATTCAAATACTGAACTCATTGTTAATATCATAGTCTATCACAAATGTGTATGCATAACTAATGTAAAAATAGAGGGTAAGGTGTATTTGAGGTCACTCTTAATATCATAGTCGATCATATGATATGTAGGCATAACAGACGTAAAAATACAGAGAAAGGGGTATGGTAGGTGTAGAGTGAATGGTTATAACCATATTGAATGTAATAGGAAGGGTTGTTATATGTTATATAGAGGAACTAAAAATGAATCTAATAGTTTTATGTAGATATGTGTATCGGAAATCTAAATGTATGCCTTTGAATGATATAAGAAATATCATTTTCAAAGAAAATTTGATTAAACCATATAGATTTTATAGAATAAATAATATTCAATATTCTGATATCGCAATATATATAAATCATAACATATTTCATATACTTATATTGCAATATTATCTAAATATCAACTAATATTTTACCTCTTCAATTATACAAATATTTATTCTTCTATGCGATATAAATAATATTCAATATTCTAATATCCCAATAAATTTAAATAATATTCAATATTCTGATATCGCAATAAATTTAAATAATATTTGATATTCTGATATCGCAATAAATTTAAATAATATTCAATATTGTGATATCGCAATAAATATAAATCATAACATATTTCATATACTTATATTGCAATATTATCTAAACATCAACTAATATTTTACCTCTTCAATTATAGGAATATTTATTCTTGTATGCCTTTGAATGATAAAAGACGTCATTTTCAAAGAAAATTTGATTAAAGTATATACATTTTACCTAATAAATAATATTCAATATTCTTATATCGCAATAAATATAAATCATAACATATTTCATATACTTATATTGCAAGATTATCTAAATATCAACTAATATTTTACCTCTTTAATGATAGGATTTTTTTGTTTTCATATACATTTTACAGAATAAATAATATTCAATATTCTTATATCGCAATAAATGTAAATCATAACATATTTCATATACTTGTATTGCAATATTATCTAAATATCGACTAATATTTTACATCTTCAATTATAAGATTTGTTGTTTCCTTTTATTTATGAAAATTTTAGAATTTGAATTTCATAATAACAAAATTACAATGTAGTAAAGAAGCAATCTTATAGATTTGAAAATTTAATGCTTATTTAGAATGGGAGGATGGCTTTGTACATACGAGAAAACATAGTTTATTGTCTTTTAAATTGGTTATTTTTTCTATTTTCTTATTCTAAGAATTAGAAATTCTATGAGGTTTATTGGTTATTTATATACTTAAAATTGTCCATTATATTTCTATGTATGTAGTCCTAAACGAATGTAGGAGTTTTTATAGAAAATGTAAACAATGTTATTTGTAAAGTTTACCTGATGCATATTAGGTATTGATATATATTTAAGAAAAACTATGAAGGTGCATACGAAGAATCACTTTTGGGGTTGAATTACATAATACATATCATACCAAAGAGAAAAAATTTATTATTAATGAATTTTTAAATAAATTCGAAACATTAGATTTAAAAGGAGGTGCTTAACTGTTCATAGTTTTGCATTAATGAATTGTGATCAACAATAGTAATCTATACAGTTAATTATGAATATACACAAGTTGTATAATTTTATATTACTTCCTAAAAACTAAAATTTTCAAGTTCTTTTGTTACACTAAAACCTATAATTAAGTGACTTTTCGGTTATTAATAAAGTACAACTGTCATTAATTTTAGGCATTCCTACATCCATATTACATGTACAATATTTAATTGGGATTATCATTTAACTCATGTAAGTAATGTTCATATTATAAATGTAGTTGATTCTCTCAATGGTTTATCTATGGAAGTTTTTTATATTATGATAGTAACCAAGAAAAACTCCTTGAAATTCACTAATTCCAATATAACCAGATGAGTAACAAATAATAAAATTATCCAAATATTTTTGAAAAAATATAAGGGAACCTCCTTGGTATTGGAGAGAGTTTTATCCAATATCATAAACCATGGGTTCATTGAATCGTCTCTTCATCATTGGAATCCACACCAATCCATGAAAGGACAACTCTTTCTTGGACTTGGTTGGCAGGTCATTCTAAGGCCAATATGATGTTGGAGCATCCGAGATAAGGATGGTGGAAGGAATGGGACAAATGCTTAAATGAATAATTTCAAAGAGACAAGAATACAAAAACCCAATAGAATTCCATAATCTCCATATCAAGAGTTCTTCATTAAAGGTTGAAGATGATCTTAGCTAAAAGAAATTATGTTGGAAGAAAATCATGGAGGTGAAATATAGGTGTCCTAATAAGAGAAGGATGATGCATTGAACCCACTGGTTTTTAGAAACTTATATCAAAAAAATCGTAATAGGAAAAACATCTACTAATGAGAAAATTGAGATGATAAGGGTCTTGAAAAATCTATGAAGTTGACGAACACGTGGAGGATGATTCCCAAATAAGTAAATATGATTTCTTGCATAATTTATATGAAATAATAGAGGCACTGTGATCTGTAAACTAATATGCATATTGTATGGGATGAGTTCATGACAACAAATATTACAAGTTCTCATTGTGTTAATTTAATTTTATAAAGTATTGAATACATTGGAATTGAAAGAGAAACAAGAGAAAACAAGTACATGATCCACATAATAACACAATATATACCCCGTGAATACCCACAATATTGAAAAACCAAACCACAAATGATGACTATCTCTTGTGCTTCTTATCAATATTCAACTACAAATGAAATAGTACTCCCTATGGAGTTACCTATTGTTGATGTATTTGTAACTTCGGAATGTATTCATTTGTATATATTGTGTATTATACCTTGATGTTCCTATAGGGAAGTGTTTGTAATGTAAACAAGTCATGTAAAATCATTGAGATCATCTTTTCTACCTTTGGGTTTTACTGCTGCCATTCGTGCTCATTCTATCTCTGAGGAAGCTGCAGGGTTTTCTCATTTATGGTTTCCCCGAAGAAGCTAGGGATTCTTAATTTTTGGGTGTCTCTCCACAATCCCTCAGCAAAAGAAGACTAGGCTGACTCTCCATTGAAGGGCGCATCTTTCTGTTGAAGCAGAATTTGTTTTCAGGAATTTTCAGTTTTTGCTTCGGAAAATTAGGGCTTTTTACAGAAGAGGATTTTTTTAGTGAGCCCAGCATAGGATTTATCTCCTCATCAAAATCAAATTTTAGAGACCTAGGTTGAGAAAATTGGTTGGGTGAAACTCTAGGAAAGTCAAACCCTAGTTTGACCTCGAGCCTGAAAAACCCTAAAATACTAAAACTAGTAGTTTTGGTACATTCGCTATATATCGGGATTCAAAATGTATTAGGGGCCAAAACTTTCACAGTCTGAATATAAAATCCTAATGTACACTGTGTAAAAGTTTCACCCTTATATTTTCTATATTCTCGGAGATACGATTGCTCCAATTCAAGGTTCCAGCCTCTTCTAGGATTCATCCCTAAACAAGACACCTAGGGAGAATTGCAATATCTCAGGATACAAAGATCCAACTGCAATTTCACAAGATGTTCCATATAGTTCATGGAATGTAACTTATGTGGTAAATGTTTCAGACACCTAAGGTGAAACAGTGATGTGTGGTACTCCATACAACTTCACTATGCTCAAGAATCCCGAAACAAGTCACCTTGGGAAGACTCTCATAAGTCCCAATTGGTGAAACAAATTCTTGTAAAAACTTTGGTGTTGGAAATCGGACAAACTATGTTACCTTAGTATGAAATTTCAGACATAGAGGAGCATTAATTTCGGAGATATCACAGAAATAGTATCAAGCATTTCTGCAGAAGAAATTCGAAACCTAGGGCTTCAAGTTCTGGGAGCTTCCCTCCACTTTTTTCAGAAAAGGAGTACATTGGACAGCTCACCTTGAGGAGGTCTATCTTTCTATCCAATAAGATCTGAATGATTCAAAGTTTTGAAAATTAGGGTTTCTCTGACAAACCTTAGATCATCTAGCTCTGGAACCAGGATGGACACCTCAAATCGGTAAGATCTAATATTTTGCTATTTATAGATGAGGTTCTCATTTTAAAATGAATAATAACACCAGCTTGATGACAAGCTTGGTGAGGTTGTCAACTTCCAAGCATGGAGGTATTGGACCTCACTGGTTCTTGAAGAAAATGAAATTGGACACCTACATAAGTGGAAAGGTTCCAGTTCCAGAGGGAGATGAGGCTAAAAGCCTTACACAAGAAGAAATTGGTCAAGGCCAAGAAGATCATTGTTGATTCAATCACAGAGAACCTTATACCACAAGTGTTTTCCCTAAAGACACTGAAAGAGATGTTTGATTCCTTGATCAAGATATTTGAAGTAAAGAACATAAATCAGAAGATTAAATTGAGAAAACAGTTGATGAATGTGAAGACCCATAATGCAGAGACCATACAGTCATACTTTACAAGGGTCTCTCAAATCAAAGAACAACTTGAAGCGGTAGAAGAAGAAGTGTAGAATGCAGAAGTTGTGATAACCACATTGAATGACCTCCCAATATCATGGGATTCATTCATTCAGGGAATGTATGCCGGAAGGAAGTGATTACCTTTAGTAGACTCTAAGAAGAGTGAACAAAAGATGAAGCTCGACTCATAATAAGAGAAGAGAAGATGGGAACAACTAAAGATCAAGCTCTCACCATGCAAAGAAGATCCCTCAAGTGATGAGGAATATGAAGGACTCAACTATTGAAGAACCTATTATCCATATTATCATTTGGATAAAAAATGATGAATGAAGAAGATGATGAAGCTGAAGGATTAAGAAGGATTCTACCCACGAAACAAATAAATATAAGTATTCAATTGTCATTTCATGATATTATATTTTTTATATTTAGTTGATGTGTTATGCATGATATAATGTTTGCATTAATGATAGTATACTAATAATATGCATATGATGGGTAAGCAGCCCATGGTGCTATACAAATCTCCATTGCTACATATCTAGAATGAAACCTCTTTACTGACATATTGGATTAGTGCACAATCTCAATGTTGTCCTGGTAGAGATGGAAGGCATATAGAAAGTTTCTGTAAGATAAGGATGAATGTTGTATTGGATAAAATAGTTGCATGATTATATCTTAATGCAAAAGAATTTTTCATTATGAACATACCTTATAAAATGTTTCTAACCATAGAACTAATGCATTTGAATTGTACGAAAGATCGTGTATAATCACCTACAAGAAAAGAAGGATGAGACTTGTTTCGAAGAACAAGTGACGACAGTTCAAGAAAGAACCCAAAATGAAGAATAATATGATGATACTTTCAAAGAAAGAAGAAATCTAAGACACGGTGTAGTTATGTGACACTATTGAGTGACATCATTGATGGAGATCCTTCCAGCTATGAAGAAGTAGCCAAGAAGAAAGGGAAGGAGAGTACCAATTCAAAAAGAATGATGTCTAGGATGGGGCATCGAGACCTAAAGGGAAGTCCATAGTATCTTCCATATGAATATACAAGATCCAGCATGCAGTAGATGTCAACATCATGGGATACAAGGAAGGATTCGTAGCATGAGGCTTCTCACGGAAAGAAGGCATAGACTACGAAAAGAAATTTGAATCCAGTGGGAGTTGAGGCACATGACAGGAAGACTCATGTGTGCAAATTAAAGATGAGCTTGTACGATCTCAAAAGACACCCATGGGATAACACATACATGAGGAGCTTGATGAAGATCTTAACCTTTGCTACAAGGTTGAAGATGAAATCCTATAGAGGATGACAACCTCACAGATGGGTGAGAGAAGAACGTTTTCAAGATAGAGGATCTTGGTATCTAGTGACCCTAGATGGATACATAGAATATCAGTAGTAGAGGAAGCTACTTGTCAATCCAGTAGATGATATATAGAGTACGAAAGGAAGAGGGAGAATAATGATCTCCTTCAGAGGGAGTGACTGCAGAAGATCCTGAGGTTTGACATGGTACAATAGGATGGACAGATTATTGATGACTCTAGGATTTACCTTTTCTTCAATGTTGAAGGTGGAAGACCAGTGATGCTCCTATTATATGTCGATGACTTGTTTCGGATAGGAAAATATTACTGATGACTCACTCACACAGTTGTAGCGCATAGTTAAGGGAAGAAGAAGACACTGGGGAAAGGAAGAAAGAGATTACTGCTATCGAGAGATCATCTTACTGTTTTGGGGTTTTACTTTTGGTGTTGATTCTATCTCTAAGGAAGTTGCGGGGATTTCTCCATTTATGGTTTCCCTCAGGAAAAACAATGTGCTCATTGTTTCTTGTGTTTGATTGTTGTCCTTGTTATTCTCTTAGTTAAAGATCCTAATATAATGCTAGCTTAATGTTAAAAATCTAACATGGTATCAGAGCTAACCTGAGAAGAAGACACTGTGCAGCTATGAGAATTAGGGATTCCTACTTTGTGGATCTCTCTCCACATATTTTCAGCAACAAATGGTTGGAATAACTCTCCTCCCTAGGGTGCATCTTTCTGTCGAAGAAGAATCCAATTTTGAGGTTTTTGAGTTTTGAACCCGACACTACTCCTTGAAATTAGGGATTTCCACAGAAGTGGAATTTTTCAGTGAGCACGGACCTGTATTTATCTCCTCCTCAAAATCAAAGTTAGGGATCAAAATAAAAGTATTTGTTTGGACAGAACTCCGGAAAATAAAAACCCTAATCTGCTCTTGAACCAGCACTACAGAATTTTAGCTCCAAATCCAGATCCGACATCTTGACCTCGTAAGAACTAAATATTTTGTATTTCCATTTGATTTTCCTAGTTAAGATGTCTCATCATACCAAGATTGATGAAAAGCTTGAGGGAGATGATAACTTCAGAGCCTGGAAGCATAGGATCTCCCTGGTCCTGGAAGAAAATGAGTTAGACTCCTATATCAGTGAGGAGGTTCTAGTTTCAGAGGGAGATGAGGAAAAGGCCTTGCATAAAAACAAGTTGGTTATGGAAAAGAGGATCATTGCTGATTCAATCAAGTATCACCTCATACCACATTTGTCCTCGCTAAAGACACCTAAAGCTATGCTTGAAGAACTCACCAAATTGTTTGAAGGGAAGCACATAAATGAAAAGATGACTCTGAGAAACCAATGGAAGAATGTAAAGATCAAGAATGCATAGACCATCCAGTCTTACTTTACAAGGGTATCTCAAATCAAGGAACAACTAGAAGCAATAGATGAAGAAGTGGAGAATGCAGAGATTGTAATGACCACCTTGAATGGTCTCCCTAGATCATGGGACTTGTTTATTGAAGGAATCTGTGCCAGAAAGAAGTTATTCATGTTCAGCAGACTATGGGAAGAGTGATCTCAAGAATAAGCTCGAATAGAAGCTCGAGAAGAAAAGATGGGAAGTGAATATCAATCTCTCATGGTACACTCCAAGAAAACCAGAAGAAGTTCTCATCACCCAAGAGGTAGGCACTCTCACAAAGATAACACTAGAAACGATTTGTCTAGAATCAGATATTATACATGTGACAAGAAAGGACACTATGCTAGAGAATGTCCTAGAAACCAAAATGTCTTGCACAAGAAGAAGGGAAACAAGAGAAGATATCATGCTCATGCTGCAGAGAATGATGAACCTTGTACAAAGAGAACCAGATATGAAAGTGAAGACTCTTCAAGTGATGAAGAATATATTTTTGTTTTCGCTCTAATGGGAAACATTACTCATGGAAGCAATGATTGGATTATAGACAGTGGGGCTTCCAAACATATGACAGGATTCAAGGAATCCTTTGTGAAACTATCAGAACATGAATCACCTCACAAGGTGAAGGTCAGAGATGACTACCAGTATCCAATAAAAGGTAGTGGGGAATCCTCCTATATGCTAGACTCTAGAAAGTCTGTGACAATGATGAAAGTATTGTTTGTACCACGACTAAAAAAGAATCTCCTCTCCATATCTACTTTAGATGCAAAAGGAATGAGGGTTGCATTTATAAATGGCCAAGTCATCATGTGGCCAAAGGGAAAGACTATTGATGATGCAGTAGTGATTGGGGAAAAAGGAGGTTTGTACAAATTGAAGGGCCATCTAGAACAAGCCTTGGTCCATGACACAGTAGAGCCAAATGAACTTTGGCATAGAAGGCTTGCACATGTGCATTACAGAGCACTACCACTTGCAAGAAAAGCTGTTGAAGGTCTTCTAGAAATACAAGAAAAACATGATGGGGTATGCAAAGGATGTGCGAAAGGAAAGAACACAAAGAAAACATTTTCAAGTAGCGAGAGAAAGGAAAAAGGAATCTTGGAAATCATCCACTTCGAAATATGTAGACCAATGTCCTCAAAATCACTAAGAGGGTATGTATACTATGTTTCTTTCATTGATGACTTTTCTAGGAATAAATGGATTTACTTCATGAAGAACAAATATGAAGTATTTAGCAAGTTCAAGGAATTCAAAGCCTTGATCGAGAATCACATAGAAAAGAAGATCAAGACCTTTCGATCAGATAATGGTGGAGAATTGACATCAAATGAATTCAAAGAGTTATGTAAAGACTCAGGGATTAAGAGGGAGTTGCCCACCCCATATAATCCACAACATAATGGGATTGCAGAAAGGAAGAATAGAACTATCATGGAAGCTACACGAGCTATGCTTCATGATAAAGATCTTCCTATGCATCTATGGGTAGAAGCTGCAAGGACAATGGTGTATGTACAGAACTATACTGCACATAGAGTACTTGAGAACAAGACACCTAAAGAAGTCTTTTTCGGTAAGAAACCAGAAGTCAGCCATCTCAAAATATTTGGCTATCCAGTGTACATACATATTCCAAAAGAGAAGAGCACAAAATTAGATTCTTTAGGAAGGCCCGGGTATATTTGTGGGATGCTTTGAAAGCTCGAAGGATTACAAAATATACTTCACGGGATTCAAGAAGATCGACATCAGCAAGGATGTGACATTTGACGAAGACTCAGCTTACAACAAATCCAGAAAGAAACCTGCTAAAGTTCCTCAAGAAGTGGAAGCACCTAGGATTCATGATACAACCATGAATGAAGAAACTCAAAAAGAAGATCGAGAATTTGAAGAACCACAAGAACTTGTAGATCCACCTCAGGAGAAGAATCTTCATAAGAGGAAACTTGCTTGGGTATAAGAAGCTATCCAAAGTGCAGAAAGATATGGGGCTCCAGAAGAGTATCACAGAGAAAGAAAGAGCACCAGATCCTACTTCGGGTATGTAGCTTTATTATGTGATTTCATCGATAAAGAACCTTCCAATTATGAAGAAGCGGAAGAATGAGAAGAATGGAAGGATGCTATGATTGGAGTATCAATCGATCATGAAGAACAATGTTTGGGATATTGTCCCAAGAATAGAAGGGAAGTCAGTTGTAACTTCCAAATGGATCTACAAGATCAAGCATGCTGCAGATGGTAGCATTGAAAAATATAAAGCAAGATTTGTTGCTCGTGGTTTCTCCCAGAAAGAAGGAATAGATTATGAAGAAACTTTTGCACCTGTAGCCAGATACACTTCCATCAGATAAGTACTTTCTCTGGCTGCAGTGATGAAATGTCAGATACACCAAATGTATGTCAAGACTGCTTTCTTGAATCGTGTAGTGGAAGAGGAAGTGTATGTAGAGAAGCCACTTGGTTTTGAGAAACATAATAAGGAGTCTCATGTATGTAGATTGAATAAATCCCTATACGGTTTGAAATAGTTACCGAGGACATGGTACATCAGAATTGACAGCTTTCTATCTAGTTTGGGCTTTACCAAGAGTAAAGCGGATTCCAACCTTTACTACAAGGTTGAAGATGGAAACCCAGTGATTCTCCTACTGTATATGTAGATGATCTGTTTGTAACAGGTATGGATGGGTTGATTGCTGATACGAATAGGAAGCTTGCTTCCGAGTTCAAAATGAAGGATTGGGTATGATGCATTATTTTCTAGGCATGGAGGTGTGGCAGAATGCAGATGGAATTTCCCTGGGACAAGGGAAATATACAGTAGAGATCCTAAAGAGTTTTGGGATGATAAACTGCAAGGCTATGGCCACACCTATGGCATCGAAACTAAAGCCATTGAGTGATGCTTCATCAGAGATGGTTGATGCTATGATGTATCGTCAGATGATTGGGTCCTTGATGTACCTGACAATTACAAGACCAGATATTTTCTTTACTGTCAACACCTTGAGCCAGTTCTTGACAGATCCGAGTCATGTTCACTTGATTGTTGCAAAGCATATTCTAAGGTACTTGAAGGGTACAATTGATTCACAAGTTTATTATGGGCTCAAGTATGAGGCGAGTCTGAAGATTAACCTGGAGGGTTATGTTGATTCAGATTGGGCAGGCAATGCCATCGATAGGAAGAGCACTTCAGGGTGTTTCTTTAGTATGGGATTAGGTGTGATCTCTTGGTTTAGTAGGAATCAATCCTATGTGGTACTGAGTACAGCTGAAAAAGAGTATGCTAAGAAAGATACTGTCTGATTTATTTGATCTCTAGTTGGATGCTACTTGTATATATTGCGAAAACCAGAGTTGTGTGAAGTTGTCGAAGAACCCATTTTTCCATGACAAGTCGAAGCATATCGAGATCAAGTATCACTATATCAGGGATATGGTGCATAGGGGAGAAATGAAGCTCCAATATCTTGCGACGGATGAACATATAGCTGATGTGTTCACGAAGCCATTAGCCGGAGTGAAGTTTGAGTACTTCAGGGAGAAGCTTGGTGTTCTCCAGATCGAGGTTCCTTCCAAGGGGAAGTGATGAGTCCGTGATCCATTCTGACATGGTGAGAGGATTGGTTCCTTCCATGGTTAGATGTAAGGGCTGATCCATTCTATCATGGTGAGGGGATTGGTTCCTTCCATGTCATATACGAGTGCTGAGCCATTCTTATATGACTATATGATTGGTTCCTACATGATCAGATATAAGGGCTATTGCCATTCTTGGAATGGAGTTTCCTGGTGATTTACCAGGAATACTCAGTCTAGGACTGAGGACCTTTCTAATACGATTGTAAGATGCAGTCTTACATGATCATATGTGAGCACATGGGAATTATGATGTGATTGAGGGATGTGTTCCCACTTGATCATATATAAGGGATGTTGCCATTCTTGGAATGGAGCTTCCTGGTGAGTTACCAGGAAAACTCAGTCTGGGATTGAGGGTTGTTCTTATATGACTATGTGATGTGTTCTCATATGATCAGATATGAGTGCATGGCCATTCTGATGTGATTGGGGGATGTTTTCCCATTGTATTAGATATAAGGTTTGTTGCCATTCTTTTGGAGAATGGAGGCACCTAGTCAGTTACCAGGAACCCTCAGTCTGGGACTGAGTGCCCTTCTGACATCGTTAGAGGATTAAGTTCCTTCCATGGTAATATGTAAGTGTTGTTCCTTTTCACAGATGGTAGTAGGTGTGTCATACCATGCTAGTGATTATAAGTGCTGAGCCTTTAAATAGATGATAGTAGCTGTGCCCTATCATGTTGGTGGATGTGAGAGTTATGCCTTTCCACAGATGATAGTAGTTGTGTCCTATCATGCTGGTGGTTGTAAGTGCTGAGCCTTTTCAAAGATGATAGTAGTTGTGTCCTATCATGCTAGTGAATGTGAGTGCTGGGCCTTTTTTATGTGATTATAGGATTGCTTCCTACATGATCGGATGTGAGTGTTGGGCATGCCTTTCTGACAAGGTGTTGGATGTGTTCCTCTCATGGTAAGATGTAAGTGTTGGGCGGGAAATTCTAACTTGGTGTCAGATATTAGCGTTGAAGAAGACCTACATGGAGGCTAGGCCTACAACCAGCATAAAAAAGGGCTAGATCTATAGAACTTCCTGTGATGAGAAGAATGATTAGATAGCACCTGTGATGATCCAGTGATGATGATCCAGTAGTGATGATCCAGATCGAGTGATGATCTAGATCTAGTGATGATGATCCAAATCGAGTGATGATCCAGATCCGATGATGAAGATGACTTGAAGATGAATATGATGAGAACTTGACGATGATCTAGATGATATAGAGAAGAAGACTTGTGCTGATAAATTGTGTCAAGAGATTACCTTCTTAGTTAGGAGGGAGTGTTGATGTGATTGCAAATTTGGAATGTATTCACTTGTATTTCTTATGTATTGTAACCCAATGTTTAGTCCAGGATTTATTTGTAATGTACTTGAGTCATGTCATGTCCCAATGTTCCTATCGGGAGGTTCTATGATGTAAACAAGTCACGTCAATTCAGTGTGGGTAACCCTCCTATTGGTTAAGGGTTAATTTCCCCGCAATTACAGGGCACTAGGGTTATTAGAATCACCTAGTGAAGTCGGCCCTAGTTGGGTTTAGTCAAGTCGGGAATTAGTATAAATAGAGATCTAGCCTCTCTATTTAACACACACTCACTAACACTCAGTTGTAGCGCATAGCTGAGGAAGAAGAAGACACTGGGGCAAGGAAGAAAGAGGTTACTATTGTTGGGAGATCATCTTATTGTTTTGGGGTTTTACTTTTGCTGTTGATTCTATCTTTGAGGAAATTGTGGGATTTTCTCCATTTATGGTTTCCCCGAGGAAAAAAACTGTGTTCATTGTCTCTTGTGTTTAACTGTTTTGCTTGTTATTCTCTCAGTTAAATATCCTAATATAATGGTAGCTTAATGTTAAAAATATAACACATACGTAATCAGTCCTGTAGGTTGTCCTCAGATGTAATCGGTCCTGGTAAATCTCACAGGTTATCCTTGGACGTAATAAAACCTGATGTGATTCTAGCTAGAAATGGCTAGAATGAATTTTGAGTACTTCAAGGAGAAGCTTGTTGTTCTCCAGATCAAGGTTCCCTCCAAATGGAATTGACATGTTCATTGGCCTTTCTGACATGATGGAAGGATAAGCTTCACATGGTAAGATGTAAGTGCAGAGACGCTTTGATGTGATTATGGGTTGTGTTACCACGTGATTAGTGCAGAGATATTATGATGTGATTGTGGGATGTGTTGTCACATGATCAATGCAGATCCATTCTGATGTGATTGAGGGATGTGTTCCCAGATGATCGGATGTAAGTGAAGCTCCTTTCTGACATGATGAGGTCGGATGTAAGTGCAGATCCTTTTTGACATGATGAGGTCGGATGTAAGTGCATTTTTCTGACATGATGAGGCCATATGTAAGTGTAGAGCCTTTCTTACAAGATGAGGTCGGATGTGAGTGTTGTGCCTTTCTGACATGGGTTTTGGATGTGTTCCTCCCATGGTCAGATGTGAGTGTTGGGCGTGCCTTTCTGACATGGTTCTTGGATGTGTTCCTCCCATTGTCATATGTAAGTGTTGGGCAGGCCCTTCTGACATGGTTCATTCCATGGTCAGATATAAGTGCTCAATACGATGAAGACCTACATGAAGGTTACACCTACAACCAACATGAAAACGGGCTAGCTCTGTAGAAATTCCTGTGATGAGTATAATTGAGATAGCACTAGGATTGATCTGGCAGTGATGATCCAGATCAAGTAATGATACAGACTTGATGATAATCCAGTGACTATCTAGATTAAGTGATGATCCAGACTTGATGATGATCTAGTGACGATCCAGATCAAGTGATGATCCAGTGATGCTCAAGATCAAGTGATGATCTAGTGATGATCCGGGTCAAGTGATGATCCAGACTTGATGATGATCCAGTGATGCTCTAGATCAATTGATGATCCCTACTTTAGGATGATCCAGTGATGCTCCAGATCAAGTGATGATCTATACTTGATGATGATCCGGTGATGAAGATGACATGACGATGAAGATGGTTTGATGATGATCCAGATGATACCGAGAAGAAGACTTGTGCTGATAAATTGTGTCGAGAGTATACCTTCCTAGCTAAGAGGGAGTGTTGATGTATCTGTAACTTCAGAATGTATTCATTTGTATATCTTATGTATTGTACCCCGATGTTCCTATCGGGAAGTATCTGTAATGTAAATGAGTCATGTAAATTCATTGAGGTTAACCCTCCTTGTTGATCGAAGGGCAAAGTCTCCACAGTTGTGGGGTGCTAGGGTTATTAGACTCTCCTAGAAAAGTCAGACATGGTAAGTAATTGTTAAGTGAGGCCAACTTGTTGGAGTGGGAATTAAGTGAACGAAAGAATATAAATAGAGAATGAGCCTCTCTATTTATTACAAACACTCACTCATTGGGGCGCATGAGTTAGAGAGGAGAAGCTCTCTCAAGTGAGAGAGAGAGAACAACTTTTGGAGATCATATTTTTTGTCTTTGGGTTTTACTGATGCCATTGGTGCTCATTCTATCTCTAATAAAGTTGTGGGGTTTTCTTTTTTATGGTTTCCACAAGGAAAATTCTTAGTGTCTCTTGTCTCTTGTTATTTTTGTTGTGCATGTTATTCTCTCAGATAAGATCCTAAGATCATATAGATTAAATGATAAAAATATAACACCTGTGATTCTATGGCCACAACAACAACTACATGACCCTGCATATCCTATGTTCTTCCATAACACACACTCTCATGCTATTGATACATTAAAAGAATGGATCCCCGTGAATATTGTTCTAGTCGTTTGATATTTAACGTAGCGTGATAAATGTATAGGGTTGATGTAACAACCCAAATTTTGACTTGGAATGTATTTAATAGGAACTATATAAATGATGTAAATATGCTAGCATGTATTTCTAGTGTGGAGCTCAAGGGAAAGGCTTGACTGGTGAATGGATAGGAATACATGATGTATGTATTTTTATTTGAATTGTGTGATTGGCATATCATGCCAACTAAAAAATGTATGGGAAATTGAATCCTTTGTTTCGAAGTGTAAAATTAGAACTCATCCAAAATATTCCATTTGCAGTAAATTAGCCAATTACCTTCTCTTAAATATTAAACCCAATCATTGAATGCATGTGAGAGGTTGGTCAGAAAAGTCAGTTCATGTAGTTATTGAAGCATGGGGGTTGTGATAGTTATGTCAATTGTTAGAAATCGTTTTTTTCTATGGTTAGAAGCTATGGAAGTTTTATTTTCAGAATCATATCATACCCCTTAGAGTGAAAAATCTTTTGATTATTTTCTCATGCATGTTTATCCACTACCTAGAGTTTCCTACTATTGTCCATGACCATTACTAGACCATGTTTAACTCACAAAGTCGAATTTGAAGATAGAGGTGAATTTGTCGAAGGGAAATTAGATTGTTGTAGGTGAGCAATAAGGTTGGGAAATATAGGAATCCTTACCCATGGAGTTCTACTCTTTTATTCTTGAAAATCCATAGTTTGTTCTAGAAGAGGTTCTCCAACAACATATAGTAGATTGGATCTTACTACACACAATGGTAAGCACTATTAGGGTTGGATTCCCTGAGGGAATTGTGTGTTATTGAAGGGGAATTGATTTCCTATGTTGTGTGGGGTAGTTGGAAGGAGTGTCATGGCTATTATGGTTCGGTGAGATATTTGTATATCTATGCATTGTTTTTTTTCTAAGAATTGAGAGAAGATGGGTTTGGGCTAAGTCATAGACACCTATATGTGTATCGATCACCTTGGTGGCCTCATATCCTATCTTGGGGGGTCCCTCTCATCAGAAAGTGTACATGATGGACATAGTTCCTATAGTTAGGTGAAGAATCACTCTTACATAGAAAGTTTCTTGGATCTTCATTGTTAACGGTAAGTACCCTTTTGTATATAATGTGCAATTATTTTATTTATATGGCTATGATAGTTAGGCATGTAATTTCTTTATGTGTGTGTGGGATGAGTTATTTTCACTAAGTATTATCATTTATATATCCATAAATGCTTTTTAGAAGTTATAAATTCATACTTATGGTTATGGTCAGGGATAATTTTAAGAACGCCCTATAAATTTATATTTATAATAAATGGGTGAATCTCCCTAATATATATGAAAATTTGAAGGCTATTATATCAATAATACAATATGTATATATAATTTTTTGGCTAATATTTAATTGCATTATAGAATCATGTAAAATATTGGATAATATTTCACTAATATGTAAGATATTGTAAAATATTGACCAATATTTCATTGAATTATTAAATATTGTAAAACATTTATGAATCTTTCATCAGATTATAAAACCTTGTAACGTCTTGGAAAATATTTTTCTAGGAAGACTCGCCTTTTGATTCCGTGGATCACTAAGTTAGTGCAATAGAAGAGCATAAACCTGATCTTGACTCTCTTGAGTCCTAGACACTCAAATGAGAAAATGCATTAATGAGGAGAGGAAGGATTTATTTATACATTTCAGAAGAACTATTGGGTAACTCACAACTAGACGTACTAATTGTTAAACAAACTAAACTAACTAGATCTAGGGAAAGTGGGGATTCCACTTTTTATCTCGTCCCTTAATTGTCCAACAAAAATGTGGGGACCCAAATCTTGACATATCAACTAATTGATATAATTGAACACTTTACACTATGTAGTGATTACGGAACCCACCATCCATTATTACAATGTGGAGCAATATCGATACCCACAACCTCAATATAGTGTATTAATTCCAAATTAGCTTAGTTTCAAAATATTCCATTGTAAGCTACCCTTTAAGAGAAAAATAAGTTGCTTATCTGTTTATAGATAGAAATGCTACCTTTTCCCTTCTTTTGTTGACAATCAAAATATGATTTATTTCATTTGGTTTAGAATTATTGGAGTTAGTTAGAAACCTTTAATTGTTATTAGATAAGAACATACACGAACAAGAATAAAAAGCACATTAATGCATCATCACACATGTCATTAGAAATACTTTGTTAAATAATTTTTTTTTAGATAAATTGGGGAGGTGTTTGTATCCATGTACTTGAAATTTTTGAAAACAAGAAAAATGTGGTAAAATTGTTTTAGCACCCTCATTGAATGAAAAACTAGATAGCAATTGGCACAATATCTACATCTCAGATCAAACATGCCCTGTACATATTATATACAATCATGATGGAAATGAAGTATTTTGTTCCAACTAAATCTATATTTATCATACATAGCTAGATCCTTTTTTGGATGATGATAGCAATTAAACATCAAAACAAATTACCATTTTTTTTACTTCTCAATGACTCTTACAAAAAAACAAAATAGGTAAACAAGCACCAAACCCAACAAATTTAGGTCACAAATAAAATTGACAAACTTGGCAATATGAATAAACAAATATACTAATCACAAACTTCTCAATACAAATAAAAGAATACACCAGAATTATTTGGACAACTCTACAAGAACACAATGAAAGCAATGCCCATTCCACTATCGCCCCACCATTATAATCAGTATGCTTTCATTTGTATTACAAACATCCAAAACATCAACAATAACAAATATAAAATATGAACATAAACACTTCATTAACGCCTTAGATCCTAATAAAAGAACATTTTAAACATCTGGGTCAAATTCAATTTGAATATATAAAAACCATGTGGTGTCTCCCCATGAAAAGCAACATCCACTAACAACATATAAATTCCAATCAATAGTTTAAACATGGGAAGGCATAAAATAAATCATATATTTTTGAGCTCCATAACACTTTCATGGAACCAATGCTTATATGATAGACTAAAACCCTGATAACACCAAATGAGCCCTAAGAATAAAAAGTGCCCTAGATTTCAATAATCTTCAAAACTATTCACGATAAAAAACATGATAAAAGGTAAATTTACAATATAATAATATATTGTAACTATGGATAAAAAGCGTACCATGTTAATTATTGGATAAAAAACATGATGCAATTTTGTATTCTCTAATAAATTGCATGAATGGAATGCCCCTTTAAGACCCGAGCTTTCAACAATGGATATCTTATGTGAATATTAAAATGTCAAGAAAACTAACACTGAAAAGTGGAATCGCATCAAGTACAACTCTCATCCCCCAAACACAGTGTGATGTGGGTGAACCATGAATCACTGTAGCCTTTATGTAGAACAACATAGCCTCCGATTTTCCCTCCAATACTGGAAATCGAGGGCTCAAAGAATGTATCGCATGAAATTGACTAGAAACATAGGCCAATAAAATCATATGCCTAAATTTCAAGGAAAATGGAGGGTGAAATAAACCTTAGGAGCCTGCATTACTGAAAATTGGGGGAGAAGGAATGATTTCACTAGAATTTCTCTAGAAATTGGAGGTAAAATATAGATTGGAGGAATATTTTGCTATGACCAAAATATTTTTTTTAATTTTCCTCATTAATATATTAGAGGCTATTCCTTTTGGATTTATTTTTTCGAATAAATATTGGTCGAAGATATTTTAGCTAAAAAACCCTTTCTATATAAGAAAATAACACACTAAATTTTTGTAACCCCGTAATCTAATCGATAGGCTATATATAACCCCTAAAATTATCCATGGCCGTGGTCGAAATTTAGAAGCAAGTATTTAGTTAATATCCATTCTTACTAGAGAATTGAGGGATGGAGGCGTTACAGAGTGGTATAAGAGGTTTTGGTTGTAACACCAGAGCTACATAGGTCAACAAGCAACACTTGTAGCTATAAATATGAGACATGGATGAAATTATTATTGGAGACATCTACCATCATACACACTCTTTCGGTCAAATTGGCCTAGTTAAACCACTATCCTAAGTTTAATTAACATCAGTGGAGCATTAATTGCCATCATTCCAGTCATACCCACGCCTACCTACAGTCAAGCAGGCTAACTTATCCTTCCTTATAGTCAAGGAGGCTAACTGGAGCACTCCAGGGGTGATCTGTGTGACATTAATGCACCTAATTGCTAACTGGTGGTTACTTTCAGTTCAACCAATCAGTTACAGTCAGTTAAGGCACCTCCATTCATTAAATATATTATTTAATGATTATTTTATTATTATTTAATGAACTGGATTTAACAAGGCGCCTACACCAACTTCTGATGGTCAGTTCAGCTTCAGTTAACCTCATCAGGGTTCTTTGGATTCATGCAGTACTAGCACTTGATGGTTGGTTGCTATGACATGTGTTTGATCTCCTTCAGTTGAGATTAAGTCATCTATTGCACTCCAACTTCAGTTAGGGATTGATGAGTCAATTAAGGTTTTTTGTCAAGTGGTTAACTGAGTGGTATTGCATGGCAAAGAGTTAGTTAAGCTAGACTCACTCACTGAATTCGAATTATCCCTTAGGCATTCGAATTCTTCATTGAGTTAAGCCATTGCTATGCACGGAAATTGTAATCCTTTATTGTTTATATAATATACAGATAGGAAACCTATTTCGTATTCCAGTTATTTTCCAATTCATGAGTATTTGTTAATAATTCTTTGATGATTTTGATTCCTAGTTCCTAGATCATGTGCAAGAATTAATATGGTATCAGAGCTAAATAATTTCACAACAGATCCAAAACTATGAAATGAAATCAAATCCCCAGCAGCATTTTTGTAGGATACTTGCGATACTTGTTTCTTCACACCGTTGATGAGAACAACTACAAGCAGTACTAAAGGTTCATGAACCTGAGATTTTGAACCAAGAAATATCATATCAGATCCAAATAAGATCATATCAGATCCAATAAGGTTCATATCAGATCCAATAAGGTTCATATCAGATCCAAAATTATGGTCAACCGAGACGGTAGATGCACAGTTTTCTTCTTCTTCAAAATTCTGAATTTTGGTGCATGCAATCCTGCAGGAATTTGTAGGAACATCTAGATCATGGGGAGCGAATGGATCACTCTGGTAATCTGATATTTCTTCCAAAATATCAAAGGTATCACATATTTGCACACCAGTAGCAACATTAGAGGAAGAAAATTCAAATTTCTCCTCACTTTCGGAAGCAATTACTGGTAAATTTTGCACAGAATTCAAAGGAAAATCACCGTTGAATGTTTGCATGGAAGTGCAGCAGTGTTTTTCTTCAATATCAGAGATTTGAATGTCTTCCTCTATTTCAGCAATATGAGAAGATGATATCTTAGAGATCTCATGAACTTCCAGAGCATCAGGAGAAGGAGTCACTTCATGGAGACTTTCTTCAATTCGAATTGAATGTGTAGAAGATTCTGCTTCATCTTCATCTTGAACAACTTCATCAGAGAGAGTAGAGGCTGAGAGTTTTGAGTGAAGAAATATTGTGGTGCTGGTTGTAATCTCCAAAGTACTATGATGATCCTCATTGTGCTTGCCAAAGGTTTTGTCCAATCTTGTCCAGAGATCCTTTGGGTATTCAGCAGAATAAAAAACAAAGTACAAGTCATCATCAAGGGCCAGAGCTATTGATCCAAAATATCTGTCAATGTCATTTAGCCAGTCATTCTCATTCTCATAAGTCTCTCTTCCAATTCCAATAGACACCTCATAGAGACCTCGTCTCTTGAGATAAGCAATCATCTTCAACTTCCATTCCGAATAGCTTGTGAATGGGGTGAGAGGAGGGATTGATGAGTCCATTCGAAGTTGTACCTGTTAAGACCTGAAAATGAAAACAAAAAGGGCACCATACGGTCGGAAAACCTACACATTTTAGGCTTTCATCACACCCAGCATAGTCAATCAAGCAAGCTTGATCAACAAGTTCTTTACTTGGGGTATTGAGTGGTAAGCCTTGGCTTTTGGTGCAGTGTTGGATTTCTGAGCTATTGCTCAAATTTCATGGAGAAATATGTCAAAAATATTGTTTTTGAGAGATTGTCCTTCGTCCCACTGCATGCTCTGATACCATATTAATTCTTGCACATGATCTAGGAACTAGGAATCAAAATCATCAAAGAATTATTAACAAATACTCATGAATTGGAAAATAACTGGAATACCAAATAGGTTTCCTCTCTGTATATTATATAAACAATAAAGGATTACAATTTCCATGCATAGCAATGGCTTAAATCAATGAATAATTCGAATACCTAAGGGACAATTCGAATTCAGTGAGTGAGTCTAGCTTAACTAACTCTTTTCCATGCAATACCACTCAGTTAACCACTTGACAAAAACCCTAATTGACTCACCAATCCCTAACTGAAGTTGGAGTGAAATAAATGACTTAATATCAACTGAAGGAGATCAAAAACATGTCATAGCAACCAACCATCAAGTGCTAGTACTGCATGACTCCAAAGAAGCCCGATGAGGTTAACTGAAGCTGAACTGACCATCAGAAGTTGGTGTAGGCGCCTTGTTAACTCCAGTTCATTCCCTCAGGCTGCTTCATATATATCTCCTCATGAAGATCTCCATGCAGAAAGACTGAATTAACATCCATGTGATGCACCTCCCAGTGCTTGGATGCGGAAATAGCCAAAACAAGGTGGATGGAGTCCATTTTTGCAACCGGTGCAAAGGTCTCATGGTATTCCACTCCTTGGACCTGAGAGAAACCTTTTGCTACCACCCTTTCCTTATATTTGTAGGTGCTTCCATCAGCAGTAACCTTTGTCTGAAACACCCACTTGCATTGAACCAATTTCCTTCCCAGAGGAAGAGAAACTAGCTCCCAAGTAGTGTTTTTCTGAAGAGAATTCATCTCTTCATCCATGGCAACTTGCCATATCGGATCCTTCCGAGCATGGTAGTAGGATTTTGGATCTGAACTAATCATCAAATAGCAAGTTTCGGACAGCAAAATATCAGAACAAGAGAGTGCAATACCTGCTCTTTGGAAATCAAATCGGGTTCTCCTTGGATCATCCGGATTTCCAATGTTGTCTCCTGCGGAGGAGAGTGTCTGTCGGGCCCATGTAGGAAGTTTAGTTTGCACTTTAGGTTCTGATTCAGTATCTGATGTTTTCTGTTCACTGATATCATAAATTAGAGGATCCAAATCAGGGTCATCACCTCCAATTTCATCATCCAAATATTCAGTGGAATAGGAAGAAATTTCAGCAGTTTTCTCCTCCACTAGTTCCACCTCCTGAAGAGGCTCATCGAACTTGACACTTCTCTCGATGATGATCTGTTTGGTCTTGATATCTAGCAGCTTGAATCCTTTAGATTCATTAGGATATCCAATAAATAGACATTCTATGCTCTGCGGTTGCAAAGCCCTTCTTTTATCAAGCGGAATCCGGGCCCATGCAGTGGACCCAAACACCCGTAGGTTCGACACATCTGGCTTGTGTCCAAAGTATGCTTCAAAAGGAGTCTTTCCTTTCACTGATGAATGTGGTACCCTGTTCTGAATGTATTTTGCATCATGCATGGCTTCATCCCACAAATTTGCAGCAAGCTTCTTTGACTCCAACATACAGGTGGTCATATCTTTGAGAGACCGGTTCTTCCTTTCTGCTACTCCGTTTTGCTGGGGAGTGTAGGGAATTGAATGTTGGACCTGAATACCATGGATCCAGTTACCAGGAAGAGGACCAAACATGTAGAAATTCACATGCACTACATCAGGGAGCTAGTGCATGACAGGA
Source organism: Pseudotsuga menziesii (assembly GCA_001517045.1). NCBI lineage: Eukaryota > Viridiplantae > Streptophyta > Pinopsida > Pinales > Pinaceae > Pseudotsuga > Pseudotsuga menziesii. The sequence continues at coordinate 773,480 of LPNX010538503.1, forward strand.
CCATCATTCTGCAATACTGCCCGACTGATGAGCAGATTGCAGACATCTTCACCAAGAGCTTTTCAGAAAAGAAGTTCACTTACCTCCATTCACTGTTGGGGGTGAGTTCATCAGGGTGATCCAGACTACTTTCAGTGTTCATCTTGAGGGGGGGGTTTTTCCCACTGGGTTTTCCCTCTTTTCCTCACTTAGTTTGTTTTGAGCATTGTTTCAGTTTCTTTATTGTACAGGGTGCCTATGGCCTTAGTTGCCAGGGCCCTAGCATTTTATGCATCTATTTTTTCTAACTCTTCCTGAGTATAGCTTAAGGGGGGGTGTTGGAGACATCTACCATCATATACACTCTTTCGGTCAAATTGGCCTAGTTAAACCACTATCCTAAGTTTAATTGACATCAGTGGAGCATTAATTGCCATCATCCTAGTCATACCCACGCCTACCTACAGTCAAGGAGGCTAACTTAGCCTTCCCTACAGTCAAGGAGGCTAACTGGAGCACTCCAGGGGTGATTTGTGTGACATTAATACACCTAATTTCTAACTGGTGGTTACTTTCAGTTCAACCAATCAGTTACAGTTAGTTAAGGTGCCTCCATTCATTAAATATATTATTTAATGATTATTTTATTATTATTTAATGAACTGGAGTTAACAAGGCGCCTACACCAACTTCTGTTGGTCAGTTCAGCTTTAGTTAGCCTCATTAGGGTTCTTTGGAGTCATGCAGTACTAGCACTTGATGGTTGGTTGCTATGACATGTGTTTGATCTCCTTCAGTTGAGATTAAGTCATTTATTGCACTCCAACTTCAGTTAGGGATTGGTGAGTCAATTAGGGTTTTTTTCAAGTGGTTAACTGAGTGGTATTGCATGGCAAAGAGTTAGTTAAGCTAGACTTACTCACTAAATTCGAATTGTCCCTTAAGTATTCGGATTCTTCATTGAGTTAAGCCATTGCTATGAATGGAAATTGTAATCCTTTATTGTTTATATAATATACAGAGAAGAAACCTATTTGGTATTCCAGTTATTTTCCAGTTCCTGAGTATTTGTTAATAATTCTTTGATGATTTTGATTCCTAGTTCCTAGATCATGTGCAAGAATTAATAATTCTTCTCTGAAAATTCATTGTTTAATCACTGGATGGTATTCTAATCAAGAAGTGAGTTAGATCTGTAGTTTCCCAGTGGAGACGTAGACTCTTTGAGGCCAAATTTTAAAATTTGTAGATTCGCTAGTGTAATAGTTATACTCTATTACGCGACATATGAAAACTATAGTTTAGAAAGAAGGACCAAAGTTAATTGATAATAATCCCTGTTTTACTGAATTAAAATTTCATAAAAATTGGAAATTTTAAAAAAGGGTAACTTTTAGGTGGGCCCCACCCAATCCATGTTGATCGGTGACATGGAGGAGCCACACATGAAAAACTCATCATGTGGATGAGTCATAGTTATGATGTATATCATCCACATCTGATTTCCTGATATGAAGTGCAGAGGTGACAAAGATTTGACTATGTATTGAAAGGAAGATTAAGGATTGTGGTGCATAACACACCGGAAATATGTGCTATGGTTAATAACAGGTGGATAGACATATGAACATGCAATATTTTGGAAGATAAATGTCTACGCATCTTAACATTTCGACAACTTGGAGGTGGTTTATTATTGCCGACTGAGGTGTTGGGAAACAAAACCTCAGGACACGTGTCACGTTTTAATTAACAATGCTTCCCCAAGGAGATTTTCAAAAGAAAAAATCATGGCGAGGAATTACCACTTTTGATAGAGGGGAAAACTGACAAGATGCTCATGCCCATGGCAAGTGGCACAGTGACTTGGAGTTTGTGGAAGGTGACATGTAGGGATTGTCCAACATGTCAATAGGCATGTGTTAGGAAACATTGGCACCCATGCCACATCACCATAGAACAATAGACCTTATTGCATGGAATTTAATAATTTACCAAAAAATACAAGGCCACTATCTCGACCCACCCAGTAACAGTGTAAGGAGCCCATAAAGGGGAAATCCTCTTTGAAAACCATTCATTTTTTAGAATAATCAACAAATTTATACTTAGGGTTTGATTTCGACCATTGGATCAACATAGAATTAGTCATTTTTTTTAGTGAGATTTGACGGTACATAACTAAAAATTTTGAAGTTGAAAAATAAATGAGTAGTAAATTCTGGAATCCTATAGGCGATGAATTCTTGGATTATCATATTCAGAGAGAGGGAAGTTTTTTTTTCAGAGGAAAAAATACTAGCCTTTGTTATTCATAGGAATCAAAAGACGTATTATACAATTTCTATCTTCTTGACAAAGAGAAGGAAATAGAATCCAGTTCAACACAAAGACATATAATAGACATTCCTGCATAGCCTCTAGCCAACAAAAGGAAACAAACTCTGATCGTAGCATACTTTTCTCATCATCCCTGAAATATCAGGTCAGAATATGCTGAATAAGCAAAGGTGATCCACAAACCTACATTCCTGAGCAAGACCTGCTAGCTGATAGGCCTCAAACCAAACAGACAAAGAAGAGAAAATCAACTGCTTAACGTTCAAATGCTGAAAAAAATGATGGGAATCAATAGCTAAAAAAGGGTAAATTGGCCATGTTCAATGACCATCCCATCCAATGATTCAGAGAAGTATCCAGATCCCATATCCATATTCAGAGCCTGCTTTGAAAGGCCATCAGCCTGCATGTTATGCTCGCGGAATATATGCTTGAAGATCACCGGTGGAGCAAGTTGGAGCATATTTTTTATTTTATCACACCAATGCATTCAAAGAGAGGGAAGTTGCTACTTAATCTTTGTCACATTTGTTATCTAGGAAAAAAGAGAATTTGTTGTAGTTATTTACATAAGATCTTTTATAGGTGTTCAAAATTGGTCTCTAGAGTTAAATGCAGCAAAAAAGTGTGGAATTTGAGAATTTTAAAGGACCATAAGTTTTTTCACAAAGATTGGAAATTGGTATACTTATAGTAGTTGGAAATATTAACGTAGTGAACATATGTATAGATACACATTTTAAATTGATAAATCATATGTTTATATATCTTAATGAAAAAGTACTTATAGCCATATTTGATAAGAACTATCTATATGGGTATTTTCCAGAAAACATGAAAATAGATTTACAATTTATGAGAATGTAATAAAACAAAGAAATGTGTTTACACCACCGTAGATTCAAATCCTAGGTTCTACCAAGCGCCGAGAGGTATCAAATCTCTTCGTAGGTATCCATTGATTTGATTCAAACCAAAAGACACATCTTTTTATTTAAGGTCCACATATAATATTTTATTATTAATATTTAATATTATTTATGGCCCACATATAATATTTTTTATTATTTTTTATTTTGTTATAAACTAACATTACAACATTTCCCCATACATGGTTTTAAAACCATATGCAAGGCCCTCCTACAACCATGGGTTGTTTCGGAGGCCTTGCACATTGTCTTAAAACCATTTGCAAGGCCCTCCTAAACCATGTACAATAAAACTATGGGTTGTTTAGGAGGCCTTGAAACCATGTGCAAGGCCCTCCTAAACCATATACAATAAAACAATGAGTTGTTTAGAAGGCCTTGCACATGGTTTTAAAACCATAAACCATGTGCACATGGTTTTAAAACTATGGTTTTAAAACCATGCACATGGTTTATGGTTTTAAAACCATGTGCAAGGCCAACATTTTTTATTATTTTGTTAAGTAAAAACATTACAACGTCTCCCCCATATTGTGTTTTTTCCCTCACCCATATTTTTTTACTGATAATTAATTTTTTACTTTTTTATTGTTTTGTTAGGTAGGAAGATTACAACATCTCCCCCATATTAGGTTTTTTTTCTGGCTGACATTTATTTTGGCCTATAATTAAAAAAATTATTTTTTATTAATAAAAATAATGCTACGTAACGTTACATAACGTTACATAATGTTACAAGATCTCCCCCATACTAGGCTGTAGAGCGCCTCTCGGCGCAATGAACACTTTTGTAGATTCAAAAACATATTAGTGACAATTAAGAGTTAGCAATGGATATAGTGCAGTTATAAATCTTGATCTTGGACATTTAGTTAATGTCCCCTTGTACTAGTTGGATGGAGGGATGGCAATGTTCAATTGATTTTAGGGTTTTTCCATCCTATATCAAATTAAACCAAAAAAGGATTTGTAATATAGGTAAATAAATATGAACGAGTAGGAAGGTGTAATATCTATCTATTTTATAAAACCTACCTAAGACTTGATATCTTATAACGCTAACTACTACTAATAAGACAAAGAATAAACATATATCCTATTCCTACAAGAAATAAATGCCAATATAAATATTATAGCATCATTGTTTAAAATTGTTCTATTAATTCCATTTCTTATTCCCTATAAACTGAAGGAGAAAAAGTTAACATAACGTATCTCACCTCGTATCGATCTTCTTGAATATCATGTCTTATGATATATGATTATATTCCTTTTTCCAAACATAGTTCTTTTGGTGTTTTGGAGAATTGTGGAATTGAAAGTTGAGGAGAGACACAAAGCCTTCAAAGAAATCATCTATTGTATCGTTGTTGAGAAATTCATGGATGTAGATGTTTCAGTGATCCCAACATTTTTATTGCCTTTTCTTCATTCTTGGAAGATAGATACATGGCCAAATCAAGAATCAGAACTCAAAGCTGTCCATTCTATAGAGGCTGTTGAGATGATAAACGAGTATCTGTCTCTTGTTCTGGGAAATTGTGGTGCAGTTTCAGACTCAAACAATGTTGCTGAAATTAGTAAGTTGCGAGTGGGGAAGGTCTATGCAACATCCATCATGTATGGATACTTTCTGAGAAGGGTTGACAAACATTTCCAACTAGAGAAGAGCATGAATATGCTTCCTTTTTCCTCAACTGAAGAAATTGATGCTCAATAGTTGAATAGCACCCACCGATAATTAGAGGGTGGAAATTGGCAAGATAACTCGGTTGTACAAGGTGGTGCAACAATTGAAGCAGTTGTTGCTGCAATGGATGCACAGTAGGTCCTACATCTCAAGATTTCAATCCAATAGTTTTTGGTCAAATAGGGGCTAAACCATGTAAGTTTAGGGATTACATTATGTACTTTGATCTAGAGACTTTGTATAGGTATGCTACAATGAGGTCCAAAGAGGGAGTGAATGTTATTGAGAGGTATGCAGAGGCTTTGCTTGGGAGGCCTGAAATCCAGATTACCCTTGATGGGTAAATGGAAGTTGCAAAGGATCAGATATTAAGGATAATTTTCATAGGTTTGACCATTAATAATGTCATTTTTTCATGTTTTATCATCTAATATGTTAGGATTATTAATCTTCTCTTGTTCATACTTTGTATTATATTAATTAGCCTAACTCAGGAACCTAAATTAATTAATTGGGTCCGCTAGTACAATTGGGTCCACTTGGCCCAATTCGGACACATGTACCAGTCATTAAAGAGTGGGGAATACTGCTAGACGTTAACTGCCACTTACTGCATTTGCATGGATCAGTTAGGGTGCCTCCTAGACCAACCCCTACCTTTTAGGAGCCACTAGGAGTCATGGCACCAACCGACTTCAGTTAATTGGTGTTATTACTAGTTAGTCTTATTTACACCCCAATTACATTCAGTTACTTCACAGTCAGCTAGGCTAGCGTTACTAATGTTAGAAAACATGACTGCAGAGAAATAACAGATATACAGATAAATTAATAAACAAGATGCAAAACACATTAAAACATTACAGAGAGACACAGATATAACGTGGTTCACCCAAACGATGGGCTACGTCCACAAAAAAAAATTTCCAGTCATTTTATTACAGTCCAGAAACATGAAGGGATACAACCTGCAGCAAAACTACTGCACTTCCTCTTAACACTCTCACAGTCTCTCTTCCAGTACAATACAATACCATATCCAGTCAATTTACAATGCTCTCTTTTATAGGGGAAATACCATGGGTCTGCAATACTGTTGGCCAATACACATCCCAAAAAAAAATTTCAGGGGCTCCGCCCCCAAACCCCCATTTTCTCGGGGGCGCTGCCCCCGAATCCCCATGAATCGGGGGTGTTTCCCCTGAACCCCAAGGCAGGGGGAACAAGTGTACAGTAATCCTGGGTTACAATCACAACTAAATAATATCTCTAGATCTAGAAGATTAGGCTCCACAACCAACAATCTCCCACTTGGAGACTAATCACAGCAACTCCACCGCTACTGCGCTTGTTGGACCTTAGACTTGGAAAATTTCTTCTTTTGACCTTCATGCTTTAAGGCCAACAAAAACTGAGCAGGAATTCAATTTCTCTCTAGTTACTCCCTTTGTCAACATGTCTGCAGGATTCTGGCTAGTGTGAATCTTTTCCAATTTTAATAGTTCTTCATCTAGAATAGATCTTACGAAGTGGTACTTGAGTTCTATATGTTTAGTCCTTGAATGAAAAGATGAGTTATTTGCAAGATGAATGGCACTCTGGCTGTCATTGTATAGCCTACTATTCTCCTGTTTCTTACCCAGTTCTTCCATGGACCTTTGCAACCAAATCATCTCCTTACTAGCCTCTATAGCAGAAACATACTCTGCTTCCGTTGTTGAAAGTGCAACAACCTGTTGCATTTTTGAAATCCAACTTACTGCTGTTCCACCTACAGTGAACACATACCCTGTGGTGCTCCTCCTGCTATCTTTATCACCAGCCATATCTGCATCAACATATCTTGTAGAATAGTGTCTGAACCTCCAAAACATACTGCATGAGAAGTGGTACCTCTCAAATACCTGATAATCCACTGTACTGCTTTCCAATGCTCTTTACCTAGATTATTCATATACCTGCTCACAACTCCCACTGCATGTGCAATATCTGGTCTTGTGCACACCATGGCATACACCAAGCTCCCAACTACTGATGAATAGGGAATCTTGGACATGTAATCTATCTCTTCCTGTGTCTCTGAACACATATGCTTGCTTAGTTTGAAATGGCTTGCCAAAGGTGTGCTGACTAGTTTTGCATTCTGCATTCTAAACCTCTGCAACACATTTTCTATGTACTGACCTTGAGACAATGTCAATTTGCGATTTTTCTATCTCTTGTTATTCTCATACCAAGGATTTGGTTTGCATCACCCAAATCCTTCATCGCAAATGATTTAGCTAGTTTTCCTTTGAGCACATTTATATCCTGCATGTTAGACCCTGCAACAAGCATGTCATCCACATACAATAACAAGATAATATATCTTTCATTATATAGCCTCTTGAAATAAACATAGCGGTCAGAATGACATCTATCATAACCTTGTTTTGTCATAAACTTATCAAATTTTAAATACCACTGCCTTCGAGCTTGCTTTAGGCCATACAAGCTCTTCTTCAACCTGCAAACCAAATTCTCCTTCCCTTTGACCTCATACCCTTATGGCTGCTGCATATAAATCTCTTCCTCCAAATCCCCATGGAGAAAGGCTGTTTTTACATCTAATTGTTCAAGATGCAAATCTTCTACTGCCACTAGACTTAAAATAGTTCTAATTCAAGTCATTTTAACAACAGGAGAAAATATTTCATCAAAGTCTATACCTTTCTTTTGTGCAAACCCCTTTACAACAAGTCTAGACTTGTATCGCTTCTTTCCTCCATATTCTTCCTTCAACCTATAAACCCATTTATTCTACAGGCAACTTAACCAAATCCCAAGTCTGGTTTCTTACCAATGAGTCCATCTCCTCATTCATGCCTTGCTCACACTTCTTTCTAGTTTCTACCTGCATTGCTTCTTCAAAAAATTATGGCTCACTAGAATCAGTCATCAATAAATACTACAGTGAAGGAGAGAATTGTTCAGGGGGTCTACTTAACCTGGTAGACTTTCTTACAGTTGCAAGAGTTTCAGGTACCTGCTGCTGCTCTTGATTTTCTGGTGCTTTTGGAACTTCATTTTCTTTGATTTCATCAAGCACTGTGTACTCTGTGTTTTCCTTTTCTTCTTTCTTTCCCTGCAGCTGATCTTTTTACATGACCTTTTCATTGAATACTACATCTCTACTCCTAATGATTTTGCAATTTTTAAGATCCCATAAGTGATAACCAAAATCATCAACTCCGTATCTAATAAAGGTACATTTATTGGATTTAGCCTCAGGCTTTGTTCTATCATCTTTATCAATATGGACAAATGCTTCACACAGAAATGTGTATTTTACCTGTTTACCTATCCATGCGTCCTCTGGAATGCCACCATCCAAAGCGCTTGAAGGCCCTCTGTTTATTAAATAAACAACAGTGTTTATAGCATCAGCCCAAATTTGTAAGGGTAACCCTGCATGCAATCTCATACACCTTGCATGCTCCATGATCATTCTATTCATCCTTTCTGACACACCATTTTCTTGGGTTGTTCCAGGGAGTGTCTTCTCTCTGTGAATCCCATTGTGTGAACAGTAACTGTCAAACTCCTTGCTACAGTACTCACCTCCATTATCAGATCTGAGACATTTCAACCTTTTTCCTGTCTCATTCTCAGCCAAAGCTTTCCACTTCTTAAAAGTATCAAACACATCATATTTTTGTCTAATGCAATAAACCCAAGTTTTTCTAGTTGCATCATCAATAAAAGTAACATAATAACGAGATCCACCAAGAGATTGTACCTGAGCTGGTCCCCATACATCTGTATGGACAAGCTCTAACTTTTCACTCTTCTTTCATTTCCCAACCCTGAGAAATCCAACTCTCTTTTGTTTTCCATAAACACAGTTCTCACAAAATTCCAAACTTACCTGCTTCAGATATGGAAGTAGTTTCCTTGAGTGGAGAATTTGCATCCCATTCTCACTCATGTGGCCAAGCCTATGATGCCACAACGCTGCACCTGTTTCTGTGGAAGCTATAGAAATAGAATAATCAGTATTATGAGGACATAAATATAACGTACCTATCCTATCTCCTTTTGCAATTACCATTGATGCTTTCGTGACCTTCCACCACATTTTTCCAAACATAGACAAATTGTCGCCATCTCCCAACTGCCCTGTTGAGATCATATTTCTTTTCATAGCAGGAATGTGCCTTACATCCTTTAGCAACCAGTCATTTCTATTATTTAGCTTAATCCGTACCTTACCTTTTCCAACAATTTTACATGGTTCATCATCCCCCAATAACACACGCCCAAAATCACCTTGAACATAATCATACAAGAATTTCCTATGGGGTGTAGCATGACATGAAGCCCCTAAATCTACTACCCAGTAATCACTAGTATTATCTAATGCAAGAATCAAAGCATCTTGTAACACATCACATGCTACATTAGCTTCTTGGGTAGTCTCTTGCTGCCTCTCACCTTTCTTCTTTGGTGCTCTGCAGTCTTTCTTTAGATGTCCTTTCTTACTGTTTGTTCCAGAAATTGTTTCTAAGGCTAGAGAAACAAGCTAACACACACTCAAATATAAAACTCAATAAAATCAAGGTTTAGGGTTTCTGCAATGTATTTTTCGTTGTGAGCTTTGAAAACAGTCAGGGAATACATTCATAAGTAAGGCAACTACTAAATCATAAGCAATAGACAATGAAGATGCATGATATATACAACAAGATCACACAAAAACAGTATTGAGGTTCAAACATAAATGATAGGCATTACCAGAATATAACATAAACCAGTCAATGAATCTATCAATTTAAGCCACTAAACAGATGAAAAATGAAGCCAATACAAACAACTGAAGGATAAAAGTTATAAATATCTCATAAATTCATCAATACACTGCATATAAGAGCTTTGTACCTTGCTCATGAACAAGTTTGAAAACCAACTGAGCTTGAAGACCTCCTGAAAGCTCTCAAAAATCGAACCCCCAAAATGTCTTTCTAACTCCTCTAAATAGTAATCTTCTACAAAATCAGTTAGGTCACTAACCCTAACCGTCTCCATCGACTTACTAAGTTAAAGTAAAAAGTACATTTTTACAAAATTACAAAATTGCTAAAAATAACAAATCATTAACAAGAAATGTTTATCAAACAGATACACTAATTAAAGCATAACTGATTCAAAGCTCCTTCGCTGCTTCATCAAGTAGTGCTATACCATCTAGGCTTTGACCCTTTTTGTTTGCTCTTTTATGTTTCTTTTCCATATCAGCTATCTTCCTCTGAAGGTCTTCATTCTCCTGCTGTAAACTTTCAACTGTCTTCTCTAGCTTTTGGCAGTGTTTGTCAAAAGTTCTTTTCTTGTTTAGCACCTCTTTAGACACCTCTGATAGCTCCAGGAAATGATGATGGACATCTTGCAACTCCTCTATAAGCCCTTTGTTGACTTTAAATAACCCATCATTAGTCTCTTGTAAGTGCTTCATCTGCTGCTTGTATTTTTAAACACTTTCCTGTAGATTTTCTTCATCAAAACTAGGAATCTCAAGTATATTTACATCCTGCATTAGAAAGTCTAAAAATTCAATGGGAATACTAGGTTCTTTTAAAATTCTTGCTTGTCTGAGTATAGCTTCATCTTCTTCCTCCCACTCATAATTTTCAATAGGACATCTTTTTGCCTTTTCTTCTTGCTGTTGTTTTAAGAGTTTATCTTTTATCTCAGAAATTATTTCAGATAATTTAGAAGCAGGCTGACTTGTCTCTTTTGTAGACTGTGACAATCTTTTTAACACAGCAGGTTGAGGAGAAGAAGGTCTAACAACTGATTTTCCTTTGTTTTTGCTGTCTATTTTACCAACTTCTGTTTCTTCACTTGAAGTAGTATCAATCAAAACAGTTTTTTGTTTGGAATCCAATTTAGGGTTAAGTATCTTTTTCATATTCCATCTTAATTTATTGGTTGGACTAGTCTTGGGCCTCCAATATGAAGTTACAGCCTTCTTTTTCTTCTTATGAGGTTCAGCTACTTTGATGTCTGAGGTGAGGAATTCTTCACAAGTTCCATGCCTGCTTTCTGGTTCATCAATGGGCTATGACTGCTCTTCTTCTAGTAGATATCCCTCATCATCTGAAAGGATGGTGAGTGGACTTCTTGGTTTAGTTTGAACTTCATCTTCAGGTATAGTAGCTTTTTCTTCAACAATAGTTTTAGTTTCTTCAAAATCTGCTGCTGGTACTGTGGGCTGTAGCAGCTGCTTTTGGTCTCTAAAAAGTGAATACTTTCCTTTACTACTTGCTGAAAATACTTTAGATTTAATATCTTCTTCCATTTGCTCATCTATTTTCTCATCTTTGACCCCAAGCTTAGGTTTATGACCTAGCTTCTTCATCATCACAGTTCCTTTATCAGTTTTCCTCTTTGGCTGCTGTTCTTCCTTTTTAACATAAATACTAGACCAAAACAGAAAAAAGTCCCAAGTTCTTCCCTCATGCTGCAACACAGTACTGATGATTAGCTTGATCAATACATAATGAAAAATTGACTGGGATGTGTGATCTTCATGCTGTTTAACCCTACTGGAAATTTTCTGCAGGCTCTTCAAAAAGAAGAAAGGCAGGTTCATCTTTGAGACTCCTACTATGTGTTGGAGGAATCTAAAAGGATATTTAAATACATATGAATACCTGCCCTCACAAGTCACATAGCTTTGCAATATTCTAATTGGCTCAACCCACTCTTTTCTGAAATTCAGGATAAGAATACCTTTATTCCAATCAGGATTCACATTGGGTAACAGGTATCTGTGAGGTTCAAAGTCAAAAGGTAATTTCTTGAACCAAGGCTCACCCTCATTACTGATCCCAGTAGCCTCTGCAATTAGTCCTATACTCAATTTGAATTTGAGAGCATCAAAAATAACCATATCATCTTTCAGACCCTGAGCAAACTTACAAGACACTTTTGCATTGTAGCCATCTATCTTCCCGAAGAAATTTAGCCAGCCTGCCTGTTGGAACAATTCAGCACAATCAGGGAGCTTCTCAATCCAGGTTAAGTAAATGGGCTCAGCCCTATTGATTTTACCACTTTTTCCACTCTTGCCCATCTTTTCCCTTCAGAAACTAGAAGCTGTCTAGTTTTAGGGTTCAGAAGATGCTTTATAAAGTGGTTTTTTGCTCCTTCAAACTTCTTCACAATTCCTGCACATTTCTGAACAGACCTGTATATTTTAAAAGGTGAAGTAAAGCTTCTCAATAAGAGGACAAATTAACATCACTGAGGGCTTCCATGTTGCTTTGTCCTAACAATGCAAATTAGGTCTGTATATAGGCTAACTGCAAAAGATTTGAAACTTAATCACCAACCAGACTGTTTTTTAAACAAATGACCATCTTCAACCTGTCAAGCAAACTGTGTATCAGTATCTACACCCTGTCAGCATGATTCATGAACATCTCTGCACAAAAAAGGTTTTTCATAAATGAACTCTGTTGTCACTTTAGAATTTATTACAGACTGTTCATCCCACACCTATCTCTTTTCAGCTCATCAAAGTGATACTAGGCCTTCCTGTATTTGCCTTCATATGTTTCTAAACACAATTAAACTCTGCATCAGACAACCCTGTTTTCAGCAAATTCTAGGTATCATATGTATCATTCATTTAGACAAGAGACTCTCATCGAAACCTGTATATAAATACCAATATTATTCCCCAAACGATTGACTTTGCAAATATGACAACTATCACCAGCTTCTCAAGCAAACTGAAGACTTCCTGTGTAAGGGATGAGCATAATAAAACAGTCTACAATTCATTCCAATGCTGCTTCCTGTAGACTATGACTCAAATTAGCATTAGGTCTGACAGGAATCTTAATCGGTCAACTCATTACACCCATACTGTATCAATATCAAATTTTTTTGAGTGTATTAGAGAGCCAAAACATAAACAACTTTCCTTCAAACTGTCTCGAAGTTCTAAAAACTGAATGCTTTAAGCTTAGGGTTATTTTGATGCTCTGTTCAATAAAATTCTTCAGAACAGCTCCAGGAAGTTATTTCTGGGGTTAACATTTCATTTTGGAACCTATTTTAACCCTTGCCTCAACCAATTTTTCCAAAACGACCTCCAGCGAGAAAATTCCCAAATTTTCAATTATAGGGGTTAATAGTGAAATACCTGCCAACTGTTCAATTGCAATGGTTTAAACCTATGTATTAAGCTGTCAACTGCCTTTCCTTGTGTGTACAGATGTCTTTATGTGATCACTTTGACTGCAGGTAACGGGATTGAAAAGCCCTAATTTTCGTTGGCCTTCATAACTCCGTCTTTGCTCTGCAGCAACATAATCCACCTTTCTAGCGGTTTGATTTACTTCACGATCCCTCCTTTCCTCTGATAATGCGTGTGGAAGGCAAATCATGCCACCTTAGACCTAAATTTGCTGATAATTGTCAAACCAATCCCGCATTATGGGCAATGATGGCCATGATTTGTTTCTTGACTCAAAACCACCTGGAATTGTGCTAAAATTGAGGCTTACACGTATCCAACATCTCACCGTATGTGATTAATCATTTGCAGATTAAAATCATTATAAAAAATTGCTTGAAAATCAAAAAATAAAAGGGCCGCGATATTCTTGTAGCGCGCCCTTTGTAATTTTCTGCTCCAGCGCTACAAGAATATCCTTGGTGCTATTTTTTCGCTCCTTTTCAGCTTTTTGATATTTTGTATAAAGTTTTAAAAGTTGCTTGAGTGTAGGTATGCTCAAAATATGCCTTATGAGTCCACCATTTGATAAAATAACTTTAAAAAACCCTTAATAAAAAACCAACCTATCGTTTAAAATTCAAAATTTATAAAGCAATCTCAAAATTTCAAATAAACACTAGACAAAACTTTCCAAAAGGAGGGCAAAATCAAGTCCTCCCTGCGAGGCTTCAAGAACCTGTAGACCAGTGCCTTCTGTCTTCTATCTACCTGTCTATAAACTTCCATTGGGCTATGGAGTCTTTATTCAACCTCACTCACACTGGTATGTACAATGATCAGTGACAAAATGCCCTTATACACTGTAAAAATGCTTGAGGAATCGTCCATTCACAGGGCTGGACAACTCCTCACCTTCCAGGGACTACAATATAAAAGTATTGTTTTCTAAAACTTTTGATATCAGAAAAGGACCAAACCAAAGATTGTCAAACTTACCATGTTTTCCCTTTTGCTCCTTCCTTGCATCCCATCTTAAAACCATCTCACCTTCTGTAAAAATATTTTCTTTAATATTTCTGTCAAACCTGTTTTTTACCTTGGCTCTGTATAGCTGAGCTTCTTTGTCCACCTTCTCTCTATTTTGCTGCAACTCTATCATTTCAAAGATTCTCCTTTGCATATCATCCGGTTCCTCTTGAGAGTTCTGGAGGAATTTCATTACTGGAATCCCCAACTGAACAGGGAACACTGCTTCTGTTCCATAAACCAACTGAAAAGGAGAAGTGCCAATAGCCTGCTTCACTGTGATTCTATCTGCCCACAATGCATATTTCAGCATTGAATCCCAAGATTTTTTATTATGCTTCAGCAGTTTTTTGATGCTTTGAATGATATTCTTGTTAGATGATTCAACCTGACCATTTCCCTGAGGATAATAGGGAGTTGAGTGCTTCAGAATGATGCCATGTTTCTCACAGAAGGCTACCATTGCCTTGGATTTGAATGCCTTGGCATTGTCTGTTATTAATCTATGTGGACAGCCAAACCTGCTCAAGATATTGTCTTCTATGAACTCCATAATCACCTTATCTATAGCATTCCTTGTAGGAATGGCTTCTACCCATTTTGTGAAGAAGTCTGTAGTAGTAAAAATCCAATGATGCTATCCTGAAGATGCTGGATTTATTTCTCCAATAAAATCCAGACCCCATTGCTAAAAAGGAGCATTGACTGCAATAGGCTTTAGAGGCAAGGATAATAATTTCTGTTTTCCTGCAAATTTCTGACAGGGTATGCAGGCTCTTACTTGCTGGTACACATCTGAAAACAAGGTGGGCCAATAGTATCCAGCTCTCAAAATTTTGTAAGCTGTTGCTTTCCAATATTTATGCCCTCACAGGCTCCTTCATGAGACTCTGAAATCACCTCTCCTATTTCAGATTGATCCAAACACTTGAGCAAGATACCTCCTGGATCTTTCCAGAACAATTGATCCTCTATCAAACAGTACTTAGTGGCTTTAAGTTTCAGAGATCTGGCAGCCTTCTTGTCTAAATGATCAGGACATTGTAGAAATAACAGAAAATGAACTATATCAGCATACCAAACTGAAGATGAATAAAAATCCATGATCCTTTCTTTCTCCTGAAGTGCTTGGTCTTCTTCAGGAACTAATTCTTCAGCCATGACATGCAGTCCTAGAGCTTGACAATTTGAGTCAGCCAGCAACCTGGCCAAACCTTGTCCCTTGATAAGCTTAGTAGGTCTGATTTCCACATCGTACTCCATAATCTTTGCAATCCATTTTCCTCTCTTTCCTTCACTGTCGGGCTATGTCAAGACATCTTTCACTGCAGCATTTGGAACAAATGAAACAACCTTTGAATGCAAGACATAAATTCTGAAAAATTTCAAAGCCTTCACCAGAGCATAAGCTTGCTTCTCCAAAATGCTATACTTCAGCTCTGAATCTCTGAGAGTTTTGCTGAAAAAGGCAATAGGCTCTTCCAAACCTTCCTTATTCTTCTGAAGTAAGACAGCTGCAATTGTATCTTCTGAAGCAAATGAAAAAGTAAGAAATTCTTTGGTAAAATCAGGACTTACCAACGCAGGTGCTTCAGTCAAAGCTACCTTGATTTTTTCAAATGCATCCTTTGCTTCAACATTCCACCTGACTTCTTGATCTTTCTTCAACATGGCTGTAGTTTGCTTGACGGTTTCAGCAAAATTTGGTATAAACCACCGCAGAAAATTTATCTTGCCAATGAATGACTGAACATCTTTCTTACTCCTAGGAAAACTAATATTCAGTATTGCTTTGACTCTCTTAGGATCTATTTTGATGCCATCAGCAGACACCAGGTGACCAAGTAGTCTACCTTCTTGCACAACAGAATGTGACTTTTTGGGGTTCAGGGACAGACCAAATTTTCTACATTTTTGAAAGGTTTGTCTCAAGTGTTTCAAGTGTTCATCATCAGATTTTGAGAATACAGTAATATCATCAAGATAGATAACCACAAACTTATCTTTTTCCCCAACAAAGGCAATGTCCATTGCTCTCTGAAAGGTTGCTCCAGCATTCATCAGGCCAAAAGGCATCTTGTCATACATGAAGGTTCCCCAGGGGGTTGTAAAGGTTGTCTTTTCCTTGTCATCAGGGTGCATGGAAATCTGATTATACCCTGAGAATCCATCCACCATAGATATCCTCTGAGCTCCAACCACTTGCTGCAAAACTTGTTCAATCTTGGGGAGAGGATAATTGTCTTTTAATGATGACCTATTTAGATTTCTGAATTCAACACATAATCTTATTTCCCCATTCTTTTTCCTAACAGGTACAAGATTTGCAACCCAGGAAGAGTACCTGAGAGGTACTATTATCTTAGCATCCAGGAGCTTCTTTACTTCCTTTTCAATCACAGGAAACAAAGCTGGATTGATCCTTCTCAGTTTCTGTTGGAAAGGCTTAACATTAGGCTTCAATGGGACCATATGCTGAATGACTGCTGTATCATAAGTTATTAACTCTTCATAAGACCAGGAAAACACATCCACATGTTCTTTCAAGAGCTTGATATACCTGCTTTTTTGTTCAGCTGTCAGAGATTTAGAAATTTTTACCATTTTTGGATTTTCTGCAATACCAATATTGCAGTCTTCTACATTGTCTTCTGAAGATTGGACTACTGGTTTAGAAGGTGTATCATATTTGGTAAAAATTCTTTCTAAAGGCACTAAACCTTTAGGGATAAAGTTACTCTTCAACTCAATGATCTTATGACCTGCAATCTCACCTTCAGGAAACTCATTTTCAGCAAATACATTTTCAGCAGACTCATCTTCAGCAGACTTATTATTCTGTCCTTCTTCCTCATCCTCATCCTGATCAATTTGGGCATTAGTAAACTCATCTGTAAGCTCAAGAAATTTTTTGATTTCAATGTCATCTTCAAATACCCTCCAGTGTTTCACATTGTCAGGTACACATGGTCTGTACCTCACCTCTATGGGATACCTTAGCTGAGTAGTTTTAGGAATTCTGAAGTATGAGGCAGCCAAAGCTAAAGAGTCTGCAGTCTCATTATGATTTCTTGGAATATGAGTAATGTTAAATGCTATAAAATAATTGTCAAGCATATCCCATACCTCATTCCTATAGACCTTCAACAAATCCTGCTTTACTTGATAGTTGTTCTTCACCTGTCGAACAACCAACTCGGAGTCGCCATATGCAGTAATTCGCTGAATTCCTAAGTCTTTAGCAGCTTTCAGTCCTAGTATCAGAGATTCATACTCAGCAGTATTGTTAGTGGTAACAAACTCCAGCTTGTACATGAGTTTCACCGTCTCACCTCCAGGAGAAATGAGTAAGACTCCAGCTCCAGCACCCTCTTTGCATGAGGATCCATCAAAATACAATTCCCACAGCTGATCTTCTTCTTCTCTGCAATGTCTCACTGGTTTTTCCTTTTCAAATTGTAAGAGGCCAACAGAATTATCTTCATCACTAAAATTCAACATGCAAGTCCCTAGATCTTTGTCAACAACATATAGGGGGTGATTAGTGTGGTTTTTGTCATCTGTGTCTATGTAAGCAAACTGTAGCTCTTTGTATAGTCTTCTAGTTTCTCCACCAAAAAAAGGGATGGTGGCATATGAAAGGTCCATCTGTAAGGTTCCCCCAACCTTCTTAGCCCATGACCTAGAAAGCAGCAAGCCAAACTTTGGAGTGATGTCAGCTACCACAACATCCATTATTACACTCTTCATAGGCAATTGAGCAAGGCTAACAACCATGTCTTTAATCACTCCTAGACACTTCACAGCTCGAGAGTCAAACGCATATAAATCATGGTAAGGTTTGGTAATACTCAGACCTAAGGCTTCAATAACAGCTTTGGGCATAAAATTGTGAGAGGCTCCTGAGTCTAATAGACAATTGTGAATCATTTGGTCATGGACAGTCAAGGTGACATAAAAAGGAGGTGAAGCACTAGCCTCATTTTTAGTTTTTTCAGCTAGGGCTGATCCAATGAATATTTTTGGACTTTCTTCTTGCAAATTAACAGTGTCTGAAACAGGCTGATTATTGGCTGAATTCATCACTTTCAGGACTGTCTGTTTATATGAGGGATTCTTTATTAATTCAGTCAAAGGAATAGGAATTTTCAGCTTCCCTAGTTCATTCTCCAAACTAAAACTTTGAGTAGATTTATTTACCTCTTCAATTTCAGCATTCTTCTTAGATTTTTCTACAGATTGCTTCTTCTGTATGACAGGATCAGGTACTTGTTTAGCAGGAACAAGTGCAGCAGGAACAGGTAAAGTAGGAACAGGTGCAGCTAGAACTGGTGCCTTCTTCTTTGGAATTTGGACCACTTGCTTTAGGCCTGATATGAGATTGATAGTATTCTTATGTTCACTTTGTTGCGCAGCAGCATTTACAACAGTTTTCTCAAATTCCAAATCATATTCAACTTCATATATGTCAGCATCATAATACTCACCATTCGGAAAATCTTCTTCAGTAACAAAACCTATAGACAAACCATCTCCAAAGTGATTCATATCTTGATCAGTCTCAGTCTCTTCAAAGAGCAGCTGTCCATCAACCTCTTCTTCATCAGCTACATTATTTTGAAAAGGTGGAGGTACTCTCTGCTCCTCATTCTCTCTTCTTTCTCACAGGATGTCATTATTTCTGCGCTCTCTTGGTATAAATCTAGGAGGAAACTGCCTCCTGAACTGATTCTGGTTATTTGGGTTCCTTTTAGCTTCTGGAGCAGGTTTGGCATAATTATTTTCAAGCTCTAACTTATTCAGTTTGGTAGTAAGAATCTTAACTAGCTTAGCCATCTCATCTATCTTGGCTTCAGCAGAATGAGGAGCAACACTTGTTGAAACAGCCTCCTTTTTCCCTTTTCTCTCATAAAGCTGCTGGGGAGTTTCATTCTTAAGTCTGTTTGAAGCCAACAAATTAGACTCTACCTCCAATGCTGCATCTTGCATGTTCAACAGGGTGATAGGCCTTCTTTCTCTCAGCAATAGAGAAAATTCATGGTCAAAGGCATTGGCATAGGTGAGTTTAGCTGATGTTTCAGTAGGCTTAATTTCTGCTGGAATCCTACTGTACATTTTGTTGAATCTTTTGGAAAAATCTACAACATTTTCCTTTTTCTTTCTTCTGAGAGCTCCAAACTCAGTTATATAATAGGTATGGTCCTTTGTGTCTCCCCATTGCCTCATGAAAAGATCATGGAGCTCTTCAATTATAGTGATTGAGTTGGCAGGCAACTCTTTGAAACACTTCCTTACATCCCCATCAAGGCTTTGAACAAATACCCTCATCCATACATCTTTGATTTCAATGTTCTGATTGTCTGCATAACTCAGGAAAGCCTCCCAATGTTCCTCAGCAGTGGTTTCCCCCTGCCCATTGAACCTAGGCATATACTTCTGATAATCTCCTCCAGGCAAAGCATGTAAAGGTTGGGGTAAGACTAATGGTGCATACCTTGCTGCAACCATCCTGTCCATCATATCCATGGGTGGGTTTTGAGCTGCCATTTTGGACTGTGGTTTTGAAGATGAGGAAGTTTGACTAGAACTTGCTAGGAAAGGGCTCTTTCCTACTTTCAGCTGGAAAAGGGGTATTTTACCAGGAGAAGCAGTCTTGGATTTCAAAAAGGTTTCAGGATTGGTAAAAACTTGGAAAGTACTCTCAGGAATGGTAGGCTTTATCCAAGGTGATATTTCAGCTGAATGTAATGAAACACCCAACTGCTCATGATCACACAAGGTTGGTAAAGATTGGGACCTTCTGAGTTTTGTTGCTGTTTTTAAGATCAGTTCAGGGTCTGAAACCCCTGAATGTAAAGGTGAAATAGGTCTGCTCCGGCTTCCCACTCCTCTAGAAGCCAGTGTGTCAAAATTTGGTGAAAATAGCATTCAAAAGATGCTGGTTTAAGTCCACCTCTTAAACCAGGAAAACTGACAAGTATCCCAGGGAAGATATGCTTCAGCTTCGTCCCCGGCAATGGCGCCAAATATGTTTGTTCCAGAAATTGTTTCTAAGGCCAGAGAAACAAGCTAACACACACTCAAATATAAAACTCAATAAAATCAAGGTTTAGGGTTTTTGCAATGTATTTTTTGTCGTGAGCTTTGAAAATAGTCAGGGAATACATTCATAAGTAAGGCAACTAGTAAATCATAAGCAATAGACAATGAAGATGCATGATATATATAACAAGATCAAACAGAAACAGTATTGACGTTCAAACATAAATGACAGGCATTACCAGAATATAACATAAACCAGTCAATGAATCTATCAATTTAAGCCGCTAAACAGATGAAAAATGAAGCCAATACAAACAACTGAAGGATAAAAGTTATAAATATCTCATAGTTTCATCAATACACTGCATATAAGAGCTTTGTACCTTGCTCATGAACAAGTCTGAAAACCAACTGAGATTGAAGACCTCCTGAAAGCTCTCAAAAATCGAACCCCCAAAATGTCTTTCTAACTCCTCTAAATAGTAATCTTCTACAAAATCAGTTAGGTCACTAACCCTAACTGTCTCCATCGACTTACTAAGGTAAAGTAAAAAGTACATTTTTACAAAATTACAAAATTGCTAAAAATAGCAAATCATTAACAAGAAATGTTTATCAAACATATACACTAATTAAAACATAACTGATTCAAAGCTCCTTCGCTGCTTCAGCAAGTAGTGCTATACCATCTAGGATTTGAGCCTTTTTCTTTGCTCTTTTATGTTTCTTTTCCATATCAGCTATCTTCCTCTGAAGGTCTTCATTCTCCTGCTGTAAACTTTCAACTGTCTTCTCTAGCTTTTGGCAGTGTCTGTCAGAAGTTCTTTTCTTGTTTAGCACCTCTTTAGACACCTCTGATAGCTCCAGGAAATGATGATGGACATCTTGCAACTCCTCTATAAGCCCTTTGTTGACTTTAAATAACCCATCATTAGTCTCTTGTAAGTGTTTCATCTGCTGCTTGTATTTTTGAACACTTTCCTGCAGATTTTCTTCATCAAAACTAGGAATCTCAAGTATATTTACATCCTGCATTAGAAATTCTGAAAATTCAATGTGAATACTAGGTTCTTTTAAAATTCCTGCTTGTCTGAGTATAGCTTCATCTTCTTCCTCCCACTCATAATTTTCAACGGGACATCTTTTTGCCTTTTCTTCTTGCTGCTGTTTTAAGAGTTTATCTTTTATCTCAGAAATTATTTCAGATAATTTAGAAGCTGGCTGACTTGTCTCTTTTGTAGACTGTGACAATCTTTTTAACACAGCAGGTTGAGGAGAATAAGGTCTAACAACTAATTTTCCTTTGTTTTTGCTGTCTATTTTACCAACTTCTGTTTCTTCACTTGAAGTAGTATCAATTAAAACAGTCTTTTGTTTGGAATCCAATTTAGGGTTAAGTATCTTTTTCATATTCCATCTTAATTTATTGGTTGGCCTTGTCTTACACGTCCAATATGAAGTTACAACCTTCTTTTTCTTCTTATGAGGTTCAACTGCTTTGATGTCTGAGGTGAGGAATTCTTCACAAGTTCCATGCTTGCCTTCTGGTTCATCAATGGGCTATGACTGCTCTTCTTCTAGTAGATATCCCTCATCATCTGAAAGGATGGTGAGTGGACTTCTTGGTTTAGTTTGAACTTCATCTTCAGGTATAGCAGCTTTTTCTTCAACAACGGTTTTAGTTTCTTCAGAATTTGTTGCTGGTACTGTGGGCTGTAGCAGCTGCTTTTGGTCTCTAAAAAGTGAATACTTTCCTTTACTACTTCATGAAAATACTTTAGATTTAATCTCTTCTTCCATCTGCTCAGCTATTTTCTCAGTTTTGACCCCAAGCTTAGGTTTATGACCTAGCTTCTTCATCATCACAGTTCCTTTATCAGTTTGCCTCTTTGGCTGCTGTTCTTCCTTTTTAACATAAATACTAGACCAAAACAGAAAAAAGTCCCAAGTTCTTCCCTCATGCTGCAACACAGTACTGATGAGTAGCTTGATCAATCCATGATTAAAAATTTACTGGGATGTGTGATCTTCATGCTGTTTAACCCTACTGGACATTTTCTGCAGGCTCTTCAAAAAGAAGAAAGGAAGGTTCATCTTTGAGACTCCTACTATGTGTTGGAGGAATCTAAAATGATATTCAAATACATATGAATACCTGCCCTCACAAGTCACATAGCTTTGCAATATTCTAATTGGCTCAACCCACTCTTTTCTGAAATTCTGGATAAGAATAGCTTTATTCCAATCAGGATTCACATTGGGTAACAGGTATCTGTGAGGTTCAAAGTCAAAAGGTAATTTCTTGAACCAAGGCTCACCCTCATTATTGATCCCAGTAGCCTCTGCAATTAGTCCTACAGTATATTTGAATTTGAGAGCATAAAAAATAACCATATCATCTTTCAGACCCTGAGTAAACTTACAAGACACTTGTACATTGTAGCCATCTATCTTCCTGAAGAAATTCAGCCAACATGCCTATTGGAACAATTCAGCACAATCAGGGACCTTCTCAATCTAGGTTAAGTCAGTGGGCTCAGCCCTATTGATTTTACCACTTTTGCCACTCTTGCCCATATTTTCCCTTCAGAAACTAGAAGCTGTCTGGTTTTAGGGTTCAGAAGATGCTTTTTAAAGTGGTTTTCTGCTCCTTCAAACTTCTTCACAATTCCTGCACATTTCTGAACAGACCTGTATATTTTAAAAGGTGAAGTAAAGATTCTCAATAAGAGGACAAATTAACATCACCGAGGGATTCCATGTTTCTTTGTCCTAACAATGCAAATTAGGTCTGTATATAGGCTAACTGCAAAAGATTTGAAACTTAATCACCAATCAGACTCTTTTTTAAACAAATGACCATCTTCAACCTGTCAAGCAAACTGTGTATCAGTATCTACACGCTGTCAGCATGATTCATGAACATCTTTGCACAAAAAAGGTTTTTCATAAATGAACTCTGTTGTCACTTTAGAATTTATTGTAGACTGTTCATCCCACACCTATCTCTTTTCAGCTCATCAAAGTGATACTAGGCCTTCCTATAGTTGCCTTCATATGTTTCTAAAAACAATTAAACTCTGCATCAGACAACCCAGTTTTCAGCAACTTCTAGGTATCATATGTATCATTCATTTAGACAAGAGACTCTCATCGAAACCTGTATATAAATTCCAATATTATTCTCCAAACGATTGACTTTGCAAATATGACAACTATCATGAGCTTCTCAAGCAAACTAAAGACTTCCTGTGTAAGGGATGAGCATAATAAAACAGTCTACAATTCATTCCAATGCTGCTTCCTGTAGACTATGACTCAAATTAGCATTAGGTATGACAGGAATCTTAATCATTCAGCTCATTACACCCATACTGTATCAATATCAAAGTTTTCTGAGTGTATTAGAGAGCCAAAACATAAACGACTTTCCTTCAAACTGTCTCGAAGTTCTAAAAAATGAATGCTTTAAGCTTAGGGTTATTTTGATGCTCTGTTCAATAAAATTCTTCAGAACAGCTCCAGGCAGTTATTTCTGGGGTTAACATTTCATTTTGGAACCTATTTTAACCCTTGCCTCAACCAATTTTTCCAAAACGACCTCCAGCGAGAAAATTGCCAGATTTTCAATTATAGGGGTTAATAGTGAAATACCTGCCAACTGTTCAATTGAAATGGTTTAAACCTATGTCTTGAGCTGTCAACTGCCTTTCCTTGTGTGTACAGATGTCTTTATGTGATCACTTTGACTGCAGATAACGGGATTGAAAAGCCCTAATTTTCCCTGGCCTTCATAACTCTGTCTCTGCTCTATAGCAACGTAATCCACCTTTCTAGCGGTTTGATTTACTTCACGAGCCCTCCTTTCCTTTGATAATGCATGTGAAAGGAAAATCATGCCACCTCAGACCGAAATTTGCTGATAACTGTCAAACCAATCATGCATTATGGGCAATGATGGCCATGATTTGTTTCTTGACTCAAAACCACCTAGAATTGCGCTAAAATTGAGGCTTACACGTATCCAACAGCTCACCGTATGTGATTAATCATTCATAGATTAAAATCATGATAAAAAATTGCTTGAAAATCGAAAAATAAAAGGGCCACGATATTCTTGTAGCGCTCCCTTTGTAATTTTCTGCTCCAGCGCTACAAGAATATCCTTGGTGCTATTTTTTCACTCCTTTTCAGCTTTTTGATATTTTGTATAAGGTTTTAAAAGTTGCTTGAGTGTAGGTATGCTCAAAATATGCCTTATGAGTCCACCATTTGATAAAATAACTTTAAAAAACCCTTAATCAAAAATCAACCTATGGTTTAAAATTCAAAATTTCTAAAGCAATCTCAAAATTTCAAATAAACACTAGACAAAACTTTCCAAAAGGAGGGAAAAGTCAAAATTATAGTAAATGAAAGCTTTGAAAGAAAATATAAATCAAACCAAAATTGGAGAAGTAAAACCAAAATTGAAGAAAACATTTACTGACTTAACACTTACCACAGTTCCAGCACTCTATTTTTCCGAATATGGACTTGGATCTTCCCCTTTTAGACTTGCCACGATTTCCTGGGCTCCTTCCTCTCTCGTTTTGTCTCCCTCTGCTCTCCATGGTCAACACATTACATGATGTCTCACCTATGCTTTTCCTTTGCATTTCCTTGCTAAGAATAACACTATCAACATCATCAAACTTAAGAGTGCTTGAAATAGGGATAGAGTTACTTACAGCCATGACCAAGATATTCCATCTTTCTAGCAATGAGCACAAGATTATAAGAGCCCTAACCTCATCATCAAAGATCACTTTTACAGAAATTAACTGACTGATAAGTGTATTAAACTCATTTAAATGGTCAGCAATAGATCCACCTTCCAACATCTTCATATTAGATAAACGCTTCATTAAAAATACCTTGTTAGAAGCCAAGGGTTTTTCGTAGAGCTTACTCAATGCGCTCATCACACCCTCTATTGTTTTTTCTTTCGAAATATTGAAGGCCACCGACGGAGCTAGGCACAACCGTATTGTTCCTAGTACCTTTCTATCAATAACCTCCCATTCTTCATCCTTCATAGCCGTCAACTGTTTTTCTTTTCTACCCAACGACAGGTACAGATCTTTCTGGTACAGATAGTCCTCCATTTGCATCTTCCATAACCGATAGTTTTGGCCGTTAAATTTCTCAACCCTAAACTTTCCTTCTTCTGCCATTGCTCCCACTCGAACTAGGAACCCTTCTTTTCTGCGAGTTTACCAACCAAATAGACCTTTTGGCTCTAATAGCAATTGTTAGAAAACAGGACCGCAGAGCAATAACAAATATATAGTTAAATCAATAAACAAGATGCAAAACACATTAAAACATTACAGAGAGACAAAGATATAATTTGGTTCACCCAAACGATGGGCTATGTCCACAAAGAAATTTTCCAGTCCTTTTATTACAGTCCAGAAAGATGAAGGAATACACCCTGCAGCAAAACTGCTGCACTTCCTCTTCATGCTCTCACAGTCTCTCTTCCAGTACAATACAATACCATATCCAGTCGATTTACAATGCTCTCTTTTATAGGGGAAATACCATGGGAAAAATTCTAGGGTTATCCTAATACCATGGGTCCGCAATACTGTTGGCCAACACACATCCCAAAAAAAAAATTCGGGGGCTCTGCCCCCAAACCCCCTTTTTTAGGGCACTGCCCTGAACCCCAAGGCAGAGGGAACGAGTGTACAGTACTCCTGGGTTACAATCACAACTGAATAATATCTCCAGATATAGAAGATTAATCTCCACAACCAAGAATAATGCATGGTTGCATGGGGAGGAGCGCTTTTCCTACCTACCACACTCAGTTGCACTGAGTTAACTAGTTGTCAGTGGTTGTTGGAGTTATTGGAAATCAGGAAATTGTCTCAGTTGGACTCCGATATTGATTGGGAGACCTTGAGTTAGAGATTTAGTTAGATACAGTCATATCCACTTGGAGAATTTGAATTTATATCCCATGCATTAAAAATATACCTATGTAAACTATTGTAACACTGGATATTATTATGATGAATATACTATAAATTCTTGTTCATTTCCTGTGTGGTTTGTTTTAGTTAGTTTGTATGTTCATTATCCATTCAATTGCTGCAACATTATCAGAACTCTCTACTTGAAGATATAAATGGAATTCAAATTCTAATATGGTATCAGATCCTTCTCAAGAAAGTTTCATGCTTCTTTCTCCCCATCGAACATCAGAAGCAGCTAGGTTTCCATAGAAGTCCCCTATGAAAATTTGCTAGCTCTGGATTCATTCAAAGCAGCAGAGAGGGCATGAAGGACCTCAAAAACATGTTCATGCTGGGAGGAAAATCATGATTCTAATAGTTCATATGTTTTAGTGTGCTATTGCAGTGAAATTGACAGGTTCTACGTAGCTTGAGAGAAGTATTTGCATCCTCCCAGTTGGAGCATTTATGAGTTCTGAAACTCTTGAACCACTACTCCTCACAACTTCCAACTACCTTGATTGGAGGATTGATATGCAGTTGGCCTTGAGAAATCATGGCTACCATAGGATCATACATGAATGGGAGGCTGCGCCTCCTCAACCGAATGAGCGGAACCAGTTCCTAGACTGTTGTGATGAAGCATTTAGGTAATTATGTACTTATATTTCTAGAGATCTCCTCTTTCATCTAGAAGGATTGAGGACTCCCAGAGAATCCTGGGAGAAGCTTGATAGATTGTTTAAAAAATGAGATGAGCTTCGGGGAAACATTCTGGAGAATGAGTTGGTATCTTTACATCCCATTAGTTTCGAGACTATTGGTCAATTCTTCTCCAAATTCAAGTCTCTAGTAATCCAATGTAGACAGTGCCTGATAGAGTGGAAGGATGAGCATAATGTCCTTTCCATATTCAGAAAACTAGGCCTTGTATAATCTGTATATGCCTATATGTTTCATTCCAAGCAGCAAAGATTTCATGATTGGAAACTTCCTTCTTTAGATTCATTCTCTAATCCCTTAATCAAGGAGAAAAACAAATTGGTTTGAATGGGATTCATCCAGAACTCCAGAGATCAAGCTCTCTTAGTTACTGACTCTTCCAAAGCATAAGCAAAGGGGAAATCAAAGAAGAAGGAGCCAAAGGAAGCTGATTCGAAGCCTAAACAAAATCAACAAGCTTTCGAAAGGGCTTCAGGATCTAGGAAGAAGAAATTTGGGAAAACATTATGTCCCTATTGTGAAAAAGGGTATCACCTTTAAGATCATTGTATGAGGAAGGAACTTGATGAAATGTATGCTCTTCTCAAACATCATAACATTCAAAAGACAAAAACTATTTGATAATGGACATGAAATATTTCATGCTTTGAAAGCAGGAAAGATTTCATGCTTTGAAAGCAGGACCACCTCAGTTTGCAGCCTATTTGATTGATTCTGGAACCTCCAACAACATGGTTGCCTCCAAGGATCTCTTCTCCTCTCTCAGTGTCAAAGGAGGGCTCGCTATTCACATGCGAGATGATTCCCAAATCCCAGTAGAAAGAAAGGGCACCATCAGGGAGAATCATGGTGTTTTCACAGATGTCCTATTTGTTCCCTAACTTGTAGCTAATATGTTATCTGTTTATTAAATGACCCATACTGGCTCACCAAAGGAAGTATTGTTTGCACATGACTTAGTAGAGATCACTAATATATCAACTAGGGAAATTGTAGTGAAAGGGGTTGCTGATCATGCCTCCAAGGTATAATATTTCTCTCACTTCATGCCATTATAAGTTTCAGCATCATCACATCTTCCATTCGAAGCGGATGAAGGTATAAACATTCCTTCACTTCCTATTGTAGATTTAGTTTCAAATCCTGACATTTATGATTCAGATTTAGAAGAGGAGTCATCCCAGTATGACCAAGACATTGATCTTACAACTAAAATGGATCTATATCTAGATCCAACATCTACCTCATTCCAGCAGCCTAAATTATCTAAGCAACACATAGAAGCAACTAGAGATCGTGTTGGGGATCCATATGAAAAAAAGAAGAAGGGGGTCCCAGTATTAAAAGGAGAGTGTATCACTGTCTCACACAGATCCTCTTCTTGCTGAGAGGTGTTTTATGATGCTTGGGTTAGATCCTCAATCCTTCAGGGAGGATTTCCATGATCCTGGATGAGGAGTTTGATTCGCTACATGACAACCAAAACTTGGAACTTGTCCCCTTACCTCCAGGAAGGAAGCTGGCACCGTGAAAATGGATCTACAAAACCAAAATAGATGCTGATAGTACCACAACCAAGTAAAATTCCCGGTTGGTGGAAAAAGGGCATTCTGAGGTCCATGGATTGGACTATAATGAGACATTCACTCTAGTAGCTAGAATCGAATCCATCAGGATGGTATTGGCCATTGCCGCTTCCAAGAGATGGGAAGTACACCACATGGATGTGATAAGTGCCTTCCTCCATGGTGATTTGGAGGAGGAGATATACATAAAACAACATGAGGGGTTTATTGATGATCCTTCCTTAGTCTGCAGACTGAGTAAATCACTGTATGGACTCAAACAAGCCCAAAAGGAATGGTACTCCAAGATGGATGCCTTCCTCATCTCTGAGAAGTTTGAAAGGTGCAAATATGATTGCAAGTTCTACATGATGAAGAAGGAGGGGTTATTTCTTCTAGTTTTATTGTATCTGGATGACTTGCTCATTACTAGCAGGTCTACTGTTGGATTGAGTAGCATCAATTCTTCTCTTAATAAAGCATTCGCTATGAATGACTTACGACTGTTAAGACCGTTCATTGGTCTCAAAGTGAGTCAAAAGAATTTAGGAATCATGATGTCATAGTCTAGATATTCATTAGATATTCTTAAGAGGTTCCACATGGAGGATTGCAAGGCAGCCCCCTACCATTTCTAATCAGGAATCAAGCTTGAAGAAGGTGGTTCCACACCTTTGGTAGAAAACACTCTATAAAGATAGCTCATTGGAATCCTTCTGTATCTAACTCATTTGAGACCATACATATCCTATGATGTGAGTGTTGCTGCCAGATATATGCAAGAACCACATGAGCTACATTGGAAGGAAGCAAAGAGGATCTTGCACTTTGTGTAGGGTACTATTGATTATGGGATCCACTATGTTGCTGGAGCATAGCTAGATCTCACAAGCTTTATAGACTCAGACTAAGAAGCAGATGTAAATGATAGGAAATCCACCTTGGGTTTTGTATTCATGATTATATTTAGGCCAATTTGTTGGTCTAGAAAGAAGCAAGCATCCCTTGCAGTTTCTTCAACAGAAGCAGAGTATCGGAGAGCTTTCAATGCATCTATTCAAGCAGTTTGGATACATGGCATCTTGACATAGTCCAGGATTTAGACTTCACCTACAGTAGATCTTTAGTGTGACAACCAGAGTACAATCAAAATCTCTAGTGATCCTCTTCATAAGTAGAGGACAAAGAACATAGAATTTCACATGCACTACATTCGGGAACTGGTGCATGGAAGAACCATCACAGTGCATTATTGTCTAACAGAGGATTAGATTGCAGATATTTTTACCAAGTCTTTTAATGAAAATAGATTTTCCTTTCTCAGGTCTCTTTTTGGAATTAAGGCTTGATTCTCAGTTCTTATCTTCAGGGTTTTTTTCCCAAGAGGTTTTCCTACCTCATTTGTATTATGTCTCTTAGATTGTATATTGGGTGACCTATGGTCTTGTTACCAGGGCCTATGGTTTTCCATGTTAGGATTCAAGGGGGGTGTTAGGATTATTTATCCTCCCTTGTTCATACTTTCTATTAGATTAATTAACCTAACTTAGGAAGATAAATTAATTAATTGGGTCCACTAGTATAATTGTGTCCACTAGGCCCAATTGGGACACATGTACCAGCCATTGAAGTGTGGGGAACACTACTAGAGGTTAACTGCCACTTACTGCATGTGCAGCCATCAATTAGGGCACCTCCTAGACCAATCCCTACCTTTTGGGAGCCATTGGGAGTCCCGGCACTAACCTACTTCAGTTAATTGGTGTTAGTACTAGTTAGTCTTAGTTAGCCCCTAGTTACATTTGGTTAATTCATAGTCTGTTAGGCTAGCACTACTAATGCATGGATAATGACTGGTTACATGGGGAGGAGCGCTTTCCTACTTATCACACTCAGTTGCACTGAGTTAACTTCCTGCCAGTGGTTGTTGGAGCTATTGGTCATCAGGGAGTTGTCTATATGGACTTCAATATTGATTGGGAGACCTTGATTTAGAGATTTAGTTAGATACAACCATATCCACTTGGAGGATTCAAATTCATATCCGATGCATTTGAATTCTACCTATGTAAACTATTATAACACCAGATATTATTATGATGAATATACTGTAAATTCTTGAGCAATACTTGTTTGTGTTCCTGTGTGGTTTGTTTTTCTTAGTTTTTATGTTCATTCTCCATTCAATTGCTGCAAAATTATCAAAACTCTCTACTTGAAAATCTAAATGGAATTCAAATTCTAATATAATATGATAGCCCCTTCAGGTTTTTGAATTGCTTTCGAAGCATCGAGAAAGATGGCTGCTTTTAACTGTGTTTGGATCATGCAACATAATTCATGAACTAATTTAAAAATGTTATCAAATTTATAAAGGATTTATAAAATACAAGTTTACATTTTAAGATTGAGTTCATATCAGGAACTCCCATATTTTAATAGCCAGGAGTGCATGATTTATAAAATGATCTTGCATGCCCTAGTCTTTTAGTTAACTATCATAGTTTTATATTTCACAAAATATCACCTTGTTCAATTCAATATAGACCACAAGTGAAACAAATGACATGTTATATTGTAGAACAACCATCAGAGGATGCATACAATAGAAGAGCATTCAAGTAACTACCATTTCTCACCTATTGTTGGTATTATTTCCTTTTCCCAAATGGCAGGGGAATATATCGATTTTAGGTCATGTGTGGTTGTATTATCCTTCTTGGATGTTTCTCTTCACAAATAGTAATTCATGGCTTTTTCTTTGGCAGTTTTCCATTTCTTGCTTTTGAAATATATGCGTGTGAAATTGATGCTATATTCAAGACACTTGTACAAGACAACGAGGTAGGTTTCTTTCTGCTTGAGCTTGGAGATGCTTGTTTCTATAATTTCTTATTTCTAAGCACTTCAGCTTTTAGGTAATGCAACTGATATATTATTGAGTCAGATATATCATGATGTGCTATTTTAATAATAGACACAAATTCATTTAGTTCATTTTTGTTTTTAGTCAATGTTACTTTTCTATATTGAACTACTAGATCAATATTAACACTTATTATATAGTTTTGTTGTACAAGATCCCAATATTAAAATTACAATAATGTGTTCTTTATCATATCTTTATGAAATATGAAATTTAATTTAAAAGATCATGAATTAGTTGATCATAAATACTAGTTACTGGTAAGTTGTAACAGTAATAATTATGTTGTTTGTAGATTTCTATCTAGAATACATCTTTTTATTGTGATATTTTGCACTCATTTATTCAATAGTTTTTTGCAATATCCTTTTTTATTAAGTTTTCTACAAATATTGATGTTGTCATATTCTGCTGCAAATGTTAATTTTTACTTCTTTTTTTATTATCTGAGCAGGCATTCCAATTTTGGTTCAAAATATGTGTCTAATTATGATCTTCATTTTATATAAATATTTTAATTCGTCTAGTTGGAGAAAATGATGATAGCTATGCCGATGATGCTATGCAATGGCTAGCTGATACTGACTCGGTTGAAATGATTGTAGACAAATTGATTCCACCTGTAAGTATGTTGGATGAGTGTATCTGGTCCGGAATTCTTAGGTCCTTCCTCTAGAAGGAAACGCATGTATATGTGCTAGGAACTATATCACTAGAGTCTTCAGTGTCTATATAGATGTATTATAGTGATGTGCTCAACAGTCCCATTAACTGCTTTTTGGCTTCCAATAGACAATAATTGAATCATTATGCCTTTCTTTTCGGTCATTCAAATCTCAGATTCTATGTTATGTTTGTGATCTAGTTTGATATTAATATATTTTTTGGGTTAAGAGAGTCAATTATGTTCACTAATTTAGTTTGTTGGCTATATTGCAAAGCAAAACTCCCCTGAATTACATACTAATGTTGTGGAAACTCTTTATACGATAACACATTTAGCTCCTTCTACCCTGGATTTAAATATTTCAACCCCAATGTTTGAAGTGAAACACATGCTTTTGTATGTAAATATTGTCATTTTTAAAGTATGTAACTGTGTTGAACCAATTCCATATTTAATAAATTGATAATCATTATTTTGCATGTTT
This sequence comes from Pseudotsuga menziesii, assembly GCA_001517045.1. Lineage (NCBI taxonomy): Eukaryota > Viridiplantae > Streptophyta > Pinopsida > Pinales > Pinaceae > Pseudotsuga > Pseudotsuga menziesii. The sequence goes on from LPNX010538503.1 coordinate 806,080, forward strand.
GAATGATGCAAAATATGTTTGAATATCATTGTCAAGTAATCACAACTTATTAAATGGTGATATCTCAATGGTAGATAACCTTCCTAATTATAGGCAGGAGGTTGGTGGTTCGATTCCTCCTTTCCCTATCATAAATTTGTGACTTCAAAAATTACTAAATTCACATATATACAACTACTAGTAATTAATTTCCGGTATCTTAGTCGTATTTAGTTTAGTCATTAATATGTTATCATCTAGTATTTTATTTGGTTGTATATTTGGTCATTAGTTATTGCAACCAGTGACTAAATCAATGACTAAGTCCGTGACTAAATTCATGACTAAATAAATGACTAAATTATTGACTATCAATCACTAAATCAATGACTAATATGTCAAGATATTAATGACTAAGTGATATACGACTAAGTTAGCCAAGATTTAAGATAGTGGAAATTAGCTACTATTAGTCGTCGACTCAAAAATAGTCATGTATAGCCTAGTTTTAGTCATGTGTTTAGTCATTAATTTCTCATTATGTACTAGTGCTCTTTTGAGAAAATTTAGGCCTACTATTAGGAGTAGGGACTGGATATAGATTTGTATCTGATTGAAATTCATCTTCAATTAGAAAACTAGAGACGACTTGGTCCTCTGCTTCAGATTCTAAATATGAAAATAATGGAAACATTATCATATGTAAAAGGTCTAAGTAGAATGAATTTACCTCCCCTTTCAAATGGTACTTGGGATTGCATTGGCTGTGAATATGGAAGAAAGTTTGAGAACTCATATGCCTTAGAGGCATGGTTTACAACACCTTTCACTATTAGCTTCCTATTTAAGATATCTAAGATATCCACTAAGTTAGGACCAAATACAACTTTATTTTGTGAGCCTCTATGAGTCACCTGGTATACAAACAACACATTTTCTTCCAAGGAGGGAACGTAGAGGACATTTTTGAACACTCCATGCTCTAATTTTATTGAACCATTCCCTTCATCTTGTATTTGAGTGTCATCTCCTGTGGGGATACTTGTACCATCTATAAGTTGAAATGAAGATAATGATTCTTTGGATGCAACCATGTGATTGGAGGCTCATGAATCAATGAGGAAGTAAAGAGATTTTGAAAATCCACTTTTAAGTTCATGGAATATCTCATGATGTTCTATATTATCTCCAGACTCATCATTCATTTAGTCTTCATGGAGGGAAATAGTTTGATTCTCAAGGAATCTTGACATATGATGTATTGTATTTTTCATGCAACCTTTCTTTGTATGGTTTCTTTTTTTATTGTAGGAACACTTTCCCTTGTGAAACCTTTGATTTTTGTCCTTCATAAATCCCAGGGCTTCATTTACTCCATCAAAATATTCATTAGGTTTGAATTCGTTTTTCTTCTTCTCTTTTCCTTTATGCTTCCTCATTTATTGCGCATTCTTTGTCTCCCAATCCAAGAGAGATTCATTTGTGGATGCTCTCAGGGATCCCATCTGTATCATCTTGTCCTATTCCTATATTATAGATTCTGTGAAGTTATCAAGGGATGAAATTTTCCAACGAGGAGTTGTCAGCCTCCTGGAGTGAGAAGTGGATACAAACACTCATAATTCTGGGCCAATTTTTCTAAGAATTGGGAGCACCAATAGCTCATCATTCTTATCAATCTTGCACTGCTTGCATTGCATGACAAGGAATTCAATTTTTTAAAAGAGTTGTTGTATAGTTTTTAATTTGCTGGGCTATAGCGCTATCATTTCATTCTCCATAATATGGCCCCTCAACTCATCCTTCTTTCGAGACAAGGATTCGATCTTTTCCCATACTTCCTTTAGAGTTTTATGTCCATCAAGATGGAAGAGTAACTCCCTGGAGATGTGCATGCACATGAATCCAAATGCTTCATCCACATTGTTCAGAGACTTGAACTTTTAAAGAGACTCTTGGGTTTCAACTTCTCTATCCATGGTGACCCTCTAAAGACCCATCTTTCAAAACACTATCTACATATCATCCCTCCAATCAAGATTTTTGAACGGTGTGAGGATTCAAGGGGTCAAGATTTTTTAATTTTCCATCTTATAGCCTGAAGAAACAACTAATTCTTCAGAAAATATTGAATTTACCTACAAAAAAATGAAAAACATTTAAATTTGAAATCAATCCAATTCAAACACTGTCCACTTCAACATGTGAACTTTTTTTGGACGAAACATGGAGGGATAAAGGAAAGTATGCCATGAATGATGTGGAACCCAATTTCTTCAGGTACATCAATGGAAGTTTATGAGGTTTTAAGTTGGCCTAAATACTTTCTTTGATACCATGTTTAATTAAGCAAATCTTAGAATCCTCAGGGATTAATGAATTCACGCTGAAAATGAGGTTGAAGAAGAGATTAACAATTTAGTGTAAGCTGATCAAAACGTTCATGGAAAAATTGCACAGACGTGAGACAAAATTTGGTCATCATAACATTACATGAATTATCATTAACCTCTTTGTAATACAATTGTGTTACAATAAGGATAATTTGAGTCTACTGTGTATAATTTGAATTACCTAACTTGGAATGACTCTAGATAAATCTAATTGTGTAAAGACACTACTAGAGACTCGCTGATGAAGCTCCATATGAGTAAATCACTTCACATTTAGCTAACTTATTGATTTAGGTTAGAAAAGGTTCCCAAGTTTTTCAAATCATGAAATATGGTGCTAGGATGATTGAAAGTGAACTAACTATGGTTGAGTGGAGCATGACTGAACCTATAGTAGGGAAAATTATTGGTGATTATTGGTGGCTCTGAGTGTAGGTTCTTAGATTATAGGAATTGTTATCCAAAGATTCCAAACTCATGTAAACTAGTGCAATAGGTGGTAGGTGGCCCCCATATGAGTCCCCCATGGCACTAGTGAGGTAGCATGAGACTCCTAACCTAAGAAATGGAATTTAGAATATGGTTGTCAAGGGAGGATTAAGTAATAATCCTAACATGAGAAGAGAATGAGAAAGGGTCAACACTATATTTAAGGGGGGGGNAAATAAGGTGTATCCTCATTTATAAGACCCAATCAAAGTGTCCTTTGAGTAAACCTGACGAGATGATCTTCCCCATGTTCCACATGGAGATAATGGAAATACACCCCTCGAGACAGGGGAGAGACCTTGTAGTCTACGAGACTTCCTTAGGGGTAGTTTTTTTCCTCAATGGTAGAAATCTAGTTGTCAAGTGATACTGATGGGTGATGAAATAAATACAATGTATACAAATTCAAAATTATTCCAAACACCAAAGATGCTATATGGTGCAATATATGAGGGATACCAACAAAATATGGCTTAGTACAATGGTGTCCACATGTTGGTTCTTTTTATATTATGAGTTTAATGAGATTGTATTTAGAAAACAACAACAAGTGTAAATTCCCTAAAAAGACTTAACGTCCTTCCTCTAAATTGTATGTAGGCCTCCCAAAAGCACAATTGATCATGATAGTGGAATCCACACAACAATTGGCTAGTGGAAGTAACAAAGCACCAATTCTACCGATGATGGGTTCAATGGCTTTGGCTGAGAATCCACAGTATAGGTTAATGGCATATTGTGGAGAGTCTTTTGTATGTGATGGTTTACTATCTACCTTTCAATCCATCCTTGGCTCATTTTGAGGACATTATTGATGCCTCAAATGATCTTTAAATCTCTACTTCATATAAATATAGAAGAATCCAAGTCGACACTAGGGTTTTTTAGGTTAAAAAGTAGCTTTTGTTGATTTATTGTATTTCAATTAGTTTTAATTCATTTTTATAAATGTTTATAAATTTATTATTTATTATTCTCTTAATATTTTTTAATATTAATATATTATCTTATGTGTAAAATTTTAATTCCAATTTTTTTTTATTTAAATCAATATTTATTAGTTTTTCTAATGTATGCTATTCTATTAATTATCTATTAAATAGACCTATGTTTGTTTTATTAAAAGTTTAATTATGTTATAGTTTTCTTGCTTGGTTATAGTTTATTAAAGCATGTTGTTTTATTAATAATAATTATTAGATTATCTTAACATAATACTATTACTATTATTATATGTTATGTTTTTTTTACTATATTAGTTTATGTTATGTTTTTGTTTATTAAAGTCTTTAATTTATATTTTAATTCTATTGAATAGTTAGTAAGTTGTTTAATATTTTAGGTTAGCTTTTATAGGTTTTATCAATATAGGTTATTAATTATTTTAGTGTTTATTAGATGGCTTAATTTATTGAGGTTAGGAAGGAACGACGTGTTGATGGTCAGGCCATCATCCCTATTTAAACAATTGGGGTTTTTTACAATTTCGATAGCCTCCCTAATTCTTCTTAAGGACAAATTATCCACCCGAGAAAGAAATTTCATCTGTTCTATCATGATTGGGTGTTTTGTGCCATGAGAGTGTTCAACCACAGATGATTTATACATCCTATCTAGCTGAATGTCAGCACAATGTTCTTTAACCCTAGTTCAAATGGATCTCCCTGTTTAAGCAATGTAGGACATCTTGCATTCACATGGAACCATGTAAAAACCCTTTTTTAGAGATGGATATATGGGGTAACTAACTGATTTCAAGATCTTTCTGATGTTATTAAGGGGTGAGGACATAGATTCAATACTTTTATTCTTCAAGTGTTTCGCTATCTTGTTTGTTACAACCTGTATGTATGGAAGAAAATCCTTGTGTTCCCCCACCTTCTTCTTTTTTTGTAATCTTTGGGTTTTTCATTTTTTTCAAAAGATCTCCTGATTTGATCTAAGTCATACCCATTACTTAGGAAAACATTATGTAAGTGTTCTTTTTAATTTTCTATGTGCTCTGTATCTGAGATCCTTATGGCCCTTGTAATTAGTGTGTTCAGGACTCCCATTTTTTGTTGTGGATGATGGTGAAAGAGAGCATGGAGATATTGCTCAGTCTGTATTTTCTTTCTGTAAAATTTATGAGATACACCCCAATATTTATTTCTAATAACCAGTGTATCAAGAAATGGAGGGAAATTACTCTCCTCCATCTCTGTTGTAAATTTAATGGAGTTAGATTGTTTGTTAAGGTGATCCACAAATTTGAGTAACTCCTCTCTACCATGTGCCCATATTAAGAATGTATCATCCACAAACCTAGACCACTACTCATGTTTTGAATGTGTCATGTTTAGATATTTTTGTTCAAAGTTTTCCATGAACAGGTTCGATATAATCGATGAGAGGGGAGACCCCATGGATACCACACAAGGTTTTTCATAAAGTTATTTTTGAAAGCTGAAAAAGGTGGATCTAAGACATAATTCCACTAAATCAGTTGTTTCCTGGTCAGTAAGGTTCTCAATGATTTTGATTTCCTGGTTTATGGGAATCATTGTGAAGAAGGATATGACGTCGAGGATCAGGAGTAGCTCATTCTCATCCATATGCCTATCTTTAATTTTCTCAATGAAGAATGAGGGGTCTTTCGTAAAGGAGATTGTGTTCCCTAGTAGAGGCTTTAATTTCTTTGTAAGGAACTTGTGAAGCCTGTAGGTAGGTGAGACTATGGTCTCTACTATGGGTTGAAGAGGAATGCCCAGTTTGGGGATATTGGGGAGTCCATATATCCTTCGAATCAATGGATCATAAGTAATAATGGTCAATACTGGTCAATACTGAGAGGGTGGGGTGACTCAGTATTGTTAACTTATTATCATTTATACCACTTATTAAACTCTAATCAAAACATAAAATAAACAAGATACATAAAACACATATTTTAATCATGGAACCCCAATTGGGTAAACTACCAATACTTCCTATTACTGCAAAATTGTTATTTACAAATAGTTTTTCCCACTTCTACAAACAAGGATGGTATTACACCCTATTTACTAGCAACTAATGGAAGGAGTCTATGACCCCCTATTTATCAATTGCTACTAAAAGGATGCTACGACACCCTATTTACCAACTACCATAGGAAGGAGGCTACGACCCCCTGGTTTATCAGCTGCTAATGAAAGGATGCTACAAAACACTATTTACCAGCTACCACTGGAAAGAGGCTATAACCCCCTTGTTTATCAGCTACTACTGAAAGGATGCTATGAAGCCCTATTTACCTGCTACCACTAGAAGGAGGATACAAATCCCTGCAAGCCTTTTGTCTGCCCTAGCGCTACCCTGCCACCCTAATATGTTTTGAATAATCTTCCATATTTATTTACCATTCAGTCACTCTCACACCCACTAGTCTCTACTTCTGGTTTTATGACATGGACCCCAAAGACAATTTATCTCACTCATCTTTTTGTGTATAAATACCTTCATATTTCATGTAGATGCATCTCTTCACCATTGCGCCCTTTCATTCTTCGATCATACTTCTTCATGAGAGGTCAATTCCTCATTTCTAACACTCAGCCATAGAGTCATCTACCTCCATCATGATTCTTCAAAACAAATCAAACAATTTCATGTTAATCAATTAATGTTTAATATTCCAGTTGTGACCTTCCACATTCTTCATCTCCGCAACCATCTTGAGCATTTTATTTTATATCGGGTTTCTTCCTGACCATAGATCTAATATAGGATGTGGTATTAAGATTGCCAAACTTTAACATTTCTCAAAATGTCTTTCCGCACCATTGATCTCCTTCAATCTTTTCGTGGCCATCGACCTGAGTTGGAAATTGTATATTGGATATCTGCCTTTTTCCAAATATCATTTCCTGATTTCCTCTGTCCAAAGAAATATTTCTGCATCGTTGATCTTTTAGGGATGTATCCTGATCATCGATCTTCCCGATCATCAATATTTTACAGATGTCTTTCTAACCGTTGATCTTTGGGATCATGGGATGCAGAATGTGAGTTCTCAAAAATCAAACATTGTGTTTGCAATTCTCCACGTTTCTCTTTATGCACTAATATTTTCGAACCGATGATCTTTTATGGATTTCTTTTTGACCATCGATCTTCTGATCAAATGTGGATTATGGACCTTCACTTTTCTTGTGTGAAAATAATCCACCATCGTAGATTCCCTCATGGATTGAATCCTAACCATTGATCTATGATCAAATGCGGATTTTTGGATGTTTCCTTCTCTTTGTGCAAAAAACATTCACCATCGTATATTTCCTCATGGATTAAATTCTAACCATTGATCTATGGTCAAGTACAGATTTTTGGATCTTCACAATTTTCTTGTACATAAATCATTCCCCACCGTAGATTTCCTTACGGATTGAATCCTAGCCGTTGAATTCTATGTCAAGCCTTTACTGTTAACTCCCATGCTAGTTGAATTAGTGAAATCGTTTAATACCATTAGATATTGATCCACTCTAATTGAAAATGGGCTCCAAATGCCTCTTTCAACCCTGTGAATTTGACACTTCATCAAATTTCTATCGTTAGTACCTAAAGCATATTTTCTTCATTTTGGCAAACTAATATTTTCCATACCTAATCACCATAAGGAAAACCAAGAGTAAGCCTACAAATTCATTTCAACAATGAACATGACCATATCACCTTTAAATCTTACTGACAAACACACAGCCTCTGGAAGGAATTTCTCAATGGCTTCTCAATCTCCTTTTCTAAGACGACCAATTTTCTTAATTTAGTCCAATCTACTTAAAACACTGTTTTGGCAGGTCCATAACATTTCCTTTAGATTCTTTGAAGACAATTTGAGAACATGGTCACCTAGACCAAAAACTAGTCTACAATACCCCTATGGGCTGCGGGAATTTACTCTAACCCATAATTTAAGGAAACCATCTTTCTGAGGCAACTTAGCCATTTTTGCTTGCTCTGGCACAAACCCCTATTTTGGTAGACCTTGAACTTTCTTATTAGAAGTGATGGAATCAAACTGAAATCATGACTAGGTAGACACTATAACAAGCTATATCTTGGTACCATGGTGCAGTAATTTTAGTCAAGCATCCTCTTAGACCCTCTTAGACCAGTTTTGACTTCTTATTGCATACTTGATCAATTTCTTGATTTTTAGCAATTTGCCATATTTCTCCAGAATGATGTCATAATGCAATAATGATTTAAACTTCATCCCACATCATCATCTATGCCATGTCATGCCATCATATCTGGCATATTATCATCCATGCCATGCGATTTCATCATATCTCGTATCATCATCCATTCCATGTCATCAGTACCTTTGTCTTTCACTGAGTTTGTCGTGCCATCGTATCCTTGGATATTCATTTGTAATTACTGAACTCCTTTGACATCAATGATGATCCATGTAATGGATCCTTTGTATTTTACTGATTTCATCCTACTACCATGTATATTGGTTATTCCTTTGTCATTCGTGAACTCCTTTGACATCAATCATAACTATATTCTCAACAATCCATATGTCAGTCTTTAATTTTCTCAATGAAGAATGAGTAGTATTTAATAAAGGAGCTTGTGTTCCCTACTAGAGGATTTAATTTGTTTGCAAGGAACTTGGAAATCCTGTAGGTAGGTGATCCTATTGTATCTACTATGGGTCAAAGAGGAATACTCGGTTTGTGTATCTTGGGGAATCCATATATCCTTGGAATAAATGTATCAGAAGTAAGGAGTTCTTTTCTTTATTAAATCATCTATAGACAATTTATTTATGGTCTCTGAAACTTCTTTTGTAATGTGACTGAGAGGATTCTTATTAAGTTTTTTTATAGAAACTACTTAGATCCAAATGGGCTTTTGTCTTTTCCACATAGTCTTCTTTGTTGAGGATAACATTAACTCCTTTATCTCCCTTCAATATGAGAATTTGATCATTTTTTACGAGTTCCTTGAGGGACCTGTATTCTTCATAAGTAATGTTGGGTTTCAGTGGTTTGGATTTCCTTACGGTAAGAGAAAAGTTTTGATGTACCTCTTCAGCTTCATTTTTAGGAATACGTTTAATCCTTTCTTCTATGCTACAATTGATATCTTCCACTGGAATATATTTGGGAGCAATAAAAAAATTGAGACCTTTCTCAAGAAGTGTTTGGGAAGGTGCATTAATCCCAGTGTTAGAGAGGTTGACAACCAATAGATTGGGTTTCTTGGCCCGGTTTTGGAATCTATGTTCACACGTGAGTTTGCTTACAAGAATATTTCTTGGTTTCAACTATTCTGTTTGTTGTTGGTAAGTGTGGTGATGCACTAGCTAGTCTTGTGTTTTCTCATCTTATGAGAATGTGAATGATCAGGAGGAGGTTTGTTCTCTCATTTATAACCTTCATCATGATGTATATCCATGTTTTCAGTGTGATCTAGTTGGGCGTGATCTAGTTGGGAGATGCTAGGAGGAGGCGCATTATGGAAACTCTTTACCCTGGGATTTGACCAACGTTTTCGATCATCCATAGATTTTGGTTTGTCGATGTCTTGTTCTATGCTTCGTGGATCATCCCCAGGATTATCATCAATCTGTTGATCAATATTTTGGACCTTTTGGTTTTTGTTGTTGTTTTTCTAGCCTCACGATCTTCGTTTTATGTTTAGAAGTGGTATTTCTAAATGTTGCATTCGCTCTATAAAATGAGCATACATACCAATATTCCCAAATATCTCTCTCAAGTGTGTTCGATAACCGGAGGTGAAGTTCAAAGAGTTCACAATCTAGCATATTTAAGGAACAACACAAACCTTTGATTTGGTCGCGAACCAGCATCAAAATCATTTTGTTAAAGATGCAATTATTTTGGTCGCTTCTTACGACATGTGAAGCCCTAGCAAATGTCCGAATAATTTGACGATTTCTGCATTTTTTAAGGAACAATAGATAAGAAATATTCTTTCTTTTGGAGATCCATATCTTCTCTAGCCATTTTATAATTATCAAGATATCCGCTCCGTAGTCGTTTGCATTGTCTTTTGCTAAGAATCCAGAATAGATGTTAATGACATCTTGTGGAGAGTCTGCGGTATGTGATGGTTTAGTGTCTACATTTCGAGCCATCCTTGGCTCATCTTCAAAAAATTATCGATGACTAAGATGATATTTAAATCTCCAATTCATATAAATATAGAATCGCCCAAGCCTATAGTAGGGTTGTTTAGGTTAGAAACTAGGTTTTGTTGATTTATTGTATTTCAATTAGTGTTAATTCATTTGTTTTATAAATGTCTGTAAATTTATTATTATTATTATTTTTAATATTCTTTAATATTAATATGTTATTATCTTATGTGTAAAATTTTAATCACAAAGTGTTTTATTTAAATTATTAATTAGTACTTTTTCTAATGTATGTTATTCTATTGATTATCTATTAGATTAACCTATGTTTGTTTTATTAAAATTTTTATATTTTTATGTTATAATTTTTTTGGTTTTGTTATATTTTATTAAATCATGTTATTTTATTGCGCCGAGAGGCGCATTCTACAGCCCGGTATGAGGTAGAAGTGTGATTCCGTGCTCAACGTGGAGATGACACGTGTCACATAAAAAAATCGGCTTATATATCTATATATATACAAGTCGGCTTAATAATTAATAATATTATATATATATATATATATTTGTAAGTAAATCAAAACACCTATACACACTTCAAAACAATACGTACAAGCTGGACCTTCGGAATAAGGCTGAGAGCAATTACAAATTTGTCTCAGGTATGCGAATGCGTATAATTTAAGTTTCTATATCAAGTATGCATATGAGAAACGATTGAATAATAAAAACTGATATGGTATGAGTAGATTATTATAGTATTTGATGTATTCTCCCTGGTAGTCCATTTCTGTGATTGATGGCGAGCACCAGAATCCTTCTCCCTTAAAAAACTGTCAAAAGATCATTAAATGTTAAAGGCTAAAACTCCCACTCAAGAATAAGTTTTGCCATCGATCCAATTGCACGTGGACTATGCGATATATGAATCCCAAATGTGGGAAATAATTTTAAAAATGAAAGGTTTGCCGAATTTCTGTTAAAGTTAGTTGATTTTGCTTCTCATTATTATATTAGGTATGATAGTAAAGAAACAAAATGTTGGCAAAAAAAATACCAGCGGTGCTGGATGGTGTCTGTGGGTTGTTGCGCAGGTCGCCCTGAGGCCTTAACCCTTCACACATTTGTTCCATTCAATTCACTGCAGCTGTATGTACAAATACCCATTTTGTACATTCCGTTCTACATATCCTGCAGACTTATACTTACAATCTGCATGCATGTCATTTACTGCAACTCTCTTCTGGAAAACTTGCAGTTGCTTCTCCTGCAAATAGGAGGCTTCCTTTGGACAAATTATATCAAAATCCGGGCAACACGATTCCTCTCTACAGTTCACATAACAGGCTTTAACCCGCAGCAAAGTGAATATACATTAAAAATGAAACATGTGAAAAGACAGAGAAGGATAGATACAAGGGCAGCTTCCAGTAACGAGGATTTTCTGCCTTAGTCTGCTCTGCTCTTTATATGAACAGTACCCACCATGAGGTTCATATGAAGTTGTAAAAACTTGTAAAAATTGTTTGCAGAGAGTTGTGTATTTGTTGTACAAATGGTATCTGCCTATGCATGTGTTGTATAAACGAAATTGGATCGTTAAACGAAATTGGCATCTGCCTATGCATGTGTTGTATAAACGAAATTGGATCGTTAAACGAAATTGGCATCTGCCTATGCATGTGTTCTAGAATAAATACAATATGCCAAAAAGAGCTAGCAGTTTGAGGTTTGATGGTTGTCTCAAAAGAATCTCAGTTTTTATTTTTGGGTTGAGGTAAGGAGCTAGCAGTGAGGTTTGATGGTTGTGTCAAAGGAAGCTTAGTTTAGTTTTTATTTGAAGCAGGGTTTGCACCTCGAAATATTTGATCCCTCTCGGCGCATGATAGAGCCGGGTAAAGCTGGATCTACGCTGGTTAATAATAATTAGTAAATTATCTTAACCTATTCCTATTAATATTATTCTATTTTATTTTTTTGTTTACTATATTAATTTATGTTATGTTATTGTTTATTAAAGGTTTTAATTTATATGTTAATTCTATTAAGTAGTTAATAAGTTGTTTAATATTTTAGGTTTTAGGTTAGATTTTATAGGTTTTATCAATTTAGGGTATTAATTAGTTTGGTGTTTATTAGTTGGCTTAATTTAGTGAGGTTATGAAGTCGTGACCTGTCGATGATAAATCCATAATCTCTATAACAATTGGGGTTTATTTATGATTTTGATAGCCTCCCTAGTTCTTCTGAAGGACCAATTATCCACCTGAGAAAGAATTTTCATGTCTTCTATCAGGATTGCGTGTTTTGTTGCATGAGAGTGTTCGCCCAAAGCACATTTTCGCGTGATATTCAAAAAAATGTGAGAGTAGTGTTCTTTAACCCTTGTTAGAATGGATCTCCATGCTTGATCGATGTAGGTATTTCTGTATTAACACATAATCATGTAAACACCCTTTTTAGGGATGAATCTATGGTGTCTATAAACGATTTTAGGAGCCTTTTGATGTTATTAAGGAGCGAGAACACAGAGTAAATACTTTTTTTCTTCAAGTGTTTTGTTATCTTGTCTGTTATAGCTTGTATGTATGGAAGAAAATAATTTTGTTCCCCCGCCTTATTTTATTTTTGGTGATCTTTAGGTTTTTCAGTTTTAGCAAAATCTCTCCTCATTTGATCTGAGTCATACCCGTTACTTAGGAAAACATTATGTAAGTGTTATTTTTCAGCTTCTATGTGCTCTGTATCTGAGATACTTATGGCCTTGGTGATTAGTGTGTTCAGGTTTCCCATTTTTTGTTGTGGATAATGGTGAGACAGAGCATGGAGATATCTCTCAGTGTGGGTTTTATTTTTATAAACATTATGAGATACACACCCATATTTATTTCTAATAACCAGTGTATCAAGAAATGGAAGGAAAATACTCTCCCCCATCTCCATTGTAAATTTAATGGACTCGAATTGTTTATTAAGGTGATCCACAAATTTTGACGAGATCCTCTCTACCATGTGCCCATATTATGAATGTATCATCCACAAACCTATACCACCACTCAAGTTTTGAATGTGTTGTGGTTAGATATTTTTTTTCGAATTTTTCCATAAAATATTTGGCTATAATCGGTTAGAGGGGAGAGCCCATGGCTACCCCACAAGTTTGTTTGTAAATTTATCCTTGAAAGATGAAAAAGGTGGATCTAAGACATAATCCTACTTATTAAATTGAGCACACAAATATGTGGAAAACACACAACTCCCAAGATAGATCACACAATTTACTTAGTTATTGAAGAATGAAACAATGCAAAAATGGCTTGCAACTGTGAATGATTTTCATTAATCAAAGAGTAATTAAATAATAATTACAATGAAGTAAAATGGCTTAAATCACCACATGCAATTCAAATCCAAATGAGGAAATTCAAATTGATTAGACTCTACTTGATTGTAGGTAACTAAGACCTTGTCTAAATCACTGTTGGAGGACTCAATAGTTAATTGGCCTTGTCTAAACCATTACCGGAGTTCAACAGAGTTCTAAAACACAACTCAAGTGCCTACTTCAGTGTTGACTAAGGCTAATTGATTGTGGTAGGTGATAAATGCGCCTCTCCTGCATGTAGCCATGTAAACCTAGAGCTAATTGAATATAGATGACTAGAAATGAATGTAATTGACTCCTAACTTAGCTTTACTTGTCACTAACTGAAATCAACTATTTAAGGTTGGTATTGGCACTCCTAGTGGCTCCTAAATTGTATGATTTCATCTATGAGACTCCTAAATTGATGCATTCAAGTGCGATTAGTGGAAGTAGGCCTCAATTATTGTTCCCCACACTTTAGTAACTGGAACATGTTCCCCGATTAGACCAAGTGGACCCAATGGTCCTAGTGACTAAAAATAGATTGGATGGACTCCCAATTTAGACTTGACTCTTGATTTAGACATATGACCAAATTGGACAAGGGAGGATTAATAATCCTAACACCCCCCATGATTGCTAACTTGGACAATCTATGGGCCCTGGTAACTAAGACCGTAGGTCACCCATTACATTAAGTAAATTAAAGCGACTACTTACTACAAGGAGCTGGGGAAAAAACACTTCAAAAAATAGACCCCCCTCTAATTAAGCAGGTAGAATCAGGATCAATCTAGTTATTTTGTACATAGGTATCCTTGGGCCTAGAATGTGAACCTATTCATCATTATGTCTGGAGGAATCCTCCTCTTTGGAATAAGAATGATATGCTCAACTAAATCAGAAATATAGACAGTTGCGAAATGAAGATTGGACCCATGTAGAGAATCTGAAATCAATTGATAAGTGAGAAAAGGTTCTTGAGGATTTAGAATATGTGAGGAACAATCAATAAAATGATATGTTTCATCCATTAAAAACAAACCATGAGTGGTAAAATCATCCCCAATTGCTGCAAGAAACTGTTCAGGTGGATGCAGAATGCCTTCCTCTTTACAGGTTCTGTGAGGAGATGAGCATGAGAACAATGGTAGAGAAACATTGGGATTGTGGAGAGAAAATGCTTGAGATACATTGTGTGATATAGCTTTAAAAATATATAATGATTCACAAAATAAAATATCAGCAACCTCATAAGATAAAACTAACAGCGAATCCCCAGCAACAGTTCTGAAGAGAAATTGCGGTACTTGATTTTTCACACCGGAATTGGTGAGAGAAGCTACAAGAATGACTAAAAGCTATTCGATTTTAAAATTTGAAAAAAAATAATATTAGATCAGAAATTAAATCAGATCAAAATAGGTTCACAATAAATCCAAAACTGTGAAATGAAATCAAATACCCAGCAACAGTTTTGTAGGAGACTTGCGATACTTGTTTCTTCACACTGTTGATGAGAACAGCTACAAGTAGTACTGAAAGATTATGAATTTGAAATATTAAACCAAGAAATATCATAGAATATAAAAACAAGATCATATCAGATCCAATAAGGTTCATATCAGATCCAAATAAATGATCAACCGAGATGGTAGATGCACATCTTTCTTCTTCTTCAAAATTATGAATTTTGGTGCATGCAATCTTGCAGGAATTTGCTGGAAGATATAGATCATGGGGAGCGAATGGATCACTTTGGTAATATGATATTTATTCCAAAATATCCAAGTTATTAAATATTTTCACACCAAAAACAACATTAGAGGGATAAAAATCAAATTTCTCTTCACTTTCGGAAGCAATTACTCGCAAATTTTGCACGGAATTCAAAGGAAAATCACTGGAGAGTGTTTGAATGGAAGTGCAACAATATTTTTCTTTAATATCAGAGATTAAAATGTATTATTATATTTCATCTATATGAGGATATGAGATATCATAGATCTCACAAATTTCCGGAGCATCGGGAGAAGGAGAGTGTCTTCAATTCAAATTGACTATGTAGAAGCTTCTGCTTCTTCTTCATATTGAACAACTTCATCAGAGATAGTGGAGGCCAAAATTTTTTGATCAAGAAGGATTATGGTGCTAGATTTTCTCTTCAAAGTGCTATTATGATCCTCATCAATATTTCCAAAGGTTCTGTCCAATTTTTTCTAGAGATCCTTTAGGTATTCAATAGATCTAGTGAAGTAGCACAAGCTAGGAGAAAGAGCCAGAGCAATTATTCCAAAACCTCCATCACATGCTTTTAGCTAATCATTCTCACTCTCATAGGACTCTTCACCAAGTCCAATAGACACCTCATAGATATCTTGTCTCTCTGGAGATGAAATCATCTTCATCTTCCATTCTGAATAGCTTGTGAATGGGGTAAGAAGAGGAACCAATGAATCCATTTGAAGTTTTCCCTGCAAAAACAAAAAAGGGGCACTGTAAGGTCAAATAGCCTATAAATTTAATATTTTCATCACAAGCATCCTAATTGATCGAGCAAGCTTGATCAACAATTCCTTAACTTGGGGTATTAAGTGGTAAACCTTCTGCTTCTAGTGCAGAGCTGGAAGGAGCAATTTTGTTCAAAAATTATCCAGTAGGAGATCTGAGGAGGAGAAGCGCCTTGTCCGCCAAGGCTCTGATACCATATTGAATTGAGCACATAGATATGTGGAAAAACACACAACTCACAAGATAGATCACATAATTTAGTCAGTTATATAAGAATTAAACAGTGCAAAAATGGCTTGCAATTGTGAATGCTTTTCATTAATCAAAGAGTAATTAGATAATAATTACAATGAATTACAATGGCTTAAATAGCCACATGCAATTTGAATCCACATGCAGAAATTCGAATTGATTAGACTCTACTTGACTGTAGGTAACTAAGACCTTATCTAAATCACTATCGAAGGACTCAATAGTTAACTGACCTTGTCTAAACCATTACCGGGTTCAACAGAGTTCTAAAAAAAAATCAAGTGTCTACTTGAGTGTTGACTTAGGCTAACTGACTGTGGTAGGTGAGAAATGCCCCTCTCCTGCTTGCAACCATGCAAACCTAGTGCTAACTAAATGTAGAGGACTAGAACTAAATGTAATTGACTACTAACTCAGCTTGACTAGTCACTAACTGAACTCAACTAATGAAGGTTGGCATTAACACTCCCAGTGGCTCCTAAATTGTAGGAATTGATCTAGGAGGATCTTAAAATGATGCATGCAAGTGCAATCAGTGGCAGTAAGCCTCAATTAGTGTTACCCACACTTTAGTAACTGGAACATGTGCCCCAATTAGGCCAAGTGGACCCAATGGTGCTAGTGACTAAGAATAGACTGAATGAGCTCTTGTTTTCGACATGACACCTGATTTATACATATGACCAAATTGGACAAGGGAGGATTAATAATTGTAAGACTCCTAACTTAGCTTTTTCCTGGTCAGTAAGGCTCTAAGTGACTTTGATTGCCTCGTTTATGCGAATAATTGTGAAGAGGGATACAACGTTCAGGCTTGGGATAGCTCATTCTCATCCTTATGTCATTCTTTAATTTTATGAATGAAGAATGAGGAGTATTTGATAAAGTAGCCTGTCTTTGATAATTTCCTCCTTATCCAAAAAATGGTTTAAGTGTGGTTAATGAACCAATCTAAAATGGGAATAACACTTTCCCCTTGAGGGAAGGAGGCAAGGGAGCTCTTAAAAATATTGGGAATTGGGGAGAGGGTGAGCAAGATGATATCGCAAGCATAACTCCTACAGCATAACATTGCCTCTAAATATTCTTAGAAACAAAATTCCCATGGATTTCTTTTATAGGTCAAGAGGTGGCCAAGAAATGACAAGATCACAATGTGAACCCATTAATTCATGGTTTGAGCTCCCAAGTACACCAAGAGGCCATTTAAGGAAACCAAGAGTGTGAGAGTCCAAATTCAAATTGAACGAGGTAAGTGGAGCTTTCATGATACATCAATGCTCCATTGGTGGGTGGCATCTCTTCGTTTGTGTGAGTAGTGTCGGTATCGATGGAAATTATGTGCTACACTCTCGGTGTTGTTATGGAAGCTCATGATACAACGCTAGTAAATAGATATTAACCAACATTGTTATGGTTTTTTATTTTTTTGAGGTTATCCTAGACTCATTTTAGTCTTAATATCTTTTGAAGGTGCCTTCTACTATGTGGATGTTGTATGTTGATTATACCCTACCATGTGAATCTTGAAATTTTTGCAGGTGTGTGAATTTTTTTTATAACAAAAATTGAATAAGGATTGCTTGGAGCATCAAATACATCAGAAAAGGTTCAATAATTCAATAGAAATACACCATAAACGATATCCAATTCTACACCAATTTTTTTTTACAATTGAGGAGCATGAAAGAAAATATTTCATGTATCATTGTGGTGGAGTACCTAAACATAATTGAGAAAGAAAATATCAAATCACTGAATCTCTAATTGAGGACAAACATAGAGAATCTCCACCATTTATTTCTTGGAATTGAAAAATATCAAAGGAAATATTTCACTAGTCATTGTGGTGGAGTATCTAGAGACAATTAAGCAAGAAAAATACCAATCCTAGTGAATCTGCCATTAAGGAGTACCATAGAGAATCTCTTCCATTGATTTTCTTGCATTTTAGAATCATAAAAGGAACCATTTCATTGTGTGTTGTGGTGGATTATTTATAGAAAATTGAGAAAGAAACATATCATACTTGGAGAATCTCTTATTTAGGAGAACCATAGATCATTAATCGTTGTGGTAATGGGAAATTCATGCAATTGAGAAAGAAAAAAGGAAAGGAAGAGGTTGCTCAGCAAAATATTTCAATAAATTATTGAAAAGAAAAGAAATGACATGAACAATCAAAGACTCTCTATGGACAATCAACTAATTCATATTTTAGAGGATGTCGCGCAGTCCTTACCACCAATCCAAAATAAGAAAGACATAAAAAGTCACTTAAGGGGACTTCAATTTCCATAGAATTTGAAGAAAAAGAACCACGTGGTACTAATCAAGGATAAATAAGTAGGTGCAAATAAATGCCACATGAAACCTTTGATGATTTAATTGTATGTGGGTATACAAGTGACGAATTTAGAGAGTCATTGCATGGATATTGTATGGCCAAAGAAGACATGTTCTTCGGACCACCCAATAGTATTTCCTATTGTCATAGTCCAACCAGTAGAAAGATATAGAATGGCATCAATCATGCCGAAATGTCAGACAAGAAAGATGATATGGTACAAGGTATAGTTCCAACCTCCCTACTTCCACTAGCATCTTTACACTGAAGAACTCTAAAACACATATATAGATCAGTGAAAGTCTCATTGGTTTGCTTGAAGGTATACTTCCCAAATGAAGTATTGCATATCAAACTCAATATATGTGTGTTAACCATTTTGATTCTAAATGTGATGGAGATAAATGTAGATTATTTTTATCATTATTAAAATCTAGGTATATGATTTTTAGGATAAACTTAAGGATAAACATGGTAAATAGTTATGAACAAAGTTTGAATATTGTCAGAAATTTAGTAGAATGATTTAGTACAATTAGAATGAAATATAGTTTAAAGGATTGTAATGTGGCTCATCCTGTGTTGTCACAATCAATCATGAACAAAACCACTAGGGCCCTTTGACTTCTTAAGACCACATCCAAACTTGTTAATTTGGATTTTAAAACACTCTGTAGGTATTGGATTAGAAGAGAACAATGTTACTTTGGTCAAACATATGTCTGAGACTTCATTCGCAGGTTTACACTCTCATATATGAAGCTCATTGAGATGGTAAAGGGACTAGTTTAGCATTTTTGCATGACAACACTAGACCTTCTTCAAAGATAAAATATGTACTGAAATTGAGAAGGGGTTCAAGGGATTATGAGTAGCACATGAAAAATTTTATTGACATGACATAAATGGAATTATATGGGAGATTTAGGCATTCCCATAAAAAATTTAGGTTGGTCCAAAGATCCTTCAAAAAATCCAAAGCACGGTATGTTAAAATAAACACAATTCCTAACACTTGATGTTTTCAATACCACATTGAGTAAGATTATTATTATGACACATATGTACATATATTACGTTTATTGCATAACACTCTTTCTCATTAATGATTAACTAAATTTCCACCAACATCATCTATAGACTTTATTCATAGCATTTTGTGTACAAGGACAGAAGGTTGCACAATTTATCAAAGAGCTTGTGTAGATAGGACATGCTTGGGGTGTGGTGGAATGACATTATTTGGAAAATGCATACATGTGACTGATAAGAATGAACTTGGGAGGAAACAGGTGAACTTGCAGTCATTGAAATATGCCAAATATGATATCGATGGAGGGACTAAAACAAAAAATAATACATTTTGTCACTTCTCAGCTTAGTAATGAGTTCTTGAATACTACTTGTTTGTTTATATTGTAATTTTATTTGTAACAATATATTGATATACGTATTTAGTGTTGATATAGTAGGTATGAGTTTGGGATTTCATGGAGGGATGGTTTGAAAATACACAACAATATGTAAATCATGTTCTTGTGGCTGGTTGGTAAGACGAGCAGTGTAGAACATGCATGGATACATTTCATATTTGGACTATCCTATCAGTGTTCAATTTTGTGGGAAACTACACTATTATACCAAAAATGAGATTCTGGGTCAATATTATCACTCATACCAGGAAATCATAATGGTCCATATCACCTATAGACATGGGGAAGATAGTAGTGAAGACAAAAGGGTTATATTGGAATATGAATTCTATGTAAATGTGATAGGGGTAACAACTTGGATTTTATACAACACAACTTTCAATTTTTCTACAATCAATTGAAGAATAATGGTACACAGATAGTAATCCTTGTATTTGGTTTGATGGTTATGCGGGGAAACTAAAAAATGACCATGTCTTCCAATGGTTGTGTATGATCTACAAGAGGCATAAGGTACCACATATTTCAAACTATTTTGAGACCAAACATGATGGAACAAATACTGCATTACGTAGACAAGAAATAAAGCTCACAATAGTTTCACTCATCCAACATGAAAATACCATTGCTTAATGGTGTTCTTTAGTAATGGGGGAGGGAGCAAGAAGGAAAGGAGATCAATCAACTCAAAAAGAAGATGTACATAGATATTTTCAGGAGGTGGTCAATGTAGATTGATCACACCTATATGAGTGCAATACCGTGAAAGGAAATCATGCATTTCATTAAGTTAGAAAATTAGAAGATGCTATAGTTTAAATGTCAGAAAGGAAACTATCTTATTTTTTTCTCCATGTACTACTGGTGAATGGGAAAATTTTGAATCCATAGATCAGATTGACAACTAGGATTTCTTATTACTTCCCATTGGTAAACATATAATTGTAGAAGTATCCTTGTTTGAGGAGGACCAATAAAGTATTTCACCAGAATATGACTACATATTAGATCTTGTACAACCAGGCTTGACTAATATATTGATTATTTTTAAATGTTTGATGAATAGTTGTGTTTATTTACTTGAGTCCTATATTGGGACTTTATTTTATGTAGGGCACATATATGCATTGGTTTCCACAAGAGGAGATGAATGGGGTATTAAATATTGGCTCGAGCATTTCTCTGACAGGAAGCAAACCCATAATGTATCATTATAGGACTCCAATGGAAAACAAATTCTGAATGGGTCAAGGTTTATCAAAGGAGAGTATTTGACATGGGTTTCTCATGCACCAAATAAAAAACGTTGTGTATTTCAATATTATAGACTAAGTGAGATTATATACCATTATACAAACATATATCGATACAAAAAAATAGTTACAAACAATGCCAAGTAAGAGATCATCAAAGTCATGCGACTTCTTGAGAGGTTTAAGGATATTGTTGGTTTTAGAGTTCATTCCGACGCTTTAGTTGAATGACCACAGATAGGTAGTCAGGTATGTGGTATGGATCATATTTGTGTACTATGTTATAAGTATGTGATGTACATGTACATGCCATGATTTTATTTCATGGTCTCATTGGTTATTGCCATTAATTTGTTGACTATTGAAAATGGACATTAATTGCTTAATATATTGATAAATTTCATATACTTATACAACTTTATAAATTGCACAAGATTAATAAAGGGATTGTTGTATTATATTCAAACTTACATCAATCATGCAATATAGCCCTAGAAACCCAATCTATCCCAAGAAACCTAATTTATAATCTTAGAAACCTGATCTAGCCCTATAAACCCTTGAAACCGTAGAAAATATTGAAACCTAATGAAATTTCCTAATGTAGGATTAAAATAAGGTCAAATGAAATTTTCTCATTAAGAAATATCTACTATAAAATATTCACACATATACTATTTACAATGTTGCCATAGGCCTTGTAGATTCCATATATTGTACTTGTAAACCCTAGATTGTATATGAACCCTATCTTATAGACTAGATCCTAGTTTCCAATCTTATGCTTAGTTTGTAGTCTAGGCCATTGTTTGTATAATTCCTAGTTTTACCATACACTTCAACTTCGAATGCAATGTCCCCATTGAGAAATGTTAATAAGACATGATTTTGAAACACACCAATTATTTCAAAGGCTAACTTCCAAATATCTAGAAACCCTATTTTGTAGCCTAAACATTAGATTCTATTCTAAACAATATAAACCTATAAATTCTTACATTGGGTGTACAAATTCCACAAATACCAACCTCTAAGTTCATTTTAATCCAAACCATTACACACAAATATGCACAAGAATGAAAAAAACTTGATACTGCAGCTATATCTGCGTGCCAAAAAACCTTCATTATAGATATGCATTCATATGCATCCATTTTTGTATAATCCATTATGCTACAAATATGCACAAGTGTCGAAGAAACCATTGTTCGTATTATAAACCCCAGAAACCCTAGTTTGTATCCCTCTCCTCTAGGATATGGATCTTGCCAATACCTTGAATCTCGAATTTGGTCCTCCAAGAACATTGTGAGCCTTTTCTAGATATCCTTCATGGAAGAAATAAATCATAAGCTAAGGATCTCAATGTAATCCTACTTAGATGTGTATGAGGGATTAACCACAAAAATAGTGAAGAAAATATTGAACAGAATAAATGCGAGAAATAACTCAATGTAATAAGTCCTTCTTCTTTATTAAATCACTCATAAGTGTACAAAATAAATACATCTCCAATTGAAAAATTTGTAATTAAAAAAAGGTAGCTGAACTCCACACATATGGTAGGATTAGATAACATAGAAACCATCGATGGACATTATTTCCAGTCATACCTACTGAAGCATATCAATTAACTGAGTGTAACTAGAAGTAAGAGGACCAAGAATGCACATTAATTGGTTAAATGATGCTAACTAATGATGGAGGGTGCATACGAGGACTTTTGTTGAGTTTTACTAGTCATCAAAGCTCATACTAACTTAGGTAATTAAATCAAGGCTTGTTAATTTAAGGTAGGATCCTAGATTATAGGAACTGACTCAAGTGGTACTAAAATCATTAATGAGGGTTTATTAAATCCTATAATTAGTGAATAGGGTTAATATTAGGATAATGAGAATCATAATGACAAATTAGTAGTCCATAGTGATCGAGATACTTATGAAAATACACAATATGGTCAACTGATAATGGTCTAAGCACTAGGAAGATTAAATAATGATTAGTTTTAATGTATAGATGGGTTGAATATTCAAACCCCCCCACCTTGATCCCTAATTATGTGGGGGAATATAGGTCCCAAGAAACTAGGCCTATGTTCACCCGCTAAATTATTCATCCATATAATTTGAGGAAAAAAAGGCAAAACCACATGGGAAAAATCCATCCTAAAACACGGACATGAAATGGAACCAAAAAATGCTGTCAAAATTAAATTATAGTGTATGGAGGAATCAAAATTAAATTATTATGTATTCTTGATAAGAAGATGAATCTACTCAATTAAATCATGAATATGGACACATGCAAGATAGAAATTAAAACCATGTAGAGGAACTGAGGTAAAATGGTGAGAGAGAAAAAGTGCTTGAGAATTCGAACCATGAGAGGTAAAATCATGGAATTGAGATGTTGCATCCTTTAGCATTAAACCATGTGAGGTAAAATGAGATCCATATGTTAGGAGAACATTTCCAAGTGAATGCAATATGTCTCAAATTTCAGTAGTACCGTGAGGAACTATGCATGTGACTATGTAGGAAAGAAGAGTGAGCTTGGTAGCATGGAGAGAAAATGTTTGAGATCCATAATATTATATGGATTCAAAAATATCTAGTGAATCACTATCCATTACATCAATAAACTCATGAAATAGAGTAGTAACAGGTTAAAGATCCTCAACAAACATTTTTTAAAGGATACTTGAGGTTCTTGATTCTTCACACCAAAAATGATGAGAACAATCACAAGCATGATTCAAGTCTCTTGAAGCTTGAACTATGACCCAACCAGGGTGACACCAAATCCAAGAATGAGGAACAAAAGTCCTTGGTGTTCCACGAAAATGTAAAACAAATAATTTTCTCTTTCTTTAGTAAAATTATGAGATTCAGTGCAAGCAATCTAGGAGGAATTTAGTTTAAGAATTAGTCAAGTGAGTGAAAATGTATCACTTCCTAAATCTGATATTTCTTCCGAAAACTCCAAAATATCTCTCTTTTGAACAATAGCAAGATGACTTGTGAGAGAGGAATTGATTTTTTCTTCAACTCCTTCAACAATTACTGGAAAATATTCCCCAGATTTTAAAATAGAAGAATCATAGGAGAATGAATTATAAGTATGGAAATATAGTTATTATTCAATAATGTAGGTTATAATATCCTATTATGGAGAATCTACATGAAAAAATGAGACATCAGATTTCTTAAAAACTCCTATAGTAGCAGCAAAAGGAGTCTCATCAAGGAGATTTTCGCAAATTCACACAGAATGAGTTGACGATTCTATCGTTTCTGCATATTAAACGACTTCATATAAAGTAGAAGTAATTGAGGTTTGAGAATATTTTAAGGATCTATTAGATGTGATCTCTTAGTAAATCGTACAAAACTTGTCAGTATTCTAGCCAAATGCTCTGTTCAATAGGGACCATATTATAGTTGGGAATTCAATAGTGACAATGAGACATCACATCACATAAGGGATGCCTAAACACATGGCTCCATACCCTCTATAATAGTCATTGAACTAAATAGTGTTCTCATCATCAAATTATGGCATTAACATAACTCCACTAGACACATAAACTATGTCATAGATTTCAAGATATTCAATTTCCACTCAACATAATTAAATGGTGATAGAGGGGGAAATTATGTCAAATCCATCATGAAGTTATTGAAATTATAGCTGAAAAATAAAACCATGAAAAATATGTATTGAGGATTAATTGAATATACTAATCTCCCTATGCTATGCTACCATGTGATATTTATAAATGTCCTTGATGGAAATAATAACTCACAAGATAAAAATATAAAGCACAGTGTAATCCTGCTTAGATGTGAAAAATAGATTACCTACAAAACTAGTGAAGAAAATGTTGAACATAATACATATGATAAAGAAATCAATGGATTAAATCCTTCTTGTGTATTAATTCGCTGGTAAGTGCAAATAATAAATACATATCCAAGGGAAAAATTCATGAACCTAAAGAGGAAGTTGAAATCCACACATGTGGAAGGATTAGATAACAGAGAAACCATCGCTAGACATAATTGCGAGTCATAACTCCCGAAGGATATCAGTTAAGTGAGTGTAACTTGAAGTTGGTAGACCAATATGCAATATTAGATAGTTAATTGATGATAACTAATGATGGAGGGTTCATAAGAGGGATTAATTTTAGTGTTAATGGTCATCAGAGCTCATACTAAATCAGGTGGCGAAATCAATGCTAGTTAACTGAAGGTAGGGTCCTAAATTAAAGTAACTAACTCAAATGCACCTAAAACCATTCACGAGGGTGCATTGATTCCTAGAAACAAGGAATAGGGCACATCTACAGATAATGAGGATAATAATGACAAAATAATAATCCCGAGTGATCGGGATACTTAGGACTATACACTAGATGATTAAATTATAATGGTATAAGCACTAGGAAGATTAAATAATGGTTAATGATAATGTAAATATGAGTTGAATATTCCAACACCCTCCCTTAATCCTAGCCTACGTGAGGAAATATAGGGCCCAAGAAACCATTCCTATGTCCACCCTTTACAGTATTCATCCATATAAACTTAGGAAAAAACAGGAAAACAACATGGGGAAAATCCTTCCTCAAAAATTGACATGAAAAGTAACCAAAAAATGCTCTCCAAACTAAATTATTATATCTGGAGAAATACTTTTCTTCGAAAGAAGATGAATCTTCTCAATTGAATTCAGAACATAGAAAACTGCAAGATAGAAACTGGAGGCATGTTTAGAAATTGAGGTAAAATAATGAGAGATAAATCGTGCTTGAGAATTCAAACCATGTGAGATTAGACCTAGGAATTGAGATGCTACAACCTTTAATGAAAGATGTCTCCAATTTCAGTAGTACTGTGAGGAACTATGCATGTGACTATGTAGGAAATAAGAGGAGGTATGGAAACATGAAGAGAGAATGCTTGAGCTCCATAATTTGATATAGATTCCAAAATATACACTGGATTACTATCCATCACATTAGTAAAATCATGAGATAGAATTGTAACTGATAAAAGATCCTCAACAACAAAAATTTAAAAGGATACTTAGGTTCTTGATTCTTCACACAAAAAATGATGAGAAAAATCACAAGCATGACCGAAGGCTCTTGAAACTTGAAATTAGACTCAACCAAGGTGATACCAGCTCCAAGAATGAGGAACAAAAGTCGTACGTGTGCCACTGAGATAAAAAATGCGCAATTTTCTTCTTGTTCAATAAAATTCTGAGAACCAGTGCAAGAAATCAAGGAGTAATTGGACAAGTTATGGTGAATGGATCACTTCCCAAATTTGATATTTCTTACAAACAATGCAAAATATCACTTTTCTACTAGTAATATGATTGGATAGAGAGGAATAATTTTTTTTTCAACTCATTGAGCAATTAACTAGAAAAATTTCCTTAGAATTCAAAATAGAAGAATCATAGCATAATGAATGAGAAGGATGGAAAGATATTTATTTTTCAATACTATGGGTTCTAATATCCTCTTTTGGATAAGCTACGTGAAAACATGATACATCAAATTTATCAAAAAATTCTATAGTAGCAGTAGAAGGAGTCCCATTAAAGAGACTTCCACAAATTTGAATTGAATTAGTTTAATATTTTGTCACTTCATCTTGCACAAATTCATCTTCATGAGAAGTAATGAAGGATGAATAATCTTGCAAGGAGATGTCATATGTGCTCTCCAAATGTTTTGTACAAATATCTTCACTTGGTTGGCCAAATGCTCTAATTATTCTCGACCATATTTCACTTGGGAATTCGATAGTGTCAATGAGACAACACATCCAAGGAGGAATTTCCATACACATGGATCATAATTTCTATCACACTCATTGAACTAAATAGATTCCTGAATTACCACAACTCTACTAGAAACATAAAATATTTGATGGATCCCAAGATATGCAACCGTCTTCAGTTTCCACTCAGCACAATTGAATGGTGATAGAGGATGAGCTAATATCAAATCCATCATGGAGTTATTGAAAGTGTACCTGATAAATAAAACTTTGAAAAAATTGTATTCAGGATGAATTGACTATATTGAGCTCCCTATGCTCTGATACCATGTGATATTTCTCAATAGCCTTGCTGGAAACAATAAATCTTAATATAAGGATATAAAGAACAATGTACTCATATGCATCCATTTTTGTATAAACCAATATGCTACAAATATGCACAAGAGTCTAAGAAACCATTGTTTGTATTAAAAACCCTGGAATCCCTAGTTTGTATCCCCCTCTTTTAGGATATGGCCCTTTCCTATACCTTGAATCTCTAATTTGGTCCTCCAAGGACATTGTGAGATTTCTATATAGCCTTGATGGAAACAAGAAATCATAATCTGAGGATATAAAGAACAATACAATCCTACTTAGATGTTCAATTGAGGTTAACAACAAAAATAGTGAAAAAATATGGAACATAATACATATGAGAAAGAACTCAATGGAATAAGGCCTTGTTGTTTATTAATATACAGATAAGTGTACAAAATAAATACATCTCCATGGTTGAATTTAATGAGCGTAAAGAGGTAGTTGAACTGCGCACATGCGGAAGGCTTATATATCATAGAAACCATCACTAGACATAATTTCTAGTCATAACTCCTAAACTAGATCAATTGATTTAGTGTAACTGGTAGTAGGTGAACCAAGAATGTGCACCACTTAGTTAACTGATTGTAACTAATGATGGAGGGTTCATAAGAGGACTTTATTTGAGTGTTACTAGTCATCAAAGCTCATACTAAATCAAGTGATGAAATCATCAAGGCTAGTTAAGTGAAGGTAGGCTCCTGAATTATAGGAATTGATTCAAGTGGGCCTAAAATCATGCATGAGAGTGAATTAAATCCTAGAAATAAGGAAGTGGGTTCATTTGAGAATAATTAGGATAATATTGACAAAATAATAGTTCAGAGTAGGATAATTAGGATTATACACTAGATGGTCAAGTGATAATGGTCTAAGAACTAGGAATATTAAATAATTATTATTCCTAATGTCTATATGGGTTGAGTATTCCAACACCCACCCTTAACAATTACCTATGTGAGGAAGTATAGGGTCCAAGAAAATAGTCCTATGGCCACGATTTACATTATTCACCCATATAAACATAAGAAAAAAATACAACACCAGATGGGGAAAATCCCTCCTAAAAACTGGACATGAAAAGGAACAAAAAATCTATGTCCAAACTAAATGATTATTTCGGGATGGATTATGTTCTTGAGAAGGAGAGTAATCTACTCAATTGAATGAGGAACATAGACAAACTTAAGATAGAAATTGAAACCTCATAGAGAAACCGAGGTAAACTGATGAGAGAGAAAATGTGCTTGAGAGTTAGAACCATGTGAGGTAAACCAAAGAAATTGAGATGTTTCAGCCTTGAGCATTGAACCATGTGAGGTAAAATCAGCTCCATATCTGAGGAGAAAGTGTCCAAGCAAATACAAGATGTCTCCAATTTCAGTAGTACTACGAGGAACTATGCATGCGACTATGTACAAAAGAAGAGGAGGTGTAAGAACATGGTGATAAAATTATTAAGCTCCATATTATGATATGAATTTTAAAATATCCATAGAATCATTATCCATCACATTAATAAACTCATGACATTGAGAAATAACTCATAGAAGAGACCCAACAACAAAAAATTATATGATACTTGAGGTTCTTAATTCTTCACATAAAAAAATGATGAGAATGGTCATAAGAATGACTGAAGGCTCTTGAAAATTGAACTTTGAACTGAAAAAGGTGATATCAACCCAATAATGAGGAACATAAGTCCCAGGTGTTCCAGTCAAATGGAAAATGCATAATTTTCTCCCTCTTCAATAAAATTTTGAGAATCGATGCAAGCATTCAAGGAATAATTTGCGAGAAGAATTGGACAAGTGAGGGTGAATGGATCACTTACTAACTATGATATTTCTTATAAAAAATAAAAAATATCACCCTTCCACACCAACCACATGATTGTAAATAGACGACTCAATTTTATCTTCAACTCATTCAGCAATTACTGAAAACTTATCCTCAAAAATTTAAATAGAAGAATGAGAGGAGAATGAATGCAAAGGATGGAAAGCGAGTTATTCTTCAGCAATGGAGGTTATAATATCCTCTTTTCAGTAAACTTATTGAAAACATGAGACTTAAAATTTATTCAGAACTTTTATACTAGTTGCAAAAGGATTCCCATCAAGGAGACTTCAACAAATTTGAACTAAACGGGTGGAAGATTTTGTCATTTATACAGCTTGCACAACTTAATATTCATGATGAGTAATGGAGGCGAGAGAATCTTTCAAGGAGTATTTAGATGTACTTTCCCAGTTATTTGTAGAAATATCTTCAGTATGCTCACCAAATGCTATATGGACAATATTTCACTTGGGAATTAAATAGTGCAATGAGACAGCACATCCTAGAAGGGATGTCTAGACACATGGCTCCATATGCTCTGTCATAGTCATTGAACTAAATAGACTTCTCATCATCAGATTCTAGCATTACCACTGCTCCAATACACACACCAAATATCTCATGGATCTTGATATATGAAGTCATATTCAATTTCCACTCGGCATAATTGAATGTTAATAGAGGAGGAACTTATATCAAGTCCATCATGAATTTATTGAAATTGTACTTGCAAAATAAAACTCTGAAAAAACTGTATTGAGGATTAATTGAATATACTGAACTCCCTATGCTATGATACCATGTGATATTTATAAAAATCCTTGATGGAAACAAAAAATTAGAAGCTAAGGATCTCAAGAATAATGCAATCCTACTTATATGTGCAACATAGATTAACGACAAAATTAGTAAAGAAAATATTGAACATAATACATATGAGAAAGAACTCAATGGAATAAATCCTTCTTTTGTATTAATTCACTTATAAGTTTACAAAAAAGATAAATCTCCAAGGGGGAATTTTTTATCTTAAATATCCATTTGAACTCCACACATGTGGAAGGATTACATAACATATAAACCAGCACTAGACATAATTTTCAGTCATAACTCCCGAAGCATGCCAATTAACTGAGTGTAACTAGTAGTAGGTGGACCAAGAAGACACTTTAAATATTTAATTGATGATAACCAAAGATAGAGGGTCCATAACAGGACTTTACTTGAGTGTTGTAGGCCATCAGAGCTCATACTAAGTGACGTGATGAAATAAAGGATAGTTAAGTGAAGGTGGGATCCTAAATTATAGGAACTAATGCAAGTGCACCTAACACCATGCATGAGGGAACATTAACTCATAGAAATAAGGAATAGGGTGCATCTAAGGATAGTGAGGCTAATAATGAAAAAATAATAGTTCATAGTGTTCAAGATACTTAGGCCTATGCACTAGATGGTCAACTAATAATGACCTAAGCACTAGGAATATTAAATAATGACTAATCCTAATGAGTAGATGGGTTCAATATTCAAACAAATATTTCTCAACACCACAAGTTTTCATGAAAATTCTGAATGCAAATGTTAAAGTAAGTTATAAAAATATCCCCATGCTTAATAACCACAGTCAATCCTAGCCTATAAATCCTAGCTTACAAACCTCATAGTCAATCATAGAAACCCTAGTTTGTACCCTAAACCTGAGTTTTAATTCTAAACTTACAAACCCTAGTTTGTAGCCTAGAGCCTACTTTGTGCTCAAAATATTAGAAACCATAGTTTGCAGCTACTAATGATCCTTCACGAGTCGCTAATATCATTTATTCAATGTCACCATTGACCAATATCTAGTATCAAAGATTCAAACCTTTACAACTTTTCCTTGGGTCCAATTTGGCATGTGTCCCTAATTGGATACAGGGATCTAGTTGCAAATAGACATATAACACAAATTATGGCTTGGATTAATTAACCGTTAACAGTGTTTGGTTTGGGACACCATCATGGGTTCATGGGTTCTCTTCTCCTCTAGTTACATGGCTCAGGGATCATCTTTTAGGTCGATTTTGGAAACTAGGATTTTGTTAAGTAAGGGAATGTGCAAAATTTGCACATAAGTGTCAACTTTAAAAATTCCTTGATCGATACCTTGTTGATAGAATTCTTATATGGAACCTCCATAACACTCTTGAAATACCTCTTGAAACATGGCTTTGTTGCACGATTGGAATTGTATGCCCTTGGTAGAGATTCAACACGTGTCCCAGAAAGCCTATAGGAGGTGAGATTCAACATGCCATAAAATGATGATCATGCCATGGATTGATAGGAATTTAACTCTATTTGATTCATAACAATGGGAGAGTGCTAGGCATTCCCATCTCCTCCGGTTTCCTAACCCAAAGATCATATTTTAGGTCGATTTTTGAAACTAGTGTTTTGCCAAGTAAAGAAATGTGCAATTTTTGCACATAGGGATCAAATTTGCAAATTCCTATACTGGGAACTTATGTTAGTGTCACCATATGGGACCTACGAATACACACTTGCAATACCTCCAGAAACTGAGTTTTCTTTCATGGTTGGAATTATATTCCCTAGGTAGGGATTCAACAGGTGTCCTTGAAAGCCTATAGGAAGTGAAATTCAATGTGCCATAGAATGATTAGTGAACCATCAACTCCTTTTGATTCAAGTCATTGATATATTTATCATGCTTCCCCTTTCCTATGGTTCCATGGCCTAGGGATCATATTTTATGATGATTGTTTAAACTACGGTTTTCCTTAGTAAGGGAATGTGAAATTTTTACACATAGGAGTCATCATTGCAAATTCATGGATTGAGAACTTGTTGATAGTGTTCTCACATGGAACCTAACTAAACACATTTGTAAGACATCTCAAAAACTAGTTTTTTTGCACAGTTGGAATTCTCTCCATCTGGTAGGGATTCAAAATTTTTCCATGAAAGCCTTTATAACATGAGCTTCAACATGCCATAGAATGATGAATGCGACTTAGATCAAACAACCACTATCTCCATTGGATTCATGCCATCAGGATAGTTCTAGGGTACCCCTATATTTTGTTTCCATGGCCTAGGCATAATCTTTTAGGTCGATTTTGGAAACTAAAGTTTCGCTTACTAAGGGAATGTGCAATTTTTGCACATAGGGGTAAAATTTGTAAATTCCTCTACCGAGAACTAGTTGCTAGTGTTCCCACATGGAACATTCCTAAACACACTTGTAGGACCACCCAAAACCTAGTTTTGTTGCACAGTTGGAATTCTATGCCACAGGTAAGGATTCAACAGGTGTCCCTAAAAGCCTCTAGGAGGTGAGTTTCAATGTGGCATAGAATGATGACCATGGCTAGGATCGACGAACTATCGAATTCGTTGTATTCAAGAAATTGATATAGTGCAAGGGGTTCCCTTGTCCTTTGGTTCCATTTCCCAATGATCACATTATAGGATTATTTTGGAGACTATGGTTCTTCTCAGTAAGGGTCTGTGCAATATTTGCACATAGGGGTAAGCTTTACAAAAAAAATGATTTTAATCCTAGAATTAGAAATTTAAAGAGGGGAAATCAAATCTATCACATTGAAGTCATAATATATTTATATTCCCATAGTGTCCCACATAATTTGACAATTTCTTAATGTTCCACTATATTTGAATTTTGAGCAATTAAAGTAGTTTTCAAGAATTCAAAGTTCCAAATAAAAATGAAGTTGTCATTTCATCAATGATTTACCTTTGATCCTTTCTATATTTTCAAATTTACTTGACTTGTTGTTGTGGTTTCTTAGGAGATACTTGAAAAAAATATCTTTCTAGGATTGCTAATCTCTTTCATTTGAATTCTACAAGTATTCAAAGTCATTTGTAAATTTGTTTGGAGTATACTGTTATTCATACACATGGTTTATTATGTGTTTTTGATCATGCATGACCCCCAAGGATTTTTTGTATATGATATATGTGCATCCCATATATTTCTTATATGAAACTCATCATGCAAAATTGCAATTTCATTTATCTGGGCCACAAATGAGCATCACTTAGGTGTCCAACTATGTGCATCCTTTAAATGTTTCTTAGGTTCTTAAGTGGGTAAGGTGCTTATGTGTTACACTTAGTTGGGTTAGTTTCTTAGGGGTGTTGTGTGCTTATGTGTGTTAAGTATGTTTCAAAGTGGCTTAGGTATTTAGGGTTAGCATCATTAGTAGGTTATGCATTGGGGGTTTTGGGGGTAGTAGGTTGATCATAAATGGAGTCAAAGTTATATGGATTATTGTTATAGAAGTTTGTGTGGTTCAAGGTAAAATATAAGTATCACCTATGTGGGCAAAATAGGTGTATTTCATTGTAGTTTTATCTATGTGCATCCTTTAATATGTCCAATGGGTTCTTATATGTAGGTTACGTATTCATCTGCATGAGTTAGATTTGTTTGTTCCTTATGTGTGCTACTTGAGTACATTGGATGCTTATGTGACTGAGGTGAAACATGAGATGCATTAGGTGGTTAGGGTTAACAATGTTATTGGGTGAGGATAAAAGGGTTTGAGTGTAGTTGGTGAGTTGTGAATGGGGATTATGATAAAGGGATTGATACAGAGTTGTATTTTCTTATTTTTTAGGTTTTATGCATGTTAGTATATTTTTTGGATTGGGTGCATCACTTACATGATCTCACATGAAATTTCATATAATTCAATTGTGGTCAAGAACATGTTGTAAATGTGCATTGTTGTAAATACAATCTAACATTGTTAATTTAGCATTGTATATGCAATTGGATACTAGTAAAGAACAATGTAAATGTGCATTTTTTGCATTGTTATCATTACACAATGCTGTAATTGTGCATTGTTCTCAACGTTATAACTAATATCTCCATGCAATCATCCATTCGATAAAAAATTGGGGACATTATGCATATGAACATTATTGGCTACACATGTATCATCACACATAAGACTAAAATTTGAAAATGTCAAGAGCTAATATGAAATATATATTATATCATGGAAGTTATAATACAAAAATGGATGACCTTAGATGGACTACCAATGTACATGTATAAAAAAAATCAATGATGTGCATGTAAACAAAAGTGAATCTCTCCTAGACCACACATAAAAAATATAACTTCCTTATGTAAACAAAAGTAGAAATTTGTCGTAGACTAACACATCAAAACTCTAACTTCCTCTTTGTTTTCCTGAGTGTGATGCATGTTTCCTTGTCCATGACCATTGTGCGTCTCTAGCTATAGGAAGTCAAATATCATATTTCTTAGTCAGATAACTGAACTAATAATAAAGCACTAACAAAATTAAAAAAATTAAAATATGAGTCAATTTCTTACAAAAAACACTCACTATATCCATCTGAGGTATATATTCCTGTGGTTTCCTCCTCCTTGATAAAATACTCTCTACAATGCTTTTATACAAATAAAATATATGGTGTTAATTATATCAACATTTATCAACATGAAGGCATGAGAAAGTACTAACCAATTATGTAATTAATGAACATCTCATCGAAAGAATATGTTGTGGGGTAGGATCCCATGTTTCTTATGTATCAATCAAAGACATACGTTGAACATGAACCTTGTTTGTTATTTTTTCAACATTTAAGCTAGCATTATGATCTTAGGATCTTTTCACTGAGAGAATAACAAGCACAACAATAAAGCACAAGCACGTCATAAGAGACAAGAGACACAAAGAGTTTTCCTCGGGGAAACCATAAAGGAGAAAACCCCGCAACTTCCTCTAAGATAGAATCAACACCAAAATAGTAAGAGATCTCCCAAAATAGTAGTAGTCTTTTGTCTTCTGTCTAGGCCAAAAATTTCCTTCTTCAAAAGTGTGCCACACTTGGGAGAGCAAGTGATGTATTTCACAAGTGATTAATAGAGAGTCTCTCACTCTCTATTTATATTCTTCCGTTGAATTGAAGTGCACTCAATCATGTCGGCCCAACTAACAATTACTTACTTGAGCCTACACCTTAATTAGTGTATAATAACTCAAGTGCCCCGAAACTGTGGGGACTTACCTAATGACTTGACATGATTTGTTTACATTATTAATCCTCTCGATCGGAACATTGGAGCATGACCACATGACTCAAATACATAATAGAAACATCCCGGAATAAACATCGGGTTACAATACATAATATACATAGAAGAATACATTCCAAAGTTACATATACATCAACACTCCGTCTTAACTAGGAAGGTATTCTTTCGACACAATTTTCAGCACTTGTCTTCTTCTTTGTATCAACTGGATCATCTCGTCTTCAAGTCATCTTCATATTCAAGTCATCTTCATCTTCAAGTCATCATCGGATCTGGATCATCATCGAACATCATCACTAGATCTGGATCATCTCTCGATCTGGATCATCATCACTGGACTGGATCTGGATCATCACTCGATCTTGATCATTACTGCTAGATCATCATTACTGGATCTGGATCATCACTCAATCTGGATCAACACTGGTGCTATCTCATGATTCTTCTCGTCATAGGAAGTTCTACAAAGCCAGCCCTTTTTCATGCTGGTTGTAGGCCTACCCTCATGTAGGTATTCGCCCAGCACTTACATCTGACCTGCTCATCAGAAAGGCATGCCCAACACTCACATCTGATCATGTATTAAAATACAATCCCATCAGAAAGGTGCAACACTCACATTCACCAGCATGATAGGACACACCTACTATCATCTGTGAAATGGCTCAGCACTTACAACCACCAGCATGATAAGACACACCTACTATCATCTGTGGAAAGGCATAGCGCTCACATCCACCAGCATGGTAGGACACACCTACTATCATCTGTGGAAAGGCACAGCGCTCACATCCACCAGCATGGTAGGACACACCTACTACCATCTGTGGAAAGGCTCAGCACTTATGATCACCAGCATGGTAGGACACACCTACTACCATCTGTGAAATGGCACTGCACTTATAGTCATCAGCATGATAGGACACACCTAATATCATCTGTGAAATGGCACAGCACTTACAACCACTGGCATGATAGGACACACCTACTATCATCTATGGAAAGGCACAGCACTCACATCCATCAGCATGGTAGGACACACCTACTACCATCTGTGGAAAGGATCTGCACTTACAATCACCAGCATGGTAAACACACCTACTACCATCTGTGAAATGGCACTGCACTTACAGTCACCAGCATGATAGGACACATCTACTATCATCTGTGAAATGGCACAGCACTTACAGTCACCAGCATGATAGGACACACCTACTATCATCTGTGACAAGGCTCAGCACTTACATCCATCCAAGCGGGAACACATCCTGCTCACAATGATGGAAGGGCATGCACTCATATCTGATCATGAGGGGAACACATCCCAGCAATCATATCAGAATGGCCCCCAGTCCTCCTCGACTGAGCTACCTGGTAAATGACCAGGCGCCTCCATTCTCCTAGAGAATGGAAGTTTCCCTTACATCCGACCTGCTCGTCGGAATGGCCAACACTCACATCTGACATGGAAGGGAATGCACTCATTCATGGCTAAAGGATGGATGTGTTCCCACTTGAACAGAATGGTTCAGCCCTTACATCTGATCTAGTGGGAACACATCCCTCTATCACATCAGAATGGCTACTCAGTTCTTACAATAAGTGTTCCTGGTAACTGACCAAGTGTCTCCATTTCTAGAATGGAAATTGCTCTTACATCTGTCCTGCTCGAAAGAATGACTAGCACTCATATCTGACATGGAAGGGAGAAACCCTACCATCATGACAGAATGGCTCAGCCCTTATATCTGACCTACTCGTCAGAATGGCTATGGATCTCAGCACTCATATCTGACATGGAAGGAACCAATCCTCTCACCATGACATAATGGCTCAGCCCTTATATCTGACCATGGAAGGAACCAATCCTCTCACCATGTTAGAATGGCTATGGGTCTCATCAGTTTCTCTGGGAGGAAGTCTTGATCTGGAGAACACCAAGTCTCTCTCTGAAGTACTCGAACTTCATCCTAGCCAATGGATTCGTCAATACATCAGCTATCTGTTCCTCCGTCACAACATACAGGAGCTTCACTGCTCCTCTATGCACCATATCCCTGATATAGTGATACTTGATCTCGATATGCTTCGACCTGTCATGAAACACTGGATTCTCTGACAACTTCACAAAACTCTGGTTGTCACAAGTAGCATCTAACTGGAGATCAAATATATCAGACAGTAGCTTCCACAGCCATATTTCCTCACAACTAGCTGAACAAGCTGTGACATACTCTGCTTCAGCTATACTTAGTGCCACACAAGATTGCTTCCTGCTAAACCAAGATATCACACCTGATGCCATACTGAAGCAACATCCCGAAGTACTCTTCCTATCGATGGCACTGCCTGCCCAATCTGAATCAACATAACCTTCCAGGTTAATCTTCTGATTCGCATCGTACTTGAGCCCATAATCAATTGTACCCTTCAGGTACCTCAGAGTATGCTTTGCAGCGGTCAAGTGAACACTTCTTGGATCTGTCAGGTACTGGCTCAAGGTGTTCTCAGCAAAGCAGATATCTGGTCTCATGTTCGTCAGGTACATCAATGACCCAATCATCTGACGATACATCGTACCATCAACTGACTCTGACGAATCATCACTCAATAGCTTCAGGTTCGATGCCATAGGTGTGTCCATCTCCTTGCAGTCCATCATCCCGAACCTCTTCAGGATCTCTACTGCATACTTCCCTTGTCCAAGGAAGATCCCATCTGTACTTTTCCACACCTCCATACCTAGAATAGTAGTGCATCGACACATAATAGGAGCATCAATGGTCTTCCACCTTCAACCTTGGATCAAAGGTTGGAATCCACTTTACTCTCAGTAAGGCCTAGAATCATCAGTAATCTGCCCATCCTGTCGTACCATGTCGA